>VONZ01000635.1:0-444352 GCA_012976165.1 Labeo catla | reverse complement strand
GGCGCTCATTATCCCCTAAACAGCGTAACTAATTTTTTTTATTTTGCGTTTTACTAGTTTCTTTATTTGAAAAAAATTGTCAAACATTGTTATTTAATGTCAATTTATCGTCAAACATCAGAAAGCGCTGTCAGTTGCTGCACTCATTATCCCCTAAACCAGACCAGGGCAAACTCAGTCCCAGAAGGCCAGTGTCCCTGCAGAGTTTAGCTCCAACCCTGATAAAACTCACCTGTTTGTAACTTTCTAGTAAACCTGAAGACACTGATTAGCTTGTTCAGGTGAGTTTAATCAGGGTTGAAGCTAGAATCTGCAGGGACACTGGCCCTCCAAGACAGAGTCTGCCCAGGCCTGCCCTAACTGGCGTAACTTAAATTTGTTTTTTTTTGTTTTTTTTTTAAATTGTCAAACAGCATTATTTACGGCATTTTAAACAACAGAAAGCGACATCAGTTGTGCCACTCATTACCCCCTAAACGGCGTAAATTAACTTTTTTTGTTTTTTTTTTGCATTTTACTTTTATTATTTGAAAATGATCAAACGGCATTATTTAACATCAATTTATTGTCAAACATCAGAAAGCGTCGTCAGTTGCTGCACTCATTATCCCCTAAACCAGACCTGGGCAAACTCGGTCCTGGAGGGCCGGTGTCCCTGCAGAGTTTAGCTCCAACCCTGATAAAACTCACCTGTTTGTAACTTTCTAGTAAACCTGAAGACACTGATTAGCTTGTTCAAGTGTGTTTAATCAGGGTTGGAGCTAAACTCTGCAAGGACATTGGCCCTCCAGGACCGAGTCTGCCCAGGGCTACCCTAAACGGCGTAACTTAAATTAATTTTTTTTTATTTGCATTTTACTGTTTTTTTTTTTAATTGTCAAATGACATTATTTACGCCATTTTAAATAACAGAAAGCAACGTCAGTTGTGGCACTCATTATCCCCTAAACAGCGCAACTTTAATTTTTAATTTTGCATTTTACTAGTTTCTTTATTTGAAAATTGTCAAATGGCGTTATTTAATGTCAATTTATTGTAAAACGTCAGAAAGCGCCATCAGTTGCTGCACTCATTATCCCCTAAACCAGACCTGGGCAAACTCGGTCCTGGAGGGCCGGTGTTCCTGCAGAGTTTAACTCCAACCCTGATAAAACTCACCTGTTTGTAACTTTCTAGTAAACCTGAAGACACTGATTAGCTTGTTCAGGTGTGTTTAATCAGGGTTGAAGCTAAACTCTGCAGGGACACTGGCCCTCCAGGACCGATTCTGCCCAGGCCTGCCCTAAACGGCGTAACTTAAATTTATTAATTTTTTTCTTTTGCATTTTACTTGTTTATTAATTTTTTTTTTTTTAAATTGCCAAACTGCGTAATTTACGGCATGTTAAACGACAGAAAGCGACGTCAGTTGCGGCACTCATTATTCCCTAAACGGCGTAACTTAAATTTATTTATTGTTTTATTTTGCATTTGACTAGATTCCTTATTTGAAAATTGTCAAACAGCGTTATCTGCGGCATTTTAAATGACAGAAAGTGACGTCAGTTGCGGCACTCATTATCGAAAAATCATTTAAGTTACGCTGTTTAGGGGATAATGAGTGCTGCAACTGATGGCGCTCTCTATCGTACAACACCGTTTAGGGCAGGACTGGGCACACTCTATCCTGGAGGGCCGGTGTCTCTGCAGAGTTTGGCTCCAACCCTGATAAAACTCACCTGAACAAGCTAATCAGTGTCTTCAGGTTTACTAGAAAGCTACAAACTGGTGAGTTTTATCAGGGTTGGAGTTAAACTCTGCAGGAACACTGGCCCTCCAGGATAGAGCTTCCACAGTTCTGCCCTAAACTGTGTTGTACGACGGAGAGTGCAGTCAGTTGCAGCACTCATCATCCCCAAACGGCACAACTTAAATGAATTTTATTTTATATTTTACTAGTTTTATTTAAAAATTGTCAAACTGCGTTATTTACGGCATTTTAAAGGACATAAAGTGACATCAATTACGGCACTCATTATCGAAAATTAATTTAAGTTACGCCATTTAGGGGATAATGAGTGCTGCAACTGACAGTGCTCTCTGTCGTACAACACTGTTTAGGGAAGAACTGGTCATGCTCTATCCTGGAGGACCGGTGTCTCTGCAGAGTTTAGCTCCAACCGTGATAAAACTCACCTGAACAAGCTAATCAGTGTCTTCAGGTTTACTAGAAAGCTACAAACTGGTGAGTTTTATCAGGGTTGGAGTTAAACTCTGCAGGGACACCAGCCCTCCAGGATAGAGCTTGCCCAGGTCTGCCCTAAATGATGCCGTATGACGGAGAGCGCAGTCAGTTGCAGCACTCATTAACCCCTAAACGGCGCAACTTAAATTAATTTTTTTTATTTTGCATTTTACTAGTTTTATTTAAAAATTGACAAACTGCGTTATATACGGCATTTTAAAAGACAGAAAGCGACGTCAGTTGCAGCACTCATTATCCCCTAAATGGCGTAACTTACACTTATTTTTTTATTTTGCATTTAACTAGATTCCTTATTTGAAAATTGTCAAACGGCGTTATTTGTAGCATTTTAAATGGCAGAAAGCGACGTCAGTTGTGGCACTCATTATCGAAAATTCATTTAAGTTATGCCATTTAGGGGATAATGAGTGCCGCAGCTGACAGCGCTCTATGTCGTACAACATCGTTTAGGGTAGAACTGGGCAAGCTTTATCCTGGAGGGCCAGTGTCCCTGCAGAGTTTAGCTCCAACCCTGATAAAACTCTCCTGAACAAGCTAATCAGTGTCTTCAGGTTTACTAGAAAGCTACAAACTGGTGAGTTTTATCAGGGTTGGAGTTAAACTCTGCAGGGACACCGGCCCTCCAGGACAGAGCTTGCCCAGGTCTGCCCTAAACGATGCCGTAGGACAGAGAGCGCAGTCAGTTGCAGCACTCATTATCCCCTAAACGGCGCAACTTAAATTATTTTTTTTTTATTTTGCATTTAACTAGATTCTTTATTTGAAAATTGTCAAACGGCCTTATTTACGGCATTTTAAACGATAGAAAGTGCCGACAGTAGCGGCGCTCATTATCCCATAAACGGTGTTATTCAAAAAAATTTTTTTTATTGTAAAACAATAATTATTGCATCATATTATTGCAAAAAAATATTACTGCAAAAAATATTATTGCGTCATATTAGTCTTTTTTATCTGAAAATGGTCAAACAGCGTTATTTACGGTGTTTTAAAACTAATTTAGGACTTCAGGTTACCTTGGTATTTGGTCAGGCAATTTAATTGAGGTTACCACTACTAATGTTACTACTTTTGTTGCGGTTGTTGTTTAACGTTACATTTTCTCACTCACCACAAGACAGGAGCGGCTGACTCTTCTTCTTCCATCAAATCCGCGAATCCGTGAGTTGCAGGCCTCTAGCAGACACTCACCGCACATGGTTTTGTGTACTCATGGTAGTAGCCGCATCGCTTAATCGCTCGTTTGCAGCGTTGATTCGGGCGTATTTCTTCTCTTCTCTATAATCATCGTGTAGCTTGCGTTGGAGAGGAGATTCTCCCAGTCGATACCACTTTTCGCCCCATTGACTTCCATTCAGAAAAGCAAACGCGTGCAAAAGTTTGGCGTTTCACTGCATTGCATAGTTAAAGCTGCCTGAACTCTGAACTCCATGACAATTCGTATCACGTGAAACCGTGTGACCAATAGCAGATCGATACGTCACCGCGTGACCCCATAGCTAGTGCTGCGTCCGAAATCGCACACTGCTTAAGTAGGTACTACATTTAAATATGAACGTACTACCCGACCGTTAAAAAGTACGTTCTATATAGTATGAATGTGGGTAGTATGAATGGAATTCGGACGTACTACATCCGCCATATTGATGTTGTCACGTGTCATGCGTCGTCACAACAGCGCGAAAATTTAAAGAGACTGCTCCACTGCACAAACACCGGCACCGGCAATGTTCGGCGTTTTAACGTTGATTGGACAGACAGCTCAGAGAAGGCGTCGGTCAGCTGCTCGCAGATCACGCCTTCGTAGACAGCTTCTAGAGTATTTATCAAATAACGTTTCGATTTACAATGTTTAAACTTTCAATAAGTCATCCGTTTATTTAGATTGTGTTAAATAAGTGTAATTTAATCACAATAAACAACGTTTTTTCCTGAGGTACTTACACTTGAAATGAGCCGCGTCTCCACTTTCCGCCATTTTTCGAATATAACGCGTCCTCTCCCGGAGCCTTATGGAATAGGAAAGTGTCCATGGTATGCGTACTACAGAATACTGCGGAAGCAGTAGGTCATCCGGGTACTTCTCGCCTACTGAATTTCGAATACTATGAATTCGGACATACTACTCGCCTCGCATACTGTTTTTCGCGTATATAGTAGGGAAGTATGCGATTTCGGACGCAGCATAGGTGTTGGGAAAGAATACTCTTTCTAATTCTAATTCTGCTTCACTTCCTGTCTCTGGAGGTACCTTCTTCTGATGGAATTTTGTCGTCTTCTCCGATGCACAGACCTTCGGTGGGTAATGACACTGAGGTCTTTATGTATTATTAAAGCATTTATATTTAACTGTATAAGATCGTTTTTCTACAAAATCTACAAATTAACCGTTAGGTAACCTAACAACGGCGTCACGTTCTGCTGCCTCAGAAGTCTGTCCGAAACTGTTTCTAGAGTTGCCTTCGCAGCCTTCGAAGTCACTGCCTGATGAGGCAGCAAGTCAGCTGACTAGGCTTTCGGACGCAGCCAATATAAGTTATTTGGTGTTGGCTAGAAAGAATACAGCTCTTGCTACTGGGCATGGGCACATAAATCTAACGTTATTTTTGTCACACTGTACAACAGTACTTTTTTATTATTATAGTAAGGGCTACGTTTATGGTTGGGGTAGGTGTAGGCGTTATAAAACACAGTCTAATAGCTAGAACAATTCATTTAATTGTTAGTTTCCGGTCGGAGTTGTACCCCTTGGGAGAAACGAGTCTTTTCGAAGCTTCAGCCTTTGTGAACACTGAACACCTAAGATGGCACATTCGAGATGGTAAGAAAAAAAAATAATGTCCAGTTAGTAACTGTAAAAAGTATTTTAGAGTAAAGTCATCATTTTCAGCACACAGCATAAATGTGATTTTAAGAAATCTGTGTAGATATTAATGTTACTGAGCTTTCTGCTGCTGTGCCAGATGTGAATACTGATGTAACGGTCCTGTTGTTGATGGCCCACTTTAAAAGAAGCAGAGGATTTGCTGTTCCTTTTAGCCAGAGTAAGTTTTTTTCATTTGTGTAACTGACACTTAGAAAAACTGTGTGTGTGTGTGTGTGTGTGGGTCACAACAACTGCAGCAGATGCAAAGACCAGGCTTTCACTTCCTTCTACTCTGATCATGCTTGGTAAGATCTTTTAGTACATGATTTAGTGATGTTAAAGGGATGGTTTTTAAAAATAAACCTTTTGTCACACTTTATTCATGGCTCTCTATATCTAACTTTCTACCTAGCATCTTCTCAAATACATTTTGAATAACAAGGGTAAGTAAATGATGATAGAATTGTCATTTTTGGGTGAACAATCCTTTTGAACTAATGAGAAAGGCCCCAACATCTACATCTACTTTTACTGACACCATAATCAAATGTGAAAAGTTTTTTTTGTAAAGTCACAAATATCACTATAAAAAACATGAACACAATAAATCAATTAATTGACTTTTTTATTTTTTTAGGAGATTCAATTCTACACAGCTACTGATTGAAAGCAAAGTCTTCTTTCCTGTGATTGACCTACCAGATACGTCCTCTGCATTTGCTGTTCTCTTCATTTATGTGCTTAACATAAATGAACCCTTAACATAAGGGTGTTTGATCTTTTTTGCATTTTCACTTTGCAAAGACTGGGTCAGAACTTCTGCAGTGATGTAGAATGATTTTAAAATGATTTTTAAAGTTGAGGGGGAAAATATGATTGGAGCCACAATTGTCTTGAGCCACAATACACAGAGTTCAAGGACTGCAAGGCAAGACGAGCATTTGAGAACAAAAAAAAATTTAAATTGTATTTTTTTTTATGTATATAACCGATTGTTTCGCTAGATAAGACCCTTCTTCCTCGGCTGGGATCATTTACAATCACATTTAAACTTTTGGAAGTTCAAAATCAGGGCACCATAGCAGTCCATTATATGGAGAAAAATGCTGACATTTTTTCCTCAGAAAACATAATTTCTTTACAACTGAAGAAAGACATGAACATCGTGGATGACAAGGGGGTGAGTACATTATCTGTAAATTGTTGTTCTGGAAGTGAATTTCTCCTTTAATGTGGAAGAGAATGCTGATGATTCACTCCCCCCACCTACAATCCCTGTGGGTACTGAGAATTGAATCTGCGACCTTTGGGTTGCCACAACTGACATTCTAATACATGCATGTTGTTTTACCATTTCTGTTATGGCTTAGGTGTCTACAACCCTTTATGTTAACCAGCTTTGACTATTTTTTTTTTAATATTTGCAGACTCTTGAACAGTCATGGTTCACATGTTAGATCAAAACAATGCCATATCGTCTACTATATCTTAATCTGCAAATTGTCCTCCATCTTTTCGTTTTGGAGGGCATTCAATGACTTCCATGATGATTTGGTCTCCATGTCTTAGCACCTCAGGTGATATCTCATCCAATCCATGAGCTTGGCTTATTGATGCACACAAATTCAATTTCTTTTGCATAGTGGCCACCGGGAGTCCTTCACGCTGCTTGATGGATATGTTTAGTCAAAAAAAAGTGTGACCAACACAAAGATTGTTTGCTTCACAAAACAAGCGCAAATGTTCACCATTAATGTTTGTTTGGGCGCCCAAACCATGGGGTCCGATGGTGGATTCAAACCCAACGTGGTCTCAGGATAGTTAAATGCCAATCACGGATAAAATATTGTGACAAGGTATGAGCACGAGTTGTTCTTGCAGTTGATTGCAGAATGCACCGTTCGGTATGTCTTCTGCATCTTCTGTTGGAGCACAAAGTTGGTCCACAGAGATCTTGATGTGATCTTGATTGGATTTAGAAGCGGGCGGTAATGATATCGGGCATAGTCGTCTCCATGCCCAGAGTAAATGATTGTCTTATCATCACTACTATTCGGTCAAATCCATACCTCCAAATTCCCAAATATATCAAGACGGTAGTCATCAAAACTCCAAAGCAGCTGGACAAGTTCACCAGCCTGTTAAAGGGTTCTTTCGTGTTGCTATTCGAGTAAATGATTTTGAGCTAAAAAAGGGACCGTTCATTGAGTGTTGGACGACCGCAGGGTTTTGATCCAACATTGTCACCATCACATTAACTCACACGTCTCTCGTCATGACCAAAGAGTTCAGATCGTTGAGGTTTGCTTGACATTGCAGTAGCAAGAAATGTTTTTTTTTTTATGGGATGGGGTTGCTAGCCCCACGCCTAACCCTCCTCCTTTTTCCGGGCTTGGGACCGGCACTGTCAGAGTTTACTCTTTCAGTGGCGGAGTTACTATATATTTTAAAATTAGAAATATACATTATTCATTATTTAATATAAATATTTAAAAATATAAATATAAAATATAGAAAATTACTTACTAAAACAATATTTTAAGATCCCTAACATATTTTAACATATTTAAAATTTTAAATAATAAAAAATTAAATTAAAAATAAATAAATATTTAAAAAAATATATTTTTAAAATAATTATTTAGAATATAAAAATTTTACAGTATTACAGTATGTACAATGTTATAATAAATGTATTAAATATAAAAAGTATAAAACTATTTACAATATATACAATATACAATATTTTTGTTAAAACAATATTTTAAGAACCCTAACATATTTTAACTTTTTTTTAAATAAATGTTTTAAATATAAAAAAAAAACTATTTACAGTATATACAATATGTTATAATAAATGTTTTAAATATAAAAAGTGTAAAACTATTTACAACATATACAATATACAATATTTGTTAAAACAATATTTCAAGAACCCTAACATATTTTAACTTTTTTTTAAATAAATGTTTTAAATATAAAAATAAAAAAAACTATTTACAGTATATACAATATGTTATAATAAATGTTTTAAATATAAAAAGTGTAAAACTATTTACAACATATACAATATTTTTGTTAAAACAATATTAAGAACCCTAACATATTTTAACTTTTTTTAATAAATGTTTTAAATATAAAAATAAAAAAAGCTATTTACAGTATATACAATGTTATAATAAATGTTTTAAATAAAAAAAGTGTAAAACTATTTACAATATATACTATTTACAATATATACAATATACAATATTGTATATATTGTATACAATATACAATATACATATTTTAACTTTTTTTAAATAAATGTTTTAAATATAAAAATAAAAAAAAACTATTTACAGTATATACAGTATGTTATAATAAATGTTTTAAATATAAAAAGTGTAAAACTATTTACAATATATACAATATACAATATTTTTGTTAAAACAATATTTTGTAATAATATAACATATTTTACTTATTTTTAAAAAAATATCTTGAATATAAAAAGTAAAACAAAAAAAAAAACTATATACAGTATATATAATATTTTAAATATAAAAAGCATCCCTAAGCCAGTAATAAGGCCTAAGTGAAGGGATGGTACAATAAATATTTTAAATATAAAAAGTTAAAATCTATACACAGTATATACAATATACAATATTTAAACATCCCTGAGCCCGTAATAAAGCTTAAGTGGAGGAATGGTATAATTTTTTAAATATAAAAAGTATAAAACTACTTCTTAAAAATATACTATATAACTTACAGTATATATAATATACAATATTTTAACATTCCTAAGCCTGTAATAAAGGCCTAAGTGGAGGGATGGTATATTCATTTTTTTTAATATAAAAAGTATAAAACTACTTCAAAATATGCTATATAACTTACAGTATATATAATATACAATATTTTAACATCTCTGGGCCTGTAATAAGCCCCAAGTGGAAGGGTTGGTATAATAAATGTTATTTATATTTTTTAAATATAAAAAGTATAAAACTACTTAAAAGAATATACCAAATAGCTCAACGTATATATAATATCCAATGTTTTAACATCCCAGAGCCTGTAATAAGGCGGATGGATGGGAGAGATGATTTTTTTTTAAATATAAAAAGTATAAAACTACTTTAAATATAAACAATATAACTATATACAATATTTAAATACTGCTGATCAGTCATATCGACAGCAATGTATAAACCTTACAAATATTTACAATATTTAAACGTCCCTAAATACAGGATTTTTCCAGTAATAAGGCCTAACCCGAGGCACGGAAAGGCCACTCAAGTCAGCTTGCCAGACACAACACTGACAGTATAAACCTACCTCTCATCGATGACTTATATGCTGTTTAGATGCATTTTAGTTGACTGGCAGGCGATTAGGAAAACCTAATACAAACCAGTCATGGTAAAGCATCTGCTCCAGGGGAATTCTGCGGTCTGGACGACGCTGCAGACAAGCCCACAAAAGATTGATGCATTCTGTGGAAAAAAGAGATGAGAAATTTGATTATTACCTTAACTTTACACCTGCCATCTTTAACTTTATACATGCTATATAATTATTCCTTATTTACTGAAAATTTTACCTTTTGACACAGCAAATGCTGACTGGTTGCTGCCCAAGCAATGCAAGTCTTTGGCTGTTGGAAAACGCCCATGCAGCATTGCAAACAGGAGCACCCCTAGTGAATACACTGTCGCAGGCTTTGCATGGTATCTGCCTCTGTCAAAATATTCTGGAGCGAAGTACGGTTTGGTTCCTGGGGGAAATAAAAATTGTGTTATATGTTCATACACAAGCATGTTCACTATATACAGGATGCGTCTGAGTAAACTAATCAATTTGATACCAAAGTGATGCATAATACGTACCATAGCAGGCAGTGTAGCCTGAATCGTTCATGAGGTCCCCACACCCAAAGTCGATCAATTTGATCTCCAATGTTGTTGGGTTCACGAGCACATTTTGAAGCTTAATGTCGCGATGGAAAACACCGCGATAACAGCAAAAGTTAGCTGCATAAATGGTTTGCCACATGATGTACTGTGCGACCTGCTCGCTGATTACACCTCCGCTACATTTCAGAAACTTTTCCAAGTCGATGCTTGACTCTGGGCGCTCCATGACTATGAAGTAGCAGTCTGGATCGTCCTGCCAGTCCAGCAATTCAATAATATGTGGACAGTTGGGCTCCCTATTGACAATGACTGCCAATGCAATCTCTAAAGGGAGAGGTTTGGGATGAAATACCTAAAAAAATGAAAATATGATCATTAGATTGAAGTCATTCGCCACATTGCTGTATATGATTAACATTAATAAAATATTTTATGTTATAGCATAAGATGATAAACAGTGAATGAAAGCATGCATTACTTACAGTGGTGATATATGTCGTATCTTTCGTCTTTGGCACATATTTCACAGCCACCTGATAACAAAACAAAGAACAAACAATTAGTATTGCACAGAGGTGGGCTGAAGGTTGAATTTTCTAAACAGTGAACACAAGATACATTAAAAAGGCTTGCAGTACAAAAAAACTGCAAGTAATGAAAAACATACCTTTAGGCCATCCTTGTAGCGAGTCGCTTTTCGCACAGAGCCAAATCCACCTTTACCCAGCCTCCCACCAATTTCGTACCGCAAACAAATGTGATCTGTTAAAAGAAAGTGAAGGTAAGTGACAATGACATTTAATTTGTATTCATTTTATAATTAAAACTCATTTGACACACTGGAGGACTATTTAAATTAACTGGAACAAAGCTAAATGGTGATTAAAAGTATCACAAAACCTTACATATTACAACTGTTTTGAGTTATAACAGTAAACTTACCTTTGTCCAGCTCTTCTGTTGGAACTGAGTCAGTGACGGCATCTACTTGGGGACGCACTGCAGAGGCAACACCCCTGTCTGCTTGAGGACGCCGTGCGGAGGAAATGTCCCCATCTACTTTGGGATGTCCTCTAGAGGCAATGCCTTTGTCTACTTTGGGGTGCTCTATTTTGGGATGCCTTTTAGAGGCACTGCCCTTGCCTTCATTGGGACACACTGCAGAGGCAGTGCCCCCATCTACTTTTGAACGCACTGCACAGTCGACATCCCTATCTAGTTTGGGACGTACTATACGTGCAATGTCCTGATCTTGTTTGGGATGACCTGCAGAGGCAGTGCCTCCATCTACTTTGGGACGCATTGCACAGTCAACGTCCCCATCTAGTTTGGGACGTACTATACGTGCAATCTCCCTATCTAGTTTGTGATGCACTGCAGAGACAATGCCCCCATCTAATTTGGGATGCACTGCACAGTCAACGTCCCTATCTAGTTTGGGACGTACTACACGTGCAATGTCCCTATCTAGTTTAGGACGCACTGCACAGGCAATGTCCCTCTCTGCTTTGGGTCTCACAGCAGAGTTAACGTCCTGATGTACTAGACTCACTGCAGAGGCAATGCCCTCATCTGCAATGGGACCCACTGCACAGGCATTGTGTGCTGTGGAGTTCACTGCAGATTCTAAGCTGCCATCTGCAGGCAAACGCACTGGAGACTCAGCGGAGTCATCTGCACGCAAATGCACTGGAGACTCAGCAGCATCATCTACAGGCAAACGCACTTGAGACTCAGCGGCGTCATCTGCAGGCAAACGCACTGGAGACTCAGCAGCGTCATCTGCACGCAAATGCACTGGAGACTCAGCAGCATCATCTACAGGCAAATGCACTTGAGACTCAGCGGCGTCATCTGCTGATGAACGCACTGATGTATCGAGGACCGCAGGTTGGAGGATTTCTTGTTCAGGCTGATGCTCAGCAACAGGGACGACTTGCTTAAGATCTGAAATGCAAAAAAACATATTATTAAACCCATACTGCAAACCCATATTGAAGAGTTTTTTCATTTAGGGGCACTTTTTAGGAGAGAGCGGGGTGCGGTGAGCCAGTTTTTACTTGTGGTGTGTTTAAAGTGAGCACATGACAGTAATGGGTCTGACTTAAATATGTAAATACATTTCAGAATGTGGTGCATCCTTCAAAATAATCACTTTGGGTCTAAAATAAACTGCTTTCAAAATATGGCTTTCCAAAAAAAGTGGTGTCTTGGCTTAACTTGCCCCCACTGAGGGGTAAATTGAGCCAAGGAAGAGGGTAAGTTGAGCCACAAGGAGTTAAACAAAATCAATTTCAATAGAAAGAACAAAATAAAAATCATGTCTGGTGTAAAATGAATGAAATATAATATAGACTTACAGTAAAGTAATACTTAATAATAATAATCACAAGAAAGGGTGAGCCACTGGCTCAAATTACCCCACTCCTAACATTTTAGAAAACTTGCTTCATCCAGCAGTTTAGACATAACATCATGCTAACATTATAGCCTCATATTATAACCACCTAAAGCACAAACACATGCGTGATATTTTTTCAGACTTGCCTGTCCTTGACCATACAAATATCACTTTGAACAGAAAAAAAACATTTTTTGTACCTAAATGTAATATAAGTATTCCACCATGGCCCCTCTCCATCACAGGGTGAGTAAAATGGTTTAATCTTTTAAGGGGTCATCGAATGCCCATTTTCCACAAGTTTGATTCTTTAGGGTCTTAATGAAAAATTCTTACCTCAATTTTTTTTTTTTTTGTGTGTAAATTGATTTGTTTTAGATCTTAAAATTCCCAAATATTGACTGCTTTTGGCAATGACACCTAAGAAATTTCTATTTCAAAATTATATGAGAAATCCTCAACTCCATTTTCATTCATTTCTTGTGTGTTTTTTTGTGGAAAAACAAGGTGTAGTCTCGCTAATTTAAAGTCATACATTAATCAATGCTTGTACAATCTGTACAAATAATTAAGTAATAGCTTGAGAATAAAATTCATAACATAGCCATGTGATTTTTACCTTGACTATTACTCTGGTATGTCCGTGTTTCCACCAGAGTCTGGCTCGGCTTCTCAGCCTCACTGTACTTTTTTCTTCTTGAGCGCCACCTCCAAAACCTCTTCCTTTTTTTAGTTTTCTTTTCTCTCCTTGCCTCACTACCACTACCACCATCTGCCGCACAAGCCCCATCAGGTGTCTCATTATCCTGATCAGGATGGGGCTGGGGCTCTTGTACGGGCGACCCGTCTAAGAATTTCCTTAGACGGGTCAGTGCCTTCCTTAATAGGCCCATTTGTACACAGTTGTGCTTTACTGATAATACTATTAAAATGTTATAACCCGTACCGATAATACTGTTAAACTAGTATAAATTGTACTGATAATATAGTTGTATTGTTATAACCCATACCGTTACTGTTGTACCACGATACCTCGTACTTAGCTATTCGACTACTCAAAACCTACTGAATGAGTGAGAAAGATTCGAGCCTTTATGTACGCTCACGTGACATTCCATTTGTGACGTCATCAGGCCTCCTGCAGTCAGACTCAGAATTCAAAACAAAACATTTTTCAAAACACAACAAAATTGATGTCTGCTGTGCTCCTTCGGGATGGTATCAATTACAGTATTCAGTTTAAGTTAAGTGAAGTGTTATTCTCATCCAGGCCACAGAGAGGCAATAATGAGCCGCTGCACAACTTTCCAACAGGAGTTTGGAAAAGCAGCTTTTTAGTAAACAGCTGCTGTTATTAAAATTGAAGGTTTTCACGTTTTTACTGCACGTGTTGTATTTTTCATAAGTGTACAGTTGTGAAGGTAGGATGCTTTTTGCTTTATTCATTTCTCAAATTATTTCAGTAAAACTAGCGCTAGACAGTTCTTTCTGTCAGCTGTTACAGTATTTGTGCATTAGCCTTTAGGATTAGAGTAAGGGGCTAAATGGTCTCTTAGGAGGAAAATAGGCTTTTTACGCTCCCAAAATGCATGAAGATAAAAAATATGTTCATTTTTAATAGAATATTTATGTGTGGACAGTTCCCTGCGGCTACATTACTAAAGCTCAATGGCATGTTACCAAAGTTGAGTAGATTCAAAGTAGTTCGCTGAATACAAAATTTCCATTTGATCACTTGTCAGTCATGATCTAATAATAATTGAACAACATTTATTAAAGGATTATTACTAGAATCACATCAAGCAGTTTTGCAGTACAGTTTACCTGTTTGTTGTTATTCAATGTCCATTACAATAAACATCATAAAATCTTATTTAGTTAATGTAACTCTTCAGTCTTTGTAATCACCTCTAAGCTGTTACTGTATAATTTAGGTAGGTTAAGAAAAAAATCATCATTTATTATTTGTGCAGTCTTTATTTATTTATTAGTTGGTCAAAAATAATTCTAAAAAATTCTAAAAAAAGACAAAAGTGAAATTCTGAATAGGTTAATCACCCTAAACTAAACAGAAATGTATCACTATGGAAGTATTTTGTTTTACACTTGACAGTTATTTAATTAGCATAAATCTGCAACATGTTAGAATTCATTGCATTTTAAATCAAATTATCTTACAAAAGTGGATCAGAAAGAATGTCTTTAGCCCTGTTATACCCAATTTTTATCTTATACTTATAGTAGTTCTCTACTTGTTGTAGTTTACAGACTATTTCAAATGTTTTTCATTCTGTATGTTTTTTTTTTGTTAAAGTACAGAGTGATCTATGGAGTTCCCAAAGCTCCCCCCTCACTCCGGCTCTGTGTTATCAGTAGTGGACATGCACACAGGTGGAGAGCCGCTGCGCATTATCCTGAGCGGGTATCCAGAGGTAAAGGGGGACACCGTCCTTGCCAAACGACGCTATGTGAGAGAGCATCTGGATCATCTTCGCAAGCTCTTAATGTTCGAGCCCCGTGGTCACTACGATATGTACGGAGCCCTGCTGGTCAGAAGTGAGTTAGCAGAGGCTGATCTCGGTGTCTTGTTCATGCACAACGAAGGGTACAGCACCATGTGTGGCCACGCTGTCATTGCTCTCGGGCGCTTTGCGGTAGACTATGGCTTGATTAAGGAGCCCACTTCACCAGAGACGCAGATAAACATACACTGCCCCTGCGGCTTAGTGAAGGCCTTTACACAGTATTCTAATGGGAAAACTGGAGCTGTCAGATTCCACAGTGTGCCAGCCTTTGCTTTCGCTACAGGTGAGCAACATGGTGTGATCATGACAATATGATCATAAAACATTTGCAGGTTTGAATATGTTCAGGTGGTGTCACTTCAGATTGTTATATTTTTAAACTGTTTCTAATTAATCATTTGCCATACCTGTTTTATATACACTGCACAGCATAAATGAGTACACCCCCTCTAAATAAATATAAAAGATGTATTTTCTTAATGATCACTAATATAATTTATGTAAAGACGGCAAAAGTGAAATGTATTAAACATATACCTTAATAAAAGCAACAAAATCTATGCCAATATCTTCTGTAAAATAAGTAAATTAGCCAATTTTGTTTAAATGAAGGATTGCAGAAATGAGTACACCCTAGATGTAATTCAGCAAATGTATAATATTCTAGTACTTAGTGTGTCCTCCAGAACCAGTATACTGCTCTGACTCTTCTTGGCATTGAGTGTACAAGTTCATGACATTTATTCACATCTGTCCTGTTTAACTCCTGGAGGACGACCTCCTTAAATTCCCTGGTCTTTAATGGGGAGTTTTGCTCAGCTCATCTCTACAGAATCCCCCACAGCTGCTCAAGAATGTTAAGATTGAGTGAAATACATGCCCACTGAAGGATTTTCACTTTGAGAATGAATATCTTCATTGTCATGCTCAAAAAATGCCTAATAATGCAGGGAGTGAGGGGAGGGTAACATCTGCAGTTTCAGTTTTTTGTATTACATCACACAGTGGTGTGTGAATTCATGACAGCATTGATAAACCAGGTACTTCTCACTGTACTCCTCCTCTAGCAACACCAGAACATTTTGGATGCTTTTGGATCTGAAATGATTGACTTGGTCTCTTGAGACCAGAGTATGGTTTTCTAGACGTCTATATTTTGTAAATATGGGCCTTGCAAGGGGTTAAATAAGTTTATTGTGCTTTGGCTACAGTAGGTAATTCTAGTGGTGACAACAACCATGCATGTCACTTCTGCAGGCTGTGTCATCCTTTGTGAGATAAACAGTCACTCTTTTCATAGCTTTTGGCAGCTCTGAGACACTTGCATGCTATTTCTCCAGCTCTTTTTGTAGCAAAAATTCACTCATCACTGAATAAAAACAAAGTAAAAACCAGATTATTGTCCATTGTTTTTGAATGTCGGTGCTACTTCTGCTATATTTTCACACTTAAAACAATAATTTGGTATTCCTTTTGTACCACTGTCCTCTTTTATGCTAAGAAATAAGTTACCTGGCAGTTCTCTCCCAAGTGGTTTCATTATTGACAGCATTAAGTCTATGTATGATTCAGTAGGCTATAAAACACCTTTAACTGTCAGGAAATTACTTGTCTTTAAAAGTTTTGGTTCGATACTCACCTGTTGATCAAAAATAGCTTTAAACCTACACTTTTTTCTGTTTTATTTAGCAGCTTTCAGGAGGGTGTACTCATTTTTGCAACACAACATTTTATCACTTTGATAAGAAAATCTTGTTTTGCTGAATAATTTTGACATTCTTCTTTGGTAATTGATCAAGCAGGCTTGTTGGAACATTATATCTCCAAAGAACCCTAATATGTTGTGCAAGTAAAGAGTAATTGCTCAGTTTGTTAAGTTTTAGAGGGGGTGTACTCATTTTTGGCTGTGCACTGTATATGTTTGAAGGAAGTGTGTAATTCTTTGCCATCCTTGTTTTTCTAGATGTGAGTGTCTCAGTACCAGGATATGGGTCCATCACTGTGGACATCAGTTATGGTGGAACTCTTTATGCGTTTGTGAGTGCTGAGAAGTTTGGGTTGGACGTCAGTAAGTCTAAAACCAGAGATTTGGTGGATGCAGCCACTGCTGTGAGTGATGCTGTCAAATCCCAGGTAAACTTTTGTTTTTTTTTTTTAACTAAAACTAGCTTTAAAATCAGGTTTTATTGACTGGACTAATTATTATAATGACTCTAGGTAAAGCTGTACCATCCAGTCAGTGAGGATCTGGCATTCCTCTATGGCACAATTCTTACTGACGGCAAAGATGCTTTTTCTGAAGAGCCAACGGCCAATGTGTGTGTGTTTGCTGATGCACAGGTAAAAACAGTTGTGATCAGTTGTTCATATGAATCCGCACACAGGACGTTCTGGACTTTAGGCCTGTTTATCCTAATATGATATCCATTGGTTGATGAGAACTGGTCTTTTGCTCTGAAGTCTCTTTGATAGAGGTTTGTTTTATGGGTTTTCAGGTGGACAGAAGCCCTACGGGATCAGGCGTCACTGCTCGTATAGCTCTTCAGTACCATAAAGGCCTGATCGGACTCAACCAGACCAGAAGCTTCAAGAGTGGAGCAACAGGATCAGTGTTTACAGGAAAAGCAATAGAGGTACCTTTAGAAAATATAAACCATTTAAGAGTTTGGAAATGTAGTTTATGTTCTTGAGTAATTGTAGCTGGTCTGTTGTTGAAGGAGACCATGTGTGGGGACTTCAGGGCTGTGGTAGTGGAGGTCACAGGTCACGCTCACTACAGCGGTGTGGCCAGCTTCACCCAAGAGAACGACGACCCTCTGAGTGGAGGCTTCCTTCTGCGCTGACTCAGCGGACTGGAAGGAACTGAAATTCCTGCTTCCAATCGCAGGTAGTGTAAGAAATGGTTTCTGAGGTTGAGAACATGTGGATCTTCTGATGTAGGTTCTTTGCATAGAAAATCATGTTTAGATGTGACTGTTACACACGTGGCTATAACTAAATAAATGTATGTGAACTATTTGACAAATATGACTTTGCAATTGCTAATAATGCCCACCAGGGGACATCATCTGACTATATTTACCCCCAGCATTGGAGGAACAGTGTGGCCACACTGTTTTTAATCATATTTTAATACATTTTGGAATTTTGTAATTCCATTCACCGTATTACCACTCATCAGAGGAGACTTAAATTGTCAGCATAACAGATATTACTATTGAGATTCTTCCATTTATTCTTATGATTCATCTTACAATGGAAGGTTGTGTTTTCCTTAAATTATAAAAGTCCAATGGAGGTATCTTACACTGAAAAAGGAAACTCTGTTACACCATACAACTAGGCTGCTGATAAAAAAAAAAAACAGGAGAGAAGGAAGAACGTAAGGGAAGAAGAGTATTGCCTTGATCCAGTTACTTACAGATCATTTTAAATATGACTACATTTCACATGAGAAGTCCTCAGACAGAGAGACCAACACTTGACATCAGAAACTGCATAGAGTCTGTACAATGACCGTCCACAGTGTTTAAGACAACATGGGCACCAGAGGCCCCTAAAAACACACCTTTATAAAAATCATTCCCAGTCATCCTGTACCGGTTATCACAATGCAGTCTTCTTTCTAAATAAGCAACCCACAGCCCTGGTTATTGATGTCAGTAATATTCCTTAAAAACACTCTATATGTATTATTTAAAAAAAAAAACAAAAAAAAAAAAAACACCTTTAGTTAAAAGGTCAAATCCCTTTCTTAAAGGTGTACAGTCACTTTACAGCTTTTCAGTGACCTATGTACAGACGCTTGTCATGAAACCTTTAAATAACATCCATTACCACTTTGAATCAGTCGGAAAAGCAAGAAATGGAGTAGTTTAGATGAGTGACGCTTTAGCATGCCAACACTCAATGTCACTTTTGGCTATTTGTTTGGTTACAGTAAGAAAAATTGGGGTTGACAAGATTTGCAGTTTCTGTTATCTCAATCTGATAATATCCTGGTGCTCCAGCACTCTTGATGAAATAAATCATTAAATTAAGTTCATTTGGCAGCCATATTCCTAATTTCTGAGAGTCTTTTTTCTCTTCATTCAGACAGGTTTCCCATTTCAGTCACTGAATAAGATGACCGTCTTTGGGTAAACATGCTTTCCTCTGCTACTCGGGATCATGTTTAATCTGAGGAGAGGAGCTAATGAGTGTCCTCCAGATATTCGCCACCGCATGGAGGTTGTTTGGTTGTAATGAAATGCGTCTCAGTGGTTGGTCAGCTCGACCGCCGTTTAGAAGTTAAGCTTGGTGATTGGACGCTCCCTGCCGGTGTCTGACGTCTGACTGTTGATGCGTTTGCGATTGCGTTTCATCTTCGACAGATCTTTATCGAAAACCTCTCCAGAACGCAAAGCGGACACCAGGTCGTCAAACTCGCCCCCGTCGTCCTCTCCGTTCTCTTTGGCTTTTCGAGCTTTCCTCTCTTTCTCCCTCTGCTCCTTGAGCTGAAAGATGTCAAAAAGATGATGTCAGATTTGGCAGTGAATGGATAAAGAATGAAGAGATGTGTTATAGAAATCTCTTATGCTCACCAAGGCTGCATTTATTTGATCAAAAAGTAAAAATAGCAATATTATGAAATATTATTAGGGGTTTAAGTGTGTAGCACTGAAACCTTATTGTAATTGTTAGAATGGCCAAGGATCAGCAATCTCCATGAAAATCTGATTAGGCAGACCAAACCGTAAGTCGTAATAACTTGAAACTTACAGGGATGGTAGTACTCACACAGTCTACAATGTCACCAAGGCTCGCCCCAAATGGCCTGACGGGGGCGCTACAGCAATCAAAAATATGAAATCGCTCATAACTCCTAAACTGTTTGTCACAGGCTCAATTGTTTTATGTTATTGGAGTCCTTGGTTCACGCAAAACGCATGCCTCAGATTTGATCATCACCCTGGTGAAATTTTCAGGTATTTTGGATTTTTTGAAAAACCTAGTTTTGTGAACTAGTACAAGGTTTTTGCCCGATCTAAACCAAACCAGTGCGGGAAGATTTTCCGTAGAGTGACTATCAATAATTATCAAAAAAAAAATGTTGAACTTTCACCTCACTGTCGCAAAGGGGCGCCAAAACATTTGCTTTTACTAAAACGGCTATAACTTCTGAATGGAATAAGTTATCTTTACCAAACTCAGAACATGCATGTAAGAGCTCAATCTGAGGTCACATGAAAAAAAATTGCGGAGCTTGGCCACTCGGTGGCGCTATAAGAGTGAAAAAACAAACTAGTTTTAGGTTTTTCACTTAGTCTGGAAAAAAACAATGCAGTACGAGTCTCTAGGTCAATAGTTATCAAAAAAAATGTTGATATTTACCCTTCGGGTAGCTACAATGGGGTTATTTAGGAAAGGGGCCTGTCCAAATATACCCACAATCCTATAAAACTTAAACAAACACTCAAAACTTGATGAAACCTGGTGAGCTGATGAGACAGGTGATTCTAAACAAGCATGCAAAGTTTTAGGGAGATGTGACCACAGCTGGCGCTATAACAGTCATAAATGTAAAAGAAAAAATGTCATATTTTTATGGTCAATTATTTGCCAAAAATGTTTTTTTAATCATTAAAGTAGTTATAATCTTGTTAAATAATATGTTATGTCTTTTTTCGTGTTCTTAAGAGGAGACCCCGCAGGCAAAAAACTTTGGGCTGTTTGGTTTTTCATGAAGTGTTTTTTATTAGACTAGTGGAAAGAAAACACCCAAAAGACACTGTTGTGTTTCTTTTATAGCACTTTATCTATTTTTGTCAAAGGATTTCAATTATAATACATATTTTTAAAGGCCGTTTTCTCAAAATGAGTTTTTTTTTCTCCTACACTGAGCCTTAAATCTCCACTTCGGTAGCATTTACACACACCAAACTTACCATTTTTATTCCTGCCTATATCCTGAAGGTTTTTACAGAGGGACTTGGTCATATATAATTTGCGTGATACATTTTATTCCCCCAAAAATAGTGAAAATATATTGTTTTCTGCCTGTTGTATCTTCTGAATTATGGATTTTCAAAAACATTCAAATTCAAATTGTAATAAATTGGTATTGATAAATAAGTTATATGGAGATGATTAATAATTTCCAAAACTTTGTGTAAAAAGTTCACAGACCTGAGCCTCCATTCGTGCCCTGCGCTCCTCCTCCTCTTTGCGTCGCCGCATGTTTTCATTCTCCTGACGGGCCTCTGCAAAGGACTGCAAGAACTGGTCGAATATCCCAAAGAACTCATCTGGCTGCATCTTATCAGCATCTTCACCGAAGTGCTTAACCGTCTTTAAGAACTGGAGAACAGAAGCACTGGTCATATGAAAGCCATTTCCTGCTCTCTTTACTTTTAGAGTAATGACGTGAACGTGAATACCTCAAGAAAATCCTGACAAAACACTTAAAGGATTAGTTCACTTCTAGAATAAAAAGTTCCTGATTATTTATTTGCCGCTATGTCATCCAAGATGTTCATGTCTTTCTTTCTTCAGTCAAAAAAAAAAGATTTTTGAGGAAAACATTCCAGGATTTTTCTCCATATAGTGGACTTCAATGGAGATCAACGGGTTGAAGGTCCAAATTGCAGTTTCAATGCAGCTTCAAAGGGCTCTACACGATCCTAGCTGAGGAATAACGGTCTTACCTAGTGAAATGATTGTTTTTTTTCTGCTAAAATAAAAATGTATATAGTTTTTAACCACAAATACTCATTTTGCACTGGCTTGAATTCATGGATTACACAATCACGTCGGAAAGGTCTCGCGTGGTTAGTTCTTCGTCTGTGTACTTCAGTTCAAATAGGTAGGGTAGGACGAAAAGCTCCATCTTATTTTCTCTTCCAATTTCAAAATCATCCAACATCTTTGTTTGACTTTCTTTGCACGTTCGCTTTGTAAACACTGGGTTGGTACTTTTACCTGCGTCACACATGACCTTTGTGTGACCTATGTGACCTATGTTATTACGTAATGCGTGAAGTCCATCTAGTGCAAGATGAGCATTTGTGATTAAAAAGTATATAAATTTTTACTTTTTTTTTTTTCCTTAGAAAATGACCAATCGTTTCGATAGATAATACGCTTATTCCATAGCTGGGATCGTGTAGAACACTTTGAAATTGCAATTTGGACCTTCAACAAGTTGATCCCCATTGAAGTCCACTATATGCAGAAAAATCCTGGAATGTTTTTCTTAAAAACCTTAATTGCTTTTTGGCTAAAAAAAGAAAGACATTAACATCTTGAAAGACATGGGGGTGAGAAAATCATCAGGAAATTTTTATTCTGTATACAAAAATATTCAGTTTATCACAGTTTATTACATTTTTTTTAAATATAAGACATTCTAAAATGTTTCACAGTGCAAAGAACGTGCAAACCAAGAGGAAAAACAAATTGCTGTGAAATGGGCAGACAGTAGCATAACAAACTCTGGCAGTCTAATGAACTTCTGGTAAATGAAGTGTGTGACGCACTGCTAGTTATCCGGTCACCGGTAGTCAAGCATAAAGTGGTCTTGTTAACCCAGATTTCTCCAGCGACTGATTACAGCCTAAACACAGGGGACTGGAGTCTTGCCATGGCACTGCTGCTGCCTCGTGCCGTCTCACCGCAGGGGAGGAGGCCTAGTCTTCCCACAATGCCTTTGATGTGTCTTTATCACTGCCATATGGAACAGCTCCTCCGTGGGCCTGTACGTGCATGAGCCAAGGGGCATATTTTTATTTCTCCTTTGCCCTGCTTTTATATCTCTTCTTATCTGTCTCAGACTTCAGACAGGAGGCCTAGGTTAGGTTGGAGATACATCATTTCGGATTTTAACATCCGAAACGGTTACAATCCTGTCATAAAAGCCCAATACGATCAGTTCTCTGCATTTTACATTTTAAAAACACGTAGAAAGAAAACCTTCACATTTTCTAAACTCATTACCCCTCACAGGACTGGAAGATATTGTGTAGCGTGCATGTTAACAACTGTCTGCCTCTCTCTGCACAGATGGAGCTCTTAAAAACAGTAAGAGTTGTATGTCCTGTTCCTCTCTGTGTCCTGTGGGGCCAGTGAAAGTGCCAGGGTCGCTACATAGGAAGCGTTCACAGCGAGAGGTTGAAGGTCAGCTCCTGCACGCAGCAGGATGTTGAGGGTGACCGCAGTCTGTTTCTCCAGCTGGCCTTTGAAGGAAAGCCTGAGCACCAGGATGTGCATCTTAAAGTACACATTCAAACAAACAAATGCAGTCGAACACACACATGCACACACTCACCAGTTCTTTGGCCTCGCTGAGGGAGTCCTCGACATCAGAGAAGCTGAAACTGGCCACTGTGATGAACTGGCTGACTACAGACACAAACTTATCCCCATACTCCTGTGGACGCTTCTTCTGGAATTCTAACTCCTGCATAAACAGAAACTGTGTAGATGATTTGCTTTTAAGTTTGGGAACAAAGAAGATTTATGCAGCACTTACGCTCTCTACGCTCTTCAAGCCACTGCGAAGATTATTGATCTCCTTCTCCAGTTCGGTCATGCTGGAAAGACACGATTATAGAGATCCCAGTCATTTTGTGTGTGATCAAGAATACATTTTCTAGAGGAGAGTACGGCCTAGGGGCTCATAGTTAACGGTTCGGCAGGCATGTGATCCGAGAATGAATTGCAAAATTGAACCATAATAGAGCGAAAGTGATTATCAAAGTTATATTGACATTTTTTTTTTCTTGCTGATCCTTAAAAACAATCTGATCCATGACTCAAATCCCATTATATTATCCGAGCTGTGAGTATTGTGATCCATTGAACCACTAGAGTGGGGTAAACTGTGCCACTTTTAAATTAAGTTAAGAGAAATGATAAAAACTAATACATTTGTCAGTTTCCTATATAATCTATAGCACAGGGACACAGCAATATGATATTAAAAAAGTATAATTCAACATTATGGGTTAATTGTGCCACATCAAGCAGCACAAGGTGGGAATATGTGAATAAGTTCATTTTAAATAAATAAAGTAAATAAGTGGAAAAACAATTCGAAATGCACAATCCCATAACAATGCCTTATTTCACTGCACATTTTATGTATTTTCAGTAAAATAAGTTCAATAATAAGAATAACTCAATAATGTGAAAATTGTATTTTTTTATAGTTAACTATTGAATTATTCATATTTAATACGCTTGCAATTGAAGGCAAAGCTTACAATTATTAGTTAATATATGCAGAATCTGACACACTTTACCCCACAGCTACTATTCTATAAATGCTTCATTTAATAATACATAACTAATACATGATTAATCGCATCCAGAATAAAAGTTTGTGTTTATATAATATGTATGTATGTATGTAGAATATTTTCATTTATATGCAGGTGTGTATATTTATATACACATAATAAATATACACAGTACACACACATATGTAAATGCAAACTTTTATTATGGATGCAATTAATCATGATTAATCGTTTGACAGCCCTGAATTAAAACCATTTAAAATGCATTAATTTACATAAATTTATATCAATTAAATGTAAATGCTTCATTTAATAGTACATAAATAATGACTTAAATTTAAGATAATTAAAACAGGGCTGTCAAACGATTAATCGCATCCAGAATAAAAGTGTGTTTACATAACATCTATGTATGTATGTATACAGATTATTAATATTTATATGCATGTGTGTATATTTATATACACATAATAAATATACACAGTACATATACATATATTATGTAAACGCAAACTTTTATTCTGGATGCAATTAATCATGATTAATCATTTGACAGCCCTAAATTAAAACTATTTAAAATGTACATTAATTTACATACATTTATATCCATTAAATGTAAATGCTTCATTTAATAGTGCATAAATAATGACTTAAATTTAAAATAATTAAAACAGGGCTGTCCAAAAATTAATTGTGGTTAATCACATACAGAATTAAAGATATTAGAGATATTATTATTTAGATAATATCTATGTATGTATGTATAAATACACACATGTACATGAATATATTTAAAAAAAGAATACACGCACATATCTAGATATATAGATATACTGGATACACACACTTCATATTTATATGCATTTGTGTGTATTTATATATACATAATAAATATACACAGTACACATATATCGTGTAAATGAAAACTTTTAATCTGGATGACTTTTTAATCATTTGACAGCCCTAAATTGAAACCACTTCATGTTAGTTAATGCATTAAATTAACTAAATTAACTAACAGTAAGCAATAAATGTTACAGTATTTATTCATCTTTGTTAATGCCAGCACATTGGTTAATGTTATCTCAGGTCTATTAAAATAATACAGAATATATGAAGAATTCAGATGCAAAAGCCTCTAAATCAATCTGTCGTCTTTCTTTAAAAAATGCATTTTTATCAGGCTCCGATGTATAGGTTTCTATGTAAGTACTGGTACTTCTGATTGGGCTGAGGCTGGAATTTAGTGAGTTTGAAGTAAAAGTATTTGATAGATGTATAATATGTGTCGAGAGCAATCACTCATTATCATTATCGGTATCAGTATCATTATCTCATTTTTGACCGAGATGGCTTTTAGGGGGTTTTGCATCTGAACTCTTATTTATATATAGTTTGATTTAATTTCTTAAATATTTAAATATTTTTCACTGTACATCTCTCAATCAGTCAGCTGTATATAATGAGCCCTTTTTATATCATACAGGCTGACCATTTTTAGCATTTTATCTAAACAGGTCACACTGATAAGAAGCACAGATGTGTATAACCGGAACTTTAACCCTAGTGATAGCACTAAAGTGACTCCATTAGTCAGATACTGCATATAATGTGTGTGAACAGCTCTGTCTAGATCTGAGCTATTCTTAGCTGCAAAAATGACCTCAGTAGGGCTGATAGCCGCTTGTCTTCAGTCTGTGCAGCCTTTATTCCTCTCTCCACACAAATAGCCCATTGTAACGGACTGAACCGTCAAAGTACACAGAGACGTGGAAAAAACCTGTTTGCATTTGCTGATTGGCCACTCGACTCACTGTACCTTGTGACCCTGATACACTTTTTTTTATTTGCTGCATAAATGACACTGACTTATAGATTAATAGAGTTAAATAAACAGAGTTCTTTATTTCATTCTTTCTACCCCCTCAAATGAGATCACGGGCAAAATTTGTCTTGTGACTTCACTTGTGGACCAAGCATGATTACATTAGTCTCGCTGTCGCGACTAAAAAGCCGTTTAGTGGCTGTTCTACTGTACATTTGGATAGTCCCTTTAGGCAATGACTCAAAATTAGAAACTATTTTCCAAAGGGTGAGAGTGTCACAAGCATATCACTCACAATTTGGCCCAAATCTGCTGGCGCGCACTACACAGCAGCACGCAGATCTCGAGAGGTCATTGAGTGGAGCTCTATTCGCACTCTCTCTGCTATGGTGGTATGCATGTATCTCTCTTCCACTTATATATATTTCAGCACCTAAAGCCGGGAGAGCCGAGGGCCCCATTTCCTCTCACTATAATTTAGGGTTTTGCTCTGCATATGTGAGTAACCAAAAGCTTGTATGACCCACAGCATGGATTTAAGCCCAGTGGTGGGCGGGAGTGACACCGCAAAAACTATTTCCAAAATCCATTTAGCGCAAGTAGACCCTAAAGGCCTGTAAATCGTAAGGCTGACGAAAGAAGCGCACACCAGCCACTCCGCAGCTATACCTACTTTACTTTTGCAGCTTCCGGCACGTTCTGCAGCTCCTCTGAGAAGAGCATGACTTTAGAGTACTTCTTCTCTAGAATGGTGATCAGGTAGTGTAGGAGAGTGATATTCCTGTAATGGGACAAAGACGACAATGAAAGTATGAATATGAAGTTGTTTATTCTTTCATAAACATTAGGATATATCTTCTCACTTGTCGATGCTGGACTTGGTGTCTGCGATCTTGTTGAGTGAGGAGATTTTGAAGCCGTAAGCGTTGCCTCTCTGTCCTTTGTTCATGTAGTTGCCGAACGCCAGAACCACCTCCAGCAACTGCTTGAGATTCTTACTGTGCAGCACCTCTTTCGAGGCCTTGGACAGTGCTGCAAAGCGAAATGCAAATTATCATAGTCAAATTTAAGCAGAATAATATTTATTTTAAAGGATTAGTTCATTCCTGAATTAAAATGTCCTGATAATTTACTGACGCCGTCTTTCATTGAGCATTTGTGGTTGAAAAGTATTTTAAAGATTTTGGTGACCACATCAAATAAAGTTTCCAAAAGTGATTTTATATTCACAGAAAGCATAATAAATGCAAGTGTCTACTTTAATGTTTCAAATAATGTTAATGTGAAAATAAAATGTCAGAATTGGTGAAATAATGTTTTATCGCCATTCAGTGTAACATATATTTATGTAAAAATGAAACAACATACTCATTCTGACCTCTACTTGTTAAAATATATAAACGAATAAGTCATTTTATTAAATTTGTACATAATATAAATGCCTGAAAGATTTTTTGGTATATGAAGTACAGTAAATGACATCTTCTCTGTAAATAATGGTAAAATATGACAGCCATTCATTTTTTACTCCAAAAAACAAATAAATAAAAATTAAATTAAACAGTACACATTATTACAATTACGATTTAATGGCATGTAAAAAAAAAAAATCTAAAATTACGAGATTAAAGTCTGAATTTTTTTGCAACTTAAGTGGAAATATTTCAAGAATAAAGTCGTTAAAATGGTTAAAATCTTTAGAGAATGAAGTTGAAATTACGACAATTAAAGTTAGGCTAGAATATTTTGAGAGTATTTCCTGCACATGCAAATGGCCCGGATTGGGAGCACCGGGAAAAGTTGCCAGGCCACCGGAATTTATTTGAATATATGTGAGATTATTAGCAGAAATCATACCACGTGTCTCATACTCGTATGACAGTATGCTTGGAAATAACTTTTCACGTCTTTGATTGCATTCATTAGGCCTATTTGTAGTGCGCCAGCCACCCGATAATAGCAATAAGCTTTGTGCTTTTGGTACTTCTAATATAAAACAAAGTCTCAGCTTTCAAAATCTGTCAGTTTTATGGTGAAATACAAAAAATGCGTCTTGCAATAATGTGTTTTTCATGCTCTTTAATGTGGCGGGACAGATCACTGTATTTATGTGAATCAATCGTCTTTTTGATTACAATAAGATATTCGTTTAATTAAATTATACTGTTTTTTTTGTGAAAATTCCACCACCTACTCCACAAAATCGTCTGTGGCGTCCAATCTTTCATTCCTCGCATGTATTTCATTAAAAACAACAATAAAACGTTCTAAAGGTTGAAGTGGACTCCAACTCGTTAACGTAAGTTATATTGTTGTCTTTTCTGAGGTATATAAGTGACTATTCACAAGCTGTTTTATTCACTGTATAACACAGTAAATGACTTGAAATAATATTTAACGTCTTTCATTCATTATTTGTAGTGCGCCAGACACCCTCTAATAGCAAAAAAATTGTGCTTTGTTGCTTTTAATATAACACAGCTCAGCCTTCAAATTCTATCACGAAATACAAATTATAAATGTGTTTTTACTTTTATTTCAAGTTAATAGCAAGATATAAACGTGAAGGGACAGAAGGAATGAAAAAAACAGTATAACCTAATTTAATTAAACGAATATCGCATCGCAATCAGAAAGATGACTGATTCACATGGCGCTTAAACTGAGGCGAATACAGCGATCTGTCACGCCTCATTAAAGAGTGTGAAAAATACATTATTGTAATAGACATATTTGTATTTCGCTATAAAACTCATTATGTGTCATCTGAGATTTTGGAATATCTCCTGGTGCTCCCAATCTGGGCCATCTGCAAACGCAATAGGCTAGAATATAGTAGTCAACATTTGAAGTGGATCAAAAAAGTTAATCAAAGTTGTCATAAGACAAGAACTGGTACTGTTTTGGTTTTAGGACAACTTTTGATGAAAGGTTTTGATCCACTTCAAATGTTGACTACTGTATACTCTCAAAATATTATAACTATAATTCTCGTAATTGCTATGAATTAATTCTTATAATTTTGACTTTATTTTTGAAACACTTCGACTTTCTCATAATTTTGACTTTATTGTCAAAATATTTCAACTTTATTCACTAATATTTCGACTTTATTCTCTAAACATTTCGACTTTAATCTCGTAATCTTAAGATTTTTTAAAAGATCTAATGTGGCACTAAAGAGCCGTTGTACATTTATAATGTATAAAAAAAAAAAAAGCAAATAAACTAAATTAAACAATTTAACCAACTTATTTTTTATGTTTTAAAAAACCTTTTTATATTCTTGAAACATTACAACTTTATTCTCATAATTCTGACTTTATTCTCGAATTTTTTCAATTTTATTCTGTAAATATTTCGACTTTAATCTCATAATCTTAGATTTTTTTTTTTTACTTTTAACGTGGCACTAAAATGCCGTCATACATTTAAAATTTACAAAAAAAGCAAATAAACTAAATAAAAAAATTTACCAAACTATGTTTTATGTTTAAAAACCCCTTTTTGTATTCTCGAAATATTTTAACTTTATTCACAAAATAGTTTGACTCTATTCTTGAAATATTTCAACTTTATTCACTAAATATTTTGACATTATTCTCGAAATATTTCGACTTTAATCCCATAATCTTTTTTATCTTTTTTTTATTTTTAACGTGGCACTAAAGCGGCATTTATACATTTACAATTTACAAAAAAGGAAATAAACTAAATTAAACAATTTAACCAAACAATTTTTTATGTTTAAAAAATCCTTCTTGTATTCTCGAAATATTTCAACTTTATTCACTAAATATTTTGACTTTATTCTCTAAATATTTTGACTCTAATCTCATAATCTTAATTATTTTTTTTTTTTTAACGTGGCACTAAAGCACCGTTGTACATTTAAAATTTACAAAAAACGAAATAAACTAAATTAAACAATTTAAGCAAACTATTTTTTATGTTTAAAAAATCCTTCTCGAAATATTTCAACTCTATTCACTAAATATTTTGACTTTATTCTCGAAATATTTCAACTTTACTCTCAAAATCGTATAATTTTTATTGTTTTATTTTTAACGTGGCACTAAAGCACCGTTGTACATTTATAATGTACAAAAAAGCTAATAAACTAAATTAAACAGTTTAACCAAACTATTTTTTATGTTTAAAAAAACCTTTTTGTATTCTCAAAACACTACAACTTTATTCTCATAATTTTGACTTTATTCTCAAAATATTTCAACTTTACTCACAAAATATTTCAACTTTATTCTCTAAATATTTCGACTTTAATCTCGTAATCTTAAATTTTTAACGTGCCACTAAAGCGCCGTATAATGTACAAAAAAGCAAATAAACTAAATTAAAACAATTCAACCAATAACTATTTTATATTATATATATACTTTGGTATATTATATTTATACTTTGGTATAAATTTAACGACAATTTTGTTTATATACACAGACCGTCAGTTTGAATAAAAATTTAAATCACGTTAAAATACATACAAAAATGTATTCAACTGATATCTATAATGTATTTAAAGTGCGTATGCACAAACCTTCAACTTTAGGTTTAATTTCTGCAATCCTCTCCGCAAACTTCTTTTTGAAGTACAAAGACTGTAACCTCTGCTGGTAGTGGTTTATTCTGTGAGAAGGACAAAGAAAGAGCACTGAACAAGGGAAAAAGTCAAAGTACATTAAGTATAAAAGCAAGGTCCATTAAAAGGATTACACACTACATCACCCATAATAGATTCTAAATGAGCTGTAGAGATTTATTGTCTTGCATATGACACAATAAAATGCATATGATCTGTATACACAGCGTTAATGCTTCCTTTGAATGAAGAACAAACAGCCTGAACCAGCGATCTGACCCTGACGCTGCCGTGTTGCATTCAGCACTCTCGTGTCGGGGACCATCGCCTTGGTTACCGCACTTGCCGAGGGCCCAAACGCAGCCTTAGAGACTACAAATCGGACAACCCGGTCGATTCCTGGAAAGATTTGTCTTCCATCCTCTACACTCCAAACACATCAGCCACAGCGGAGTGGGGGAAAAAAACTCACTAGGGTCTCATAAACAGAGGGAGAAAAAGCAAGCAAGCCAAGACACCTGTGCTTTGTTTGGCTAAGCTTCTCTTCTAGAAAGCATAAGGCTGCTGCATATCTACGTTGAGATAGTACTTATTTAGTTACAGAAAATATTGATGCTGAATGGGATCCTCAGCTTGACCAGATCAACGTGTCACCCAGGATTCATAACCCTTTTCCTTCCTTCCTGCAGGAAATCGCATTTACTCTTGACACCACGTCTGTGTGTGTGTGTGTGTGTGTGTGTGATCTGAATAAGTCACTGTGCTGTGGTGGGTGGCCTTCACGGATGAGATATTCCTTACATACAACGTACTAAGCCAACATCATGAATCCACTGTGTGGGACCGTGGAGGTGAACAGCACGACGCTTATTGTGGTGCCAAGATGAAATAAAGATCCAAGCCAGTCTGCATTGGGGCTTATGGGTAGTGTGCAGCAACATTTCGGAATCAAGTTAAGGTTTTTGAGCTCTGAAATAAAAATGTCTTCATTTTTAGAGAGGAGCAGTTATTTTTAAATGAACAAAGGCTAACTTAGTTAAGCCGTTACATTTCTCTAATTAAATAAAGCAACTCAAAGTTGAATTGTGAAAGAAAAGGAGAAAAGTTAATCAAATCTGGGCCCATTTACACTCGTGATGCGTTTTTAACCTTTTTTTTTTACTTGAGGTGCATCACTATGCTCAAAGACTTGTTTATGCTTGCACAGACCAACAAATAAAATGTGTCCTATATGAACAAACCCTTAAAATGTCACCATGATGATTGACTGTCCTACCTGCTCATTTCATAGAGGAAACGGTCTGCCTTTGCCATGCGGTCCAACTCATGTTTGTGCTCCTCTAGTAGGTCTATGTCACACTTCTCTGGGATAAACTTCAGCATCTGGCGCAATGAAGAAAATATCATTAATTACAACAGCACTAATATCAGAGAATCATCCTTAATCTTGAGTGACATTAATTTGAAAGACCATTTCCACTTTAGAGTATATTAAAGAAAAAACTTTGTTGCTTATAGTTATCTCACAAGTGCAACTTTACATCTCATAATGTGAGTGTTTTCCATAATTGCAACTTTATGTCTCATAATTATTTCTAGTAATTGCATCTTTATATTTCATAATCAAACATTCTCGTGTGACTTTCCATGATTGTTCGTTTCCAGTTCACAACTGTGATTTTATCTCTCATGACTGCGATGTTATACAGCAGCCCATGATTGTGAAATAATAACTGTGATGTTATATTTCACGATTGCCACTTTATATCTCTCAATTGTGACTTTATATCTCAAAATGTGACCGTTTTCCATTACTGCAACTTTATGGCTCACAATTGTTAATTTATTTCTCATGATTGCAATGTCATGTATAGTTCACGACTGCCACTTTTTTTTCCCCGTGACTGTGACTTTATTTCTGACAAGTGCAACTTGATCTCACAATTGCAAATTCTTCTATAATTGTGACTTAATATCTCACGACTAACACCTTATATCTCACAATTGTGACTTTGTATCTCACAGATAAAACTTTTCCATAATAGCAACTTTATATCTCTCAACTGTGATTTTATATCTCACAATTGTGACCATTTTCCATAACTGCAACTTCATGGCTCACAATTGTTATTTTATCTCTCATGATTGCAGCGTTATATATAGCTCACTAGTGTGATTTTTTTTTCCATGATTGCGACTTAATTTCTCACAATTGCAAATTGTTCCATAATTTGACTTAATATCTCCCAACTACCACTTTATATCTCACAAATTATGACTGTTTCCATAAATGTTTGTTTTTTCTAATCACGTCTTTGCATCTCACAAATGCAACTTTTTCTATAATAGCAACTTCATATCTCACAATTGTGGTTTTATATCTCACAAATGTGACTGTTTTCCATAACTGCAACTTTATGGCTCATAATTGTTATTTTTTCTCTTATGATTGCAATGTTATATATAGCTCACTAGTGTGACGTTTTTTTCCCCATAATTGTGACTTTACATCTTACAGTTGTGACCATTTTCCATAACTGCAACTAAACTGCACAATTGTTATTTTATTTCTCATGATTCAACTGCGACTTTTTTTTATAATTGTGACTTCATTTCTGACAACTTGATCTCACAATTGCAAATTTTACCATAATTTTGACTTAATATCTCATAACTGCCACTTTATCTCACAATTGCGACTTTGTATCTCAAAATTTTTGACTGTTTCTATAATTGTGTTTATTTTCCATAATCGTTTCTTCGTATTTCACAATTGCAACTTTTTCTACAGTTGCAACTTCATATTCCATAAATGTTATTTTATATATCACAATTGTGACCGTTTTCCATTACTGCAACTTTATGGCTCACAATTGTTATTCTATCTCTCATGATTGCAATGTCATATATAGCTCACGATTGCACTTTTTTTCCCCATAATTGTGACTTTATTTCTGACAAGTGCAACTTGATCTCACAATTGCAAATTCTTCTAGAATTGTGACTTAATATCTCATGACTAACACCTTATATCTAACGATTGTGACTTTGTATGTCAAAAATTATGAATTTTTCCATAATTGTGTTTATTTTCCATAATCGTGACTTTGTATCTCACAAATGCATTTTTTTCCATAATAGCAACTTCATATCTCACAATTGTGATTTTATATCTCACAATTGTGACTTTGTATGTCCAACATTATGAATTTTTTCCATAATTGTGTTTATTTATATACATAATCATGTCTTTGTATCTCACAAATGCAATTTGATCATTCATAACAGCAACTTTATATCTCACAATTGTGACCGTATTCCATAACTGCAACTTTATGGCTCACAATTGTTATTTTATCTCTCATGACTGCAACGTTATATATAGCTCACTAGTGTGACCTTTTTTCCATAATTGCGACTTAATTTCTCACAAGTGCAAATTGTTCCATAATTTAACTTAATATCTCAACTTTATGGCTCACAATTGTTATTTTTTTCTCTTATGATTGCAACGTTATATATAGCTCAAAATTGTGACTTTTTTGCAAGTGTAACTTGATCTCACAATTGCTAATTTTTCCATAATTGTGACTTAATATGTCATTACTGCCACTTTAGCTCATAACTGTGACTTTGTATCTCAAAAATTGTTATTGTTTCCATAATTGTGTTTATTTTCCATAATCGTTTCTCACAATTGCAACTTTTTCATACACTCCCCTCCAGAAGTTTGGAAACACCCCTGGCAAAGTGTGGTTTTGGACGATATCAGCATAAATCCTTACCATTTTTTGGTGCAAATACATTAAAATAACTTGACATTATCATTGAAAACCAGCAATAATAATTTTCATTTTGATTACGTAATAATGCCAATATATACATGTCAAAGTCAGACATGCCCCTTTGTCAGCTGTGATGCCTGGTTACTGGTTTAAACTTGGCCCAGGTTTTTGGGTCAGCACACCTTAATAGCTTCAACAACTGATTGCCAATTAAGTTTAGAAAACAATGAATTTAAGCCCAGATTATGCAGATCTGTAATAGCTGCTAATGGTGGATATTTTGATGAATCATTTTTTTTTTATGTACAAACTGTTAATGTAATAAAATATGTTTTCGTAGTTTGTGTTGTCCCTTATCAGTGCAAAATGATCACAAATTAAAAAGGATTCATGCCAATATTGTCCGAAACCCCACTTTTCTAGGGTGTTTCCAAACTTTTGGAGGGCAGTGCATTTCATAATTGTTATTTTATATCTCACAATTGGGACCGTTTTCCGTAACTGCAACTTTATGGCTCACAGTTGTTTTTTTACCTTTCATGATTGCAACTTTTTTTTCCATAACTTAATTTGTGACTTAATTTCTCACAAGCGCAACTTGATCTCACAATTACACATTTTTCCATAATTGTGACTTAATATTTAATGACTGCCACTTTATATCTCACAACTGCAGGTTTGTATCTCACAAATTCTGATTTTTTTCCATAACTGTCCTTATTTTTTCATAATCGTGTCTTTGTATCTGACAACTTTTTCCCATAATACCAACCTCACATCTCACAATTGTGATTTTATATCTCACAATTGCGACCGTTTTCCATAACTGCAACTTTATGGCTCAAGATTGTCATTTTATCTCTCATCATTGCAATGACTTTTTACCCATAATTGTGATTATTTCTCACAAGTACAACTTGATCTCACAATTGCAAATTTTTCCATAATTGTGACTTAATCTGACATTACAGCAACTTCATATCTCACAATTGTGATTTTATCTCTCACAATTTTGACTTTGTATCTTACAAATGACTTTTTCCAAAATCATGTCTTTGTATCTCATAAATGCAACTTCTTCCATAATTTCAACCTCATATCTCACAATTGTGACACTATAGCTCAAACTGCATTTCTTCATAATTGCTACTTTAGTTTTCACAGCTGCAACTTTATCTCACAATTGTGCTTTTTTTTTATAGTGTTTATTTTCCATAACTGTGACTTAGTATCTCACAACTGCAACTTTTCCTCCATAATCACAACTGTGACTTTCTCGCAGTTAGGACTTTATTGTACAAATACAGCTGTTTTTTTACATCTCAAAATGTGACTTTATTTCTTATTTTAACCTTACTTTAACCATTACTTGTATTTTTTTACTATTTAGGCGGGTTTCCATATATGTTTGTGAACCAAGATAGCCGTTTTAAATCCAGAATGTTTTTCCTTCAGTCCCTCACGTTCCCGTCAGCTCACACTCACCTGCTCCAGCATGTCCTTAGGCAGATCTTCCTGTTCATCCATAGTCAGAATGGCTCTCTTTATTTCCTCATTGGAAAGTTTCAATCTGAAACAAAAGCACAGGATATACCGATAAAGCAGACTGGGACAAATAAATTAATTTGAAACGAATTCACAAATGAAATCTGAGTGATAGATCCACATCAGCAGAAAACTCAGTGAAGTGTACTTAATCACACCGAGAAAAGGAAATTGCTGGGAATTTCCTCCGCCTCCATAAATTTCCCTTTGGCATAAAGTATAAATAAATTAGTGTATGTTATTTAGAAGAGCTATTAATCTTGAGTCCCAATGTTGAACCCAAGTGTTTGTTCCAGTTACCAAGAATTTCCTGGCTAACACTATATATCATTACTGGAGTGAAGAAGTGACATTATCGCATGACTCACAGAAGTTAACCCAGCATTTGCCTGCTTTAAATAATCTGGGATCATCACTGGTTACGTCCCGGCAGCAACATGACATTTGTGGTCAGTTTGTCGCATACGAGTTCCTGGCCTTTCCACCAATTTGTTTGAGCTATATATGACAAGCATGCTCTAAAACAAGCTGAAAATCTAGGGAAGATGAATATCTTCCTCCTGCAATTGAAGATGTTGGCAGATCTTAGTATCCCTCTGACAGAGATGGTCAAAACCGCCCAGACTCAAATCCTCCAGTGCAGCCCACCCTCCATGAATGATATAAAGAAGCATCTGATCCAAGGATATCCGTGTGCGGACTTTAGGCCAAGACGAACAGGTGTTTGACGGGTCTGAGATCAGCGTTGGAGAACAGCCTTCGTTCCCCAGCCAGGATCCAGAGAGACTGCAAACCACAGCAACGACGTGAAACACGGCCAGAGCTCTTTCCATGTTTGAGTCGAGGTGTTTGTGCCAAGCAGCGCTTCCAATTCCCAGCATTCTGTTTTACTGAGTTCTTTCTAACAAAGTTCACATGCTTACAGGAGTGAGCGGAGTTGAACTCAGGAAGGAAAAGAAAATAAATAATGGCAGTCTCAGTTCATTCAGAGGCAAGCCAGCACAATTATTAGGAGGTCATTAGCGTAACCACAAGACTCTCTCTTTATTGTTTAATCAGCGAATAATAAGCAGGAGACACAGTGGGAGGAAAATCTTGTGGAGTTGCAGAAGACTTTCCATTTCATGTGGTCACAGACACTTTACCATGATTGTAAAATGCCTTGAATCAAACCTTTAGAGACCCAATGAAATCGAAATCAAAGTTTTAGTCACACACTTAACCTTTAGTCCATGTGTTTTGGCTTTGAGGCCATCTGTATGCTAGTGGAGATGTTGACAGAATTAACTTTTTGCAGATATACAGGCATTTTCCTCATCCGAAAAAAAAAAAATTTATTTTTTTTTTTGGCTATTACCCTCCAAAAAATGTATTTTTAAATGGACTTTCTTAACTTGTTTTCTGGTAAAAAAAAAAAAATCTACAAAATACATATAGAAGCCCACCACTGAATAAAATAAAATAAAAAAAAGGTAATTGTAACTTTTTAATAATTTCCAGTTCTGAGAGGAAAAAAGGCTGAGAAAGATCAGAAAGTCAGAACTGTGAGTTCATATCTCGCAATTCTGACTTTTTAACTCGCAATTGCAAGTATATATCTCGAAATTCTGAGGAAAAAGTCAGAATTGTGAGTTTTTTCTGAATTTTGACTTTATATTTCACAATTCTGACTTTTTAACTCAGACTTGCGATCTTAATTTTGAGAAAAAAAAAAGTCAGAATTGTGAGTTTGTATCTGAATTCTGAAACAAAAATTCGGAACTGCGAGTTTATACCACAATTAAGACAAAAAAAAACAATTGTGAGTTTATATCTTGAAATTCAGAGAAAAACAGTCAGAATTGCCAGTTTATATCTCAAAATTTTGAGAAAATAAGTCTGAATTACGAGTTTATATCGAAATTTTGAGAAAATAAGTCAGAATTGCGAGTTTATATCAAAATTCGGAGAATAAAATCTGAACTGCGTGTTTATATCTGCAAGATTCTAAGATCTTGAAATTCTGAGTTTTTTCTTAATTTTGAGTTTATAGTTCGCAATTCTGACTTTTTAACTCTTGCAAGTTTATATCTAAATTTTGAGGGGAAAAAGTCAGAATTGTGAGTTTGTATCTGAATTCTGAAACAAAAAGTCGGAACTGCAAGTTTATATCAAAATTCTGAGGAAAAAAAATTTGCTGAAATTGCGTGTTTATATCTGCAAAAGTCTGAGAAAATAAGTCAGAATTGCGAGTTCATCTTGAAATTCTGAGTTTCAGTTTATATCTTGAAATTTTGAGAAAATAAGTCAGAATTGCAAGTTTATATGTCAAAAATCTAAAAAAAAAAAAAAAAAAACGGAATTCTGATAAACACAAAAAAGGTCGCAATTACCTTTTTTATTTTTTATTCAGTGGCAGAAATGGGCTTCCATAAATCCATTTATCTGACAAGCAACATAGCATACGATATTAACACTTATTATATTAATTTTGTCTAACTGCACTGGCAGATTAAGACTTGTTTAAATTATACTTATAAAGAAAGTTTTATGCTGAAAGAAAAACAGACTTGTGTCAAATGTTCCAAAGCTTCAAAAAATATTTGTATAAATATATTTATGTTTTGAAAGAAGTCTTTTTTGTTCACCAAGGCAGTTTTTTTTTTAAATCAGAAATACAATAAAACAGTAATATTTTGAAAAAATATTACAATTTAAAGTAACAGTTTTCCACTGTATAAGTTTTAAAATGTAATTTATTCCTGTGATGGCAAAGCTGAATTTTCAGCATCATGCGGTGTCACATGATCCTTCAGAAATCATACTAATATGCTGATTTGATGTTTAATAATCAATTTTGAATGTTGAGAACTGTTGTGCTTCTTAATATTTTTGTGGAAACCATGAAACATTTTTCTGGATTCCTTGATTAAAAAAAAGTTGAAAAGGACAGCTTTTATTTGAAATAGATTTTTTTTAACATTATAAATGTTTTTACTGTTACTTTTGATCAATTAATGCATCCTTACTGAATAAAAGGATAAAAAAATTTTTTTAATGTATAGTCCTTTCTGATCTATTTCTGTCCAACTGGTTGAGCAGGCAGCCTCTGATTGAGAACTGTCGACACTGAGTTGATTAATATGAACTAAGCTCTAATTAGTGATCAATGAACATATGTTACTCCTCAGTCTCATCTCCCTCCAGCCAAACCACCATCACTTTGACGTCCAGCACCACATCCACCATTCCTAAACCAACACTAAAGACTCTACAGGCTTCCACTTGAAAAGTAAAAGTATTTAAATCACTGTTAATCTCATCTTGGGTGGTCCGTTCGGTGGCTGTACAATGGATTACACCCCAATCTCTGCTTGTGGAGACTCCTAAGAGACCATTTAGGAAGGATGAGAGTGTAACAGAACCACAGGCCATGATCTACAGATGTGCTGAAATCAGCTGTTAATGTGCGTTAGATGGGCTCTCAATGTCGGTCGTTCATAAACTGTCATTAATAAAAATCAGCAAGGAGGATTTTGAAGTGAATCTGGCAATACTGAAATTGGTCTGGTTTGTTTCATGTAGTTTGGAGTCTTGTTTTACAAGAATCTTTGGTGTTTTGGGTCCCAAGCCAAACCGCAGTCAGTCAATAAGCTGTCATATATCCGACACCGTCCGGATTGGCAGCTGTGACCAACTGTTACAGTTTGCTTTGTGGGATCCATTTCATACAGAAAAAATACTCCTGAGGTGACAAACAGATATTTAACCTAAAATAAGAATCGCATCCTATAACAAAAGCCATTTATAATAACAAATAACTCAGTGGGAAATTTGGATAATTAAAGTGTTGAGCTCTGCATGGAAGACTGTTTCATTTCAACTCATTCTCAGACTACTGTCACATCTGTATGAAGCTATAAATGGGAGAAATGTAAACCCTAAATAATATTCAACTACCCAGGAGTTCCACAACTAGAACCCACAGTAGTGTTTTCCTTTAGTACATCATACATTTTGGATTAGAGAGGCTGGATCATCCTATTATAAGTGAATCAAATACTTCCTGAGGCTTAAAGGGGAGATATCATGAAAATCAGACTTTTTCCATGTTTAAGTGCTATAATCGGGTCCCTGGTGCATCTACCAACCTAGAAAATGTGAAAAAGGACATCCCAGTAACTTTGTTTTGGTAAGCCTTTCTTTGCAAGCATTTGAAAAAACTAAATCCATCAAATTTCGCTCTCTCTGTGATGTATGAAGAGGATCTTATTATAATCCCTGCTGAAAAAAAACAGCTAAAAGCAGCCTAAGCTGGTTGGCTGGTCTTAGCTGGTTTAAACTGACCAGTTAAAGGAGAAGTCCACTTCCAGAACAACAATTTACAAATAATGTACTCAACCCCCTTGTCATCCACAATGTTCATGTCTTTCTTTCTTCAGTCGTACAGAAATTATGTTTTTTGAGGAAAACATTTCAGCATTTTTCTCCATATAATGGACTGATATGGTGCCCCGATTTTGAACTTCCAAAATGCAGTTTAAATGCGGTTGTAAACGATCCCAGCCGAGAAAGAAGGCTCTTATCTAGCGTAACGATCGGTTATTTAAATAAAAATACTACAATTTATATACTTTTTAATGCCAAACGCTCGTCTTGTCTTACTCTGCCTGGACTGTTTTTGTTCCAGTTCATGACAGTTAGGGTATGTCGAAAAACTCCCATCTCATGTTCTCCCTCAACTTTAAAATCACCCTATATCGCTGTTTTACCTTTTTTGTTAAGGGTTTTTGATCTTTTTTGCATGTTCACTTTGCAAAGACTGGGTCGGTACTTCTGCAGTGATGTAGGATGATTTTGAAATGATTTTTGAAGTTGAGGGAGAAAATACGATTGGAGTTTTTCGACATACCCTGACTGTCTTGAGCCACAATACACAGAGTTCAAGGACTGCAAGACAAGATGAGCGTTTGAAAATAAAAAGTGTTTAAATTGTATTTTTTTTTATGTAAATAACAATCGTTTTGCTAGATAAGATCCTTCTTCCTTGGCTGAGATCGTTTACAGCTGCATTTGGGATCGTTTGAAGCCGCATTGAAACTGCATTTTGGACGTTCAAAATCGGGACACCGATTTTGTAATAAGTCCATTATTTGGAGAAAAATGCTGAAATGTTTTCCTCAAAAAACCTAATTCTTTACGACTGAAGAAAGAAAGACATGAACATCTTGGATGACAGGGGTAGTAAATTATTTGTAAATTGTTGTTCTGGAAGTGGACTTCTCCTTTAAGACCAGCTTGGCTAGCTAAGGATGTGGCCAAAACCCCTCTAAAACCAGCCTGCTGACCAGCTATGACCAGCTAAAACCAGCCAACCAGCCTAAGCTTCTTTTTTCAGCAGGGATATTACTGCCACTTAATCTGCACATTTCCACCCATGGTGGCGCCATTTTGTTTTCCCACACGTCATCGGTGTACCAGTTCTAACACCATGGCAAAAGTTTAAGCAAAGCATGCTAACTGTTCTGTCACTGGCTGCACAGACGAGGACAGAACACTATTTAGAGTCCCAGCCTCAGAGGAGAAAAGAAAGCAGTGGATTTATTGATTTATTTACTGTATATAACGCTGCTGCCACACAAATCTAATATAAACATACCATTTCTTTCCCAGCTGTTTACCTTCACAGACGGAACCAACTGTTTTTGTAACTTGTGTGTTTTTTAACATAAACTTGTGTGTATTTGACAGTTCAAGCACAATATGACATGAAAGAGAGCTGCCGCGTGACAGCTGCTTTCTTTGTGCATGCTTCAGATGTGTGCGCTCACAAAACCCTATATCAGAAGTTTAAACTGATATGGCTTTAAAACGTATGATTTCAGCATGACATGATAATCAAAACCAAACAGATATTTTTTGGCAGAGTATCTAAGGCACGAGCTGTAAAGGCACAGTCCTATTCTGGAAAAGTGGGCGGGGAGCAGCAGCTCATTTGCATTTAAAGAGACATGCACAAAAACAGCATGTTTCTGCTTCCACTCAAAATCATTTTCAAAATGATATAATAAATGATCTGTGGGGTATTTTGAGCTGAAACTTCACAGACACATTTTGGGGACACCTGAGACCTATGTTACATATTGTAAAAAGGGGCATTATAGTTCTCCTTTAAAATCATGATGCATTAATTTTCAAGATTCTTTGATATAAAGTTCAAAAGAAGAGAAATAGAAATAATTTGTGACATCATAAATGCCTTATAATGTTACAGTAGTTAAAATATTTGTTACCCTGGACCACAAAACCAGTCTTAAGTAGCACAGGTATATTTGTAGCAATAGCCAAAAATACGTTGTATGGGTCAAAATTATCGATTTTTCTTTTATGCCAAAAATCATTAGGATATTAAGTAAAGTTCAAGCTCCATTAAGATATTTTGTAAATTTCCTACCGTAAATATATCAAAACTTGATTTTTGATTAGTAATAGGCATTGCTAACAACTTCATTTGAACAACTTTAAAGGTGATTTTTCCAATATTTGGATTTTTTGCACCCTCAGATTCCAGATTTTTAAATAGTTGTATCTCAGCCTAACATTGTCCTGTCCTAGCAAACCATATATCAGTGGAAAGCTTATTTATTCAGCTTTGAATGATAAATCTCAATTTCGAAAAATTTACACTTATGACTGGTTTTGTGGTCCAGGGTCACATTTAATAAATAAGCACCCAAAGGTTTGGTGGAGCTTCTGCAATCATAGAATTCTTGCGGATTCCTTGTGAGTGAGAATGTCAAATATTGTTCCTGGCAATAACAACCATGATTTAAGACTCTTAATTAATGAATCATGGTTCCTGTTAATTTTTTTAAGACCCATGCTGCTCTGACTTACAAAGAATTCAAGGAAGCCACCTCATACTTTATGTACGTGAAGAAACTAAGAGGCGGTATGTCTTTCATTGATAGGAAATGGTACAATAACTAAGGTGGAAGATAAAGTATCAAACCAGGACGTAGGAACCAGAAGGTATTACCCACAGGATATGACATTACATCTGCAGGGCCAGTAAGGTCCAAACACACATGCCAGCCGGAGGTGAACTCATACCCGGGGCAGACACATCACTCACCGTGAGAGAAGGATGTTGCAGTTTTGAGCCCGGCGGCCATCGATGACAGAGAGCTCTTTGACTTTCTTGGAGCTCAGCGCGTCGTCTTCAGTCTCTTTCTGTGATCGGAGTCACAAAGGAGATACATTTTACTTAAAAGCAACTTTAAAGATCAGAATTAAATAAAAGAATCAATACACTCAGATTCTGAATATAAAACTTAAACTGCCAGTCAAAAGTTTCAAATATATTAGATTTTTTAATGTTCGCAATATGTCACTTATGACATTTTAATTTAACCCTTGTGCTACCTTTTGGACATTTTTGTCCATTTCAGTTTTGTTTTTGTTTTTATCATTTTGCCTGTGTTATCGCCAGCTGCATAAGTTTTGGCACAGGTGTGTATTTTTATTGGAACTTTACTATTTCACCCCATTTCCTTTAATAAATCTATTTTACACTAGGAACAAAAAATAGATCCTCTCAGGACCTCAAGGACAAAAATGTCCCCATTGAAACCCATTAAAACTGCTATTTTTAATCACACTGCTATTTAACTCTAAAATGATGCAATATTTGTTAATAGGCTTTCATTCTGTTGGCAAGGCTTCAAAATTAAATTTTTTACCAGATGAATGCCATTTTTTTCAGATTTGGCCAATAAAGCAAATACTCACTTTATTCCTGTTTTCTGGTTCTGCATATCATAGAGCCAATTGGATAAATAATGCAGCTATAATTGTGTGGGTGTGTTGATATGGATGGCAGAGTGTGGTTTGTATGCGTCATAAAAAAGAAGTTGTGTGTGTGCTTGTAATATTTGAGAGAGAAAATCCAACCACTGTGTGCACCAAAGGAGTTTTGCTGGCATCTAAATGGGAAAATTTGGTACTGTGCTCAAACAAAATCTTCCTGAAAGCTAATTTTTTGAGATATCAACCTCAAATTTGGAACACAACTTGTTTAGATTTATGGCTTTGATTTTCTAGCAGTTTTAGATTTTAATACATTTCATAAAATATATATTTTAAATAAAATATTGTTAACTTAAACCTCTTTAACATTTTTTTTTTTTTTTGTTAAGCTTTTTAAATGTTTTTTCCTCAACAATTATCTGCCATGGATCTTCTTTAAAATGAGCCCAAGCTTCAAATTTTTATGACAATTGTCTGACATGGACATTTTTGTCCACTAAGGACCTATGTGTAACTTTTTTTATTGACGCGCAAGGGTTAAAATAACTGTTTTCTATTATAAAATATTATAAAATGTAATTTTTTTATGTGATGCAATGCAGAAATTTTCAATGTCTTCAATGTCACACGATGCTTCAGAAATCATTCTAATGTGTTAATTTCAAACTTTTGACCTATAGTGTATAAGGGCAGTTTGTATAAACATTATTAAAGTCACATTTGGTTGTCTGAATACAAAATGAATGGGACATAGAAAAAGTGAGTGGGGGAGAGATGATGCAAACACTAATGCAAACATTAGATCTGTTCAACCACACTTACCTGCTTGCAGTTATTGACCATAAAGAAGTCCTAGAACGCAGGCAAGAAGCAAGGAAGATGCAGCACATGTTAGAAAGACAGCGTAGTTTGGTGAATTCAGCCAAAACAAACTCAAACAGGCATATGCACATGATGACATTACTGGGGTGGTGAATGGTGAGCGTGAGGGTGCATGAAAGCAGAGCCTTCTGGGAGGTCTGTAAATGCAGTGTAAATGTGCGTGTGCACTAAAAGATGCATGCTAGTTGATTACAGATGACCGGTTAATGTCTAAACCATAAGCTAAACATCACAAGCTACCTCTCCAATTACACCTTGTATCAAATCTAGATGTCTTTTCTCTAGCAAATGAAAATCTGCACAGTAAAAAAGCCACATTTCTGAGAAAATACAACTGCGAATAATCACAACGACATGAAAAATTGCAATTGTAAAAAAAGAATTACGAGAAATGAGTAAGCATGCAGAAACTATTGTACATTATTTTTACTCTGAAGGGGAAAAAAAATGGCTTGCATAATAATCTGGCTTCCATAATGCTTTCAAATATGCATCTATGAATATTTGAGAATCTGATGAAATTGGAGAGGTTTACTGAAACTCTGTTTTAATGCATTAAGCATGCTTTCAAGACCTATAAAAGGTTATTTTAAAACTAGCTTTAAATACTTTATGCATTGTTTTAAAATATGATTATGACAACACAGTTAATGAAGTTTCAAGCTGTATCCAACCTAGCTTTTTTCCTTTTTCTTCTGTAATTTGACTGTAAAACTGTAAGAAATGTATGTGATGGCTTTATAATGAGACTAAGTGTGTGGTTTACCAGGGATAATGAGGACGGTTTGCCAATGTCTGCTTTTCATAAAAAACGGCTGGTGATATCAATGCATTTTACAGTCTGCTAATTCAAACCCCATGCTCTGTGATGCAGGATTGCCGTGGGTAAACGTATGAATACCATGCATGAGAGACAGTGAGTGCTTTGTGAGATCATCCTGGATGAAAACTAGTGAAAGAAGCATTGTTTAGTGACCTGTTGCCTCTGATAGGCTGAGAATGTCTTCTCAATGTCCACCAAGTCTAGGATTTTGAAAACTTTGCAGTCGTCAATGTCTGCCCAGACTGTTCCTTCAAGCTTGTTCTGTGGGAGAGAGGGATGTGTAACTTAATTATTGTTCAGTCCAAAGTCACATTGTAAGTCGCACGCTATGTTTTGTTAATCGTAAAACTCTAAAACTCAAGGAAAAAATGCATTGCAAAATTCCAAAAAAAATGCATCTAAATAAATTTGCAAAATAAAAAAATTAATTAACATTTAATGTTAAAATGTTTAGATAAAAAGTTTCATTACATTAAAGGTCTAAATAAAAAATTTTATTCAATGCTAAAATGTATGAATAATGGTTTCATAAGATAAAAAATATTCACAATTGAAACTCACAATTGCGAGTTATGAAGTCAGAATTGCGAGACATAAACTCGCAGTTCTGAGAAATAAAGAATTGTGAGCTATATCAAGCCTTTTTTCCACTCACAATCGGACTTTATAACTCAGTTGCGAGTTTACATCTCACAATTCTGAGAAAAAAGTCAGAATTGCAAGAAAAAGTCAGAATTATGAGACACAAACTCAAATTCACAAGGAAAAAGTTACAATTGCAAGGTTTTATTGATGTTTCTTGCAACTGAGTTTAAATCACAATGCTAAGAAAATGTGAGAATTGCTAGAAAAAAAATTGCGAGATACAAATTCGCATTTGCGAGAAAAAAAGTAAGAATTGTGAATTTGTTTCTCACAATTCTGGCTATTTCATGCAATTGTAGGTTTATATAACGCAATTTTGAGAAAAAAGTAAAAACTGCAAGAAAAATATAGAATTGCTAGTTTATATCTCACAATTCTGAGAAAAAAGTCTGAATTGTGAGCTACATCATGTTTTTTTTCCTCTCAAAATTGGAGTTTATTACTCAATTGCGAGTTTATATCTCACAATTCTGAGAAAAAAGTCAGAATTGAAAGAAAAAGTCAGAATTATGAGATACAAACTCGAATTCGCAAGGAAAAAAGTTAGAATTGCAAGGTTTTATTGCGGTTTCTTTCAATTGTGAGTTTAAATTACAATTCTAAGTAAAAGTGAGAATTGCTAGAAAAAAAAGTCAGAATTGCTAGTTTATATCTCACAATTCTGAGAAAAAAGTCTGAATTACAAGAAAAAAGTCAGAATAGCAAGATATAAACAAAAAAAGTCAGATTTTCTATCACAATTCTGACTATTTCTCGCAAGCGAGTTTATATCACGCAATTCTGAGAAAAAAGTCAAAACTGCAAGAAAAAGTCAGAATTGCGAGTTTATATCTCACAATTCTGAGAAAAAAAAGTCTGAATTGTGAGATACAAAACTTGCATTTGCAAAAAAAAAGTCACAATTTTGACTATTTCTCTCAATTGTGACTGTCACGCAATACTGAGGAAAAAAAAGTCAGAATTGTGAGATAAAAAGTCGCTATAACATTTTTTTTTATTTTTTATTCAGTGGCAGAAACTGGGTTGATTAATTTCTTGATTAAAAGCAGAGGCTTAAGATTTTCTTCTGTGTGAGTGTCAGGATGACCCAGTCCGCTTCTCTAATCCATGCCAGTCTCACCTCAGACAGCTTGGCCCAGTTGAAGGACTTGAGTGGATTGGACGGCTGAGGAATGTTTTTCTTCTTCAGAGACGGCCCCACGGGAGCTCCTGGCGGAGGCGGAGCCGCACCGAAAGGAGGGCGTCCAGGGGGTGGTGGGGGGCCGCCAGGAGGCGGTGGTGGAGGTGGTGGCATCATAGCGCTGCCCGGTGGAGGAGGTGGTGGAGGAGGCATGCCACCCGGTGGGGGCGGAGGAGGTGGAGGGGGTAGGAGAGGCCCACCTGGAGGACCAGGGATGGGAGGACCTCCAGGAACACTGGCTATTTGTCTCTAGAAATACAAACGGCATGAAGAGTGGTTGGTGTTTATTAATGTTTGCTTTTGTAAAATGACATTTTTATTGTTATTATTATTGTGACATCAGTGTACCGTGCTGAGGTCATGTAGTCTGCCAGTCATTTCCACCACCTGCTGCTTGACTAGTTTATGTTCCCCCATTTCTCTTTCTAACTTCTCTTTCATCTTGTTGAGCGTCTGCATCATCTCCTCCTTCTCCTGAGTTTTTGCGTCACACTCTCGCTCCTTCTTTTCCAGCTTCTGTTGAAGCTCATGGTGATCTACAGAACAAAGAGGGCAAAGGTCAAAATGTTATACGTCTCTACAATGAAGTCACTGCATTCCAGCCAATTGAATCAAATGATGAAGACAAGTACTGAAATTAAAAATCTGCATAATGAATCAATAAATAAATAAACATTTTATTCAATGCCTAAAAATACAAAAGCTTAAAAGCTAAACATAGTTTCATGAATTTAAAAATATATGTGACTCTGGACCACAAAACCAGTCACAAGGGTCGATTTTGAGATTTATACATCATAAATAAAGCTAAATAAATAAGCTTTTCATTGATGTATGGTTTGTTAGGAAAAAAAAAAGCTAAATATTGAGAAAATTGCCTTTAAAGTTGTCCAAATGAAGTTCTTAGCAATGCATATTACTAATCAAAAATTACGTTTTGATATATTTACAGTAGGAAATTTACAAAATATCTTCATGGGACATGATCTTTACTTAATATCCTAATGATTTTTGGCATAAAAGAAAAATTGATCATATTGATCCATACACTGTATTGTTAACTATTGCTACAAATATACCTGTGCAACTGGTTTTGCGGTCCAGGGTCACATGTATAAATAAACATTTATAAATGCTAAAAAGTACAGATAAAAATAGTTTCATGATGTTATTTTGGATTATGTCAAGTCAATAAAATTCACATGAAATTCAAGCTTTAAATTCACTTGAATTACAAGCTTTCCAGTTGTAATTTATAGGTTGCCAAAACTTTTTTCATTTTTAATTCAGAATTGTAATTCCTACATGATGTGAATGCACAGATACACAGAATTTAATCTTAATGCACAAAACAGGCAGTTGTAAAAGAAACATCAATGTGTACAACATGTGCTGACCTTTACGCATTTTTTCCGCCTGTTCTTTCCACTGTTTCACCTCATTTTCATTGACAAGCCTGAAAAAGGGTAAGTGATGTGATTTAAGGAAAAAAACTCAGTTTCACTACAGATTTCAATACAGATCTTGGTTTATTTGACTTAATAAGGGTATTAAAGGGGACATCGGATGCCCATTTTCCACAAGTTGGTATGATTCTTTAGCATCTTTATGAAATGTCTGCAACTTCATTTGGTTTAAATTCCTCAAAGGTCATGTAAAACAACGACTTTTTGTCTTGTTAAAAACAGCTCTGTTCACAGCGAACCGTTTCGGTTCATGTCTCTTTAAATGGTAATGAGCTGCTGCTGACCACACCCCTCTTCTGTTTTTTGTGTATTCAATGGAGCACTACCATCAAAAACAAAACTAATCCACTGTGTCCTCAGTGGCTCTGATGTGAGGAAGAAATGAAGACTCTTCTATTTACTTTTACAGCTACAGCTGCTCAAGTGTTGAGTAAATGGCGGACAGCGTACAACTGGCTGAGGGTGGAAATATGATAATACGGGACAGTCTGTTAGCACCCGTGACATACTGCTCAGAAAAATCAAAACGCCTTGAAAATTGAGACTGTTTAGGTTTTTTAGGGACTGAAAAATGAGTGAATGGATTTTTATCATTGTACGGCAATTGTGTCCACACACTGCTAAGACACATTTATATGCAAACACCATGTAAAAGTGAATTTTGCATGCAATGTCCCATTTAAAGACTACTATAAATACACTACAGCAACATATGGATGCCACAGACATTAAAAACACAACACAATTATAATAAAGTAACTTGGAAAAAAAGAGAGGCAAACTCACATTCGAACCACATTCTTTACATTGAAGTTTTCTAATGGCGTGACGTCAGGGTCGTGACCTTTGTCATTCTGCAGGACCATCTGTTGGACAATGCGATCCAAGAGCAGCCAGTACTGAACTGTGTTCCCACTTCTCTTATCTAAAACAAAGTGCAGATTCAAACATTTCTGCATATAGAACACTTAAAGTCATCAACAATATTATAAAATCAACTAAATACTAAAATCTGTGGCATTAACCCAGATAGTTTTTGCATTAATGACCAGATGACTATAAATAAAACCAGTTATAAACTAAAAAAACGTCTAAACAACGAGGTGAACACTCACGAGGCATTAGCAGACAATGATGAAGAATAGACATAAAGTGCGGGTATGCATCTGTGTGGGCCAGCTTCTTCCGTACAAGCTCAAAAACCTGTGTCGCGCTCTTTGTGTCTATATGGAGCTGAAAAAAATACATATATAAATAGATAAATTCCATTCAATTCCAAACAAAAGTAATAAATAGCAAAGCCATTTCATTATACATATATATATATATATATATATATAGTTATATTATATACAATCAAACTAAAATGTATTCAGACACCTTCAACATTTCTCACATTATCACAGTTTATTCACTATAGTTTAGAAAATGGTAATAAAATATGACAAGAACTCAGCGTTAAACTGTCACAACCAATTCATCTTGATAATCTCAAATAACTTTGATAGTAAGGTATGTAATGGATTACAATTAACCAAAAATTCAGACAACTGTTAGTATGACAGTATTTACACAACTATCAATATTTTGTTGACCAGTTACCAAGCAATGCTTAATTTTGTTCAGTCTGTGGTATAAAAAGTTTAAAGAAAAAACACTTAAAGAAGTCCACTTTCAGAACAAAAATTGACAGATAATGTACTCACCCCCTTGTCATCCAAGATGTTCATGTCTTTCTTTCTTCAGTCGTACAGAAATGATCTTTTTTTTTGAGGGAAACATTTCAGCATTTTTCTCCATATAATGGACTGCTATGGTGCCCCGATTTTGAACTTCCAAAATGTAGTTTAAATGCGGCTTCAAACGATCCCAAATGCGGTTGTAAACTATCCCAGCCGAGGAAGAAGGGTCTTATCTAGCGAAACGATCGGTTATTTTCATAAAAATAATACAATTTATATACTTTTTAATGTCCAACGCTCATCTTGTCTTACTCTGCCTGAACTGTTTTTTTCCAGTTCATGCCAGTTAGGGTTTGTCGAAAAATTCCCATCTCATGTTCTCTTCAACTTCAAAATCACCCTATATCACTGTTTTACCTTTTTTGTTAAGGGTGTTTGATCTTCTTTGCATGTTCACTTTGCAAAGACTGGGTCGGAACTTCTGCTGCGATGTAGGACGATTTTGAGATGATTTTTGAAGTTGAGGGAGAAAATACGATTGGAGTTTTTTGACATACCCTGACTGTCTTGAGCCACAATACACAGAGTTCAGGGAGAGCAAAACAAGGTGAGCGTTTGAGATTAAAAAGAATTTAAATTGTATTTTTTAAATGAAAATAACCAATCGTTTCATTAGATAAGACCCTTCTTCCTCGACTGGGATCGTTTACATCTGCATTTGGGATCGTTTGAAGCCACATTTAACTGCATTTTATGAGTTCAAAATTGAGGCACCATAGTAGTCCACTATATGGAGAAAAATCCTGAAATGTTTAACTAAAAAACATAATTTCTTTACGGTTGAACAAAAAAAGACATGAACATTTTGGATGACAAGGGGGTTGAGTACATTATCTATAAAACTGTTGTTCTGGAAGTGGACTTTAAGCAAAACATGGTCAGGTCAAAGTGTCAGAATTGCAAGAAAAAAAGTCAGAATTGTGAGTTCATATCACATAATTCTGACTTTATAACTCGCAATTGGAAGTTTATTTTTCACAATTCTAAGATAAAAAGTCAGAATTGTAAATTTATCTTGCAATTCTCACTTTATAACTCACAATTACGAATTTATGTCATCAATTCTGACTTTATAACTCACAATTGTGTTTATATCACAATTCTGAGAGAAAAAAAATTACTCACAGACTCAAACCGCCTGGATAACGTGAGTTCATCATCATTTCTCAGCATCTCAAAGTAATCCAAATGCCTGAGGAGACAAAAAATAGAGAAACAGCAAAATCAAATCTCAACTTTTCTTAACTTTTCTTATAAAACTCCATTAACAATGTGGCCCTTACCTGTCTAAAGTAGAGTTTTCATGTGACCTGAGTTTGTCAATGATGGGCTGAATCCCCAACATGAGGAACTCGTATCGCAAATGAACCCGGAACTCAAGGCTGGTCTACGAGAATTAAAGAAACACTTAATAAACTTGACAGAACAGTGAGTTTTTATACATAACAACCTCTAAAAGATGAACTACAGGATGTACAATTCTGTTGAGGACAAACAGGAGACTTAATTAGGTAGATGTTTGTATATTAAAGCACAGATCTGTTAAAAGTGTGTAAGCAACCAAGATGTCTTACTTCGCCAGCTCCTTGGCTTAAAACAGCGTTAATGAAGGACATAATAGCTGTTTTCAGGTTGACCTCGTCCCTGTACCGCCCTGTGCTTTTGTCTAGATCATTCAGCAATGTCTGTGACAAAGAAGATGACAATAGGATTAGTGTTTATCCTGATACAGGTTCTCTTGATGTTGGATTGAAGGTTGTAAACAAACCAGCCCACCTGAAATCTTGTGCGCTCACAAGAGAACTTCTGATAGTGTAACATGGCCTCCAGAATCTTCTTGTGGCCTCCCGGGACTAAACACACAGCACCCATGATCTCCAGCACCGCCACTTTGGTCTTTATGTTCTCGGTAGCCAGACTCTGAGCGATGATGTTGATGCTCTCGGAGTGAGAGAGCACGTGAGCGCGACCCTGGGAGTTGTTCATCAGGGCTTTGATGCAGCCGATGAGGGAAGTGTGGATCTGAGACTCGGTGGTCTCGTAATCCATGCTCTTCAAGAAGTTCAGGATGCATGTCAGGCCGTCCATATCGATGAACCGTGTTACAAACCTATGAGGAATGAATTCAGATGTTCGTTAAAGATCTTTCTCAGCCATATTCAATTTATGTCTAATACGTGTCTCTTTTTTTCTAATTTCTCTTTTTTTTTTCTCATGAATGAATTACAGTAGAATTTAGAATATTTAACATTAATTTTGTAATGTAAAATTAAAGTAGTTTTATTATATTTCAATTTTATATATTAGCAAAAGTAAACAGCTGACAGGACATGATGGGGAGAAGATGTGCAATGTGATTGCGACATAACATGGGCCGGATTCAAACCCACAATAAATTTGCAACATGAGCACCAACCCAAGCATCTGTGTTAACCGCTAGGCCATGGCTCTGAAAACGATTTGTAAATCTGAAAATGATCGACTCCACAAGGAGGTGATGAATTTGAAATAATATATCATATCAGTGGCTAGATTGATTTATAGCCCCTATAAAGCACTTGTCTTTAGATTCAACTGCCTAAAGCTGTGAAAGGAATGGTTTGATATGCAGCCTGAACGTTATTAGGCACAAAGAGGGCTGGAGTGCTTTGACCCGAGGCCTGCAGAGGTCAGCGCAGATGACCTGTGACCCCAGGATCAAATGTTGAGAGCAGGAAGCACTAATCAAAAGCATGTGTCTGTGAGCATGTGTTTGGTGAAAGTAATCTCATTTGCATAATGAGACCCAAAGCACAGACCATAAGGGAAGCGTTTGTTTAATAACAAAGTGAGGTACTTGCCAATGGAAAAACCATTGATGTGTTAAATAAACTACTGCCTCGAGACAGATGTCCTCATCTTCAAGTAAAGGCAATAATGTAAGCTAAGGTTTATTTATTTACTTTTTTTTTTGTTTTAATTTGGTGATCAAAAATGGACCATTTGTAAGGAAGTCCGTTTTTGCCACTGAATAAAAAATAAAAAAAACAATTGCAATCGCAATTGTGACTTTACATCACGTAATTTTGACTTTTTTTTGTCAGAACTGGGTGATACAAACTTGCAATTCTGACTTTTTTTTACAGAATTGTGAGACACAAACTCACAATTCTCAGAAACTGCGAGACAAACAATTCTGAGAAAAAAAAGTCAGAATTGTGAGAAAAAAGTCAGAACTGTGAATTTATATCTCACAATTCTGACTTTATAACTCGCAATTGTGAGTGTATTTCGCACAATTCTGAGATAAAAAGTCAGAATTGTAAATTTATCTTGCAATTCTGTTTTTAAAACTCGCTTTTGTGTGTTTATCACAATTCTGAGAAAAAAGTCAGAATTGTACATTTATATCTTGCAATTCTGACATTATATATATATATTTTTTTTTTTAATTTTATTTATTTGATCAGGGACAATGCACAAAAAACATTAGTCTAAAATAAGAAAAGATGCCATGTGCCAGGTTATAGCAAAAATGCTAATTTCCACCCGCAGTCCCTGGACAGGTTGTTGTTACACTTACAAAAGCTTATCAAATATATGCAAAAAAATACATAGAAGCTCACATCATAAAAGCACTTTCTATCATATCATATCAACTCGCTATTACAAATTTATATCACACAATTCTGAATTTATAACTCACAACTGTGAGTTTATTTCACAATTCTGAGAAAAAAGTCGGGATTGTGAGGAAAAGTCAAAACTGTGAGAAAAAAAGTCAGAATTTTGAGCTACAAACTCGTATTTGCAAGAAAAATGTCAGAATTGTGAATTTCTATCTTGCAATACCGACTTTATTTCTTGCAGTTGCAAGTCTATTTCACACAATTCTGAGAAAAAAGTCAGAATTATGAATTTATATCCTGTAATTCTGACTTTAGAACTCACAATTACAAGTTTACATCGCACAATTCTGACTTTATAACTCAATTGCGTGTTTATTTCACACAATTCTGAGGAGAAAAGTTAGAATTATAAATTTATCTTGCAAATCTGACTTTATAACTCGTAATTGTGAGTTTATGTTGCAATTCTGTGAAAAAAAGTCATAATTGCGAGAAAAAGTCAGAATTGCACGTTTTTATCTTGTAATTCTGACTTAATTTCTTACAATTGTGAGTTTATTTCACACAGTTCTGAGAAAAGTCTAAATTGTGAATTTATATCTCGCAATTCTTACTTTATAACTCACAGTTACGAGTTTATCACGCAATTCTGACTTTATAACTCAAATGCAAGTTTATTTCGCACAATTCTGAGATGAAAAGTCAGAATTATACATTTATCCTACAATTCTGACTTTATAACTCGCAATTGTGAGTTTATAGTTATATAATATTGAGAAAAAAGTCAGAATTGTGAGGAAAAAAGTCACAATTTTGAGCTACAAACTCATATTTGCAAGAGAAAAGTCAGAATTGTGCATTTTTATCTTGCAATACTGACTTTATTTCTTGCAATTACAAGTCTATTTCACACAATTCTGAGAAAAAAGTCAGAATTGTGAATTTATATCCTGTAATTCTGACTTTATAACTCACAATTACAAGTTTATATTGCACAATTCTGACTTTATAACTCAGTTGCGAATTTATTTCACACATTTCTTTATAACTCGTAATTGCACAATTCGGAGAAAAAAGTCATAATTGTGAGAAAAAGTCATAATTGTGAGAAAAAAGTCAGAATTGCAAGTTTTTATCTTGCAATTCTGACTTAATTTCTGAATCGTGAATTCAAATCTGCGAATTTGCACGTTCATATCACACAATTCTGAGAAAAACGTGAAAAACGGGCCTCCATAATTTGAGATATACATAAGAGTAATCAAAAAACAATTTGGGGGCCCTTATATATGAAAAAGCTGGGGTGTGTGTATTTATTTGTATCACAGTATGCAGACCTCATGGGTTGTGTCCGCAGTGCCGTTTTAAGGCTTTCGATAGTCTTGTTGCGTTCCTCCTCTTCTTCCTTCTCCAAGGCCAACAAAGTTTTCCTCTGTAAAATAAAACGAGATGCCATGTTTACACTAGAAGCACATACAGTATGTCAGCTAGCTCAGATGTTTATGTCTAAGCACTGGTATTACAAAACATGTGCTTTGATGCCTCAATGCCCAATGGGAATGTAAAAAAAGAAATACTTACAGCTGCCATTGAATTGAGCTGGTCAATGTAGTACTCTGGCCAGCTAGTAGCACCTTTATTCTCCTCTTGTTCCTAAAAATTAATCAAAAAGCACAGAATTAACACACTTCACCTTTAAATTCTATCTTCAGGACATTAGTAAGCATGTCAGCACAAGCATATTTAAAACAAGTATATATAAAAAAACCGAATGTAAACACAGCTCTTATTTTCATTTCAAACACACATCATTAATCCACGCTACCCTCTGTATGTTCCCGGGACACAAGATGTGCGCACACACCGATTTAGAGTGCACACAACAGGGACATGACACTGGGAATAGAGGAATGTGAAACAACATATTGGGAACGAGCTGGGAAGGAATGTGTGGTTTCGGAGTGTTATTGGGAATGACATAATTTGGACGCGTCGGTGGGAATGAGACGTTCCCGAGTCCGCAGCAATGAAAAATGATCTTTATCTTGAAAAGATCTTATTTTGATACCGACCAGTTGTGTGAAACCAAATATTCAGCTGCCAAAAGTGTGAAATGGCTTATCTGAGAGCCATTTATTTTTAATATTTCCTTTTAATATACCTCCTTTTAATATTATTTCTTTGGTTTCTGTGCAGTTTGAAGGCGGGATTATTTCATGGCTCATTTCACTTGAGTAACATTCATTGCTTATGCGTAACGTAAGCAAATCAAACATGCAATAAGATTTACACTGCATATATTCGCAGGTGAGCATCACCTCCCCCAAAGCGTACACATTTTCCCAAACATACAGACTCAGAAAAGCAATTCTGAAACAGAACATCACGCTCAAAGCGCTGGCAGAAATAGCACACGCTTTAAGTAGGCCAGCAAAGATTCACAGGCGCTAGAGAAACAACACGGATCCCAGACCGAGCCAATGCCGCATTAGCACAGCTCTGAGGAGCTGAAAATGCAGTATGATTCAAAAGACAAGAAGGAAAGCAGGGAGCTACATAGGGAGCAATGAATCAAAACCAAGTGGAAGTGTGACAACTTCCTTCTCAAAACAAGCACAGGCTGCCCGCGCGGCCACTAATAGGGAGTTTAATTGTAGCTTGTGTTCACCGTACTCCCAGGAAAGGAAAAAATCTGGCATGGCAATGAGCTCCTTCGCAGCAACTGCGTGGGACGTTTCACACCCGGCTCTGCCAAGCCTTTTGGGAGATGATGGCATCTCACAAACGGGCATCTGTTTGGATGAACGGGGCGTTTTGGATGCCGGCCTGGAGACCCCTGATCTTGCTCTGTCCTGCATATTTCTTCTCAACTCCCCACTCACCCTTTGGCCTTAATGAGTAAAGCATTAATGTGGATCTCTGGCAGGACTCATTCTCATGCTGTGGAAGGACTTTCCTCTGCACTTATCCCATGAGCACTTCATTCTCAGACAGAGATGTCATAACGACTGTGATATTGTTGGTTGAGGTTGGTTTGGAGAGACGCTCTTTCTAGGAACCAGCCGTGCTTCAGTGTGCTCAGTTCAGATAATTACAATATCAAGAAATCAGTTAGCAGGAAGATGAATTAGCTCAATGATCTGCAAATACCTAACTGACCCAAAGTATCAACAAGCAATTTAAAGCTCATTTAAACTGCACTGCTGAAAATAACCACCAAAAATGAGCTAACAAATCAATTGTTGCATAGCAGTCAAGTGAGACTAGAATATTTTAACACAATTTTGAGATATCACATAAAGATGCCGAATGGAAACAGTAAGATAAAGGCCTATTCACACAAAAAAGAATGTTCTGAATGAAAATTCGGGTTGAGTTTTGCACGCAATTTGTCTGTTTAGAACAATGTGCAAAAAATAAATAGCCTGGTTACCCTGGTACACAAAGCAGTGCAAAATTTTCCATTTCTGACATTCGTTTGCTTATCAACCGATAGAAATTTGTCAGCCATTAGAGATTTTGGATTATCCTCTCTATTGTAGCTACACGCTCATGTTGCTGTGAAATCGTGGTCATGACATCTTTTCGTTTGCACGCATTTTTAAGCATTGTGGTTTAAAAACAAGTGATTTTAAGCTGTCAGAATGCAATCAGCAGTAAAAGAGAACTCATTTCGCTATATACGCATGCTATTTGAGAGACTGTCAGAGAGGTGCGCACACGTGAAGGTGGTGCTCAGAGTTATTTTTGTCATTTTATAGACCTTGAATGGTTAAATACTTAAATTTGTATGTGTCAAAATGCCCATCTTCGCAAGTATCCTTGTAAACACAGTAATTTAGGTCTTAAGTGAAAGCAAACAGCTGAGAAAAAAAAACACATGTGTAACAGCATGTTGGATCCGGGCATATTTATTTTTTCTAAATTTAGGCTAGTATTAGTTTTTTTTGTGATATTGACACTGGTGACAAGAATTATGATATTTCTATGGTATTAAAACCCCGAACAGGCTCATTAAAGGCACAATTTGCAGGTTCTCACCACTAGAGGGCGCATATTCAAAACAAACAAAGACCAAAGGCGTAGTTTGATGATGCCGTGAGTGTGGAATCATGGGAGCTGTAGTCTTCATCCCCACAGCCGATGCAATCATGTCTATGGATGAGCTAATGAATTAAAGACTTATTAAAGGAGAAGTCCACTTCCAGAACAACAATTTACAAATAATGTACTCACCCCCTTGTCATCCAAGATGTTCATGTCTTTCTTTCTTCAGTCATTTCAGGATTTTTCTCCATATAATGGACTGATATGGTGCCCCGATTTTGAACTTCCAAAATGCAGTTTAAATGCGGCTTTAAACGATCCCAAATGTGGTTGTAAACGAGTTCAGCCGAGGAAGAAGGGTCTTATCTAGCGAAACAATCTGTTATTTTCATTAAAAAATACAATTTAAATACTTTTCAATCTCAAATGCTTGTCTTGTCTTGCTCTGCCTGAACTCTGTGTATTCTGGTTCAAGACAGTTACGGTATGTCGAAAAACTCATATTTTCAATCATATTTTCTCCCTCAACTTAAAAAATATTTTCAAAGTCATCCTACATCGCTGCAGAAGTACTGACCCAGTCTTTGCAAAGTGAACATGTAAAGAAGATCAAACAACCTTAACAAAAAAGGTAAAACGGCGATATAGGACGATTTTGAAGTTGAGGGAGAACATGAGATGGGAGTTTTTCGACATACCCTAACTGTCTTGAACCAGAAAAAAACAGAGTTCAGGCAGAGCAAGACAAGACAAGCGTTTGGCATTAAAAAAGTATATAAACTGTATTACTTTTATGAAAATAACTGATCTTTCGCTAGATAAGACCCTTCTTCCTCGGCTGGGATCGTTTACAACCGCATTTGGGATCATTTGAAGCCGCATTTAAACTACATTTTGGAAGTTCAAACTCAAGGCACCATATCAGTCCATTATATGGAGAAAATTCCTGAAATGTTTTCCTCCAAAAACATAATTTCTTTACGACTGAAGAAAGAAAGACATGAACATCTTGGATGACAAGGGGGTGACTCTTTTAAAAGCCATTCATTCAAATTCAAAGTTTTATTACACTGAACATTCACGATTACACTAGAATTTGTGTACACAAAATTTCTATGGACATTAAAATAATTTGTTACCCTGCTGCCTTAAAATTTTAAGTTCAGTCAGCTCAAACAAGTTTAGTCAACTGGACAAGTTAAGTTGTACTAAGTCGAGTTGACTACAATAAAAAATTGGTTTGTTAAACTTGTTAAATTGGTTTGTTAAAAGTTGAATCAACTCAAATATCTAAGTTGTCACCTAGTAAAAACTTAACATTTCAAGTTAACTAAACTTTTTTTTGAGTTGACTAAACTTAAAATTTTTAAGGCAGCAGGGTAACAAATTATTTTAAGTTGACAAAACAAATTGTTTTTTACAGTGTACATATAATACATAATTCTAATTTAATGCAATGCTTCAATCCCACAGATTTAAAAGTAGCTTCCAGCTAATACAAAACGCCAATCTTCTATTAGACACACAAACATCTTTATGTCATATGAATAACGAACTTGCACTTCAGAATGCACTGAATGGAAGTCAATGATATGAAATATGTAGTAGAACTGGCCAAAGATGCCAAAAAACAAAAAAATGGCTAAATATATAAATGTCAGAAATTTTTTGAGCTCCAAATAGGTATATCACAATGATTTTTTAAATTGATCATGTGACATTTATTTTTTGCAATATTCAGATTTAATGCATTGATTATATTCATAAATCGGATTGACACAGTCAATGTTGACTGCAGTGCTCCAGGTCTAATCTTTCACATCTGCCAGACAGCAGAGGTTCAGAGACTCGCTCTGCTCGATTGAACCCACTTGACTAAGTATTTGTTGGCCTACTGCCCAAGGAACTCTGGCGAAAAGCTTGATAGCCCCTGACCTAAAAAAAAAAAAAATGAGTCCTACCCAATACACTCAACGCTTAAGCATTCAGTTGCTCAAGACAGTGTAAAATTACAGTGGCATCAATTTATTTTGTAGAAATCAGAGAGCTCTGATTACCAGTGTTTATTTTTCCACAATGGGGACGATTGAGGCAAGTCAGATGAATATCCAGACTGACTATTCTTAATCGTCCTTCGCCAAGAGCAGGACAGCTGATACCGTACCTCAAGCTTTGGTCTCAAGCCAGCAGAGCTTTTCGCACCTGAGCGCACTGAGACATTGAGTTCAGGGCACAGGTGAATAATCACTATGCTCAGCACACCATACAGAAAGAAAAGTCAGCAGAACAGTTTGGGAATCAAACTTAAAATAGCCTTCGCCCTTCACAGGGGTCATAAGAGGACTATACTGTCCAAAAAGGCACAAAAGATGATTATATGACTTCATAAGGCCACATATTGTCAAAAGTCAAAGTTTACATACACCTTGCATGTACGGAGGGATCATACAAAAGGCATGTTATTTTTTGTTAGTACTGACCTGAATAAGATATTTCACACAAAAGATGTTTACATTTAGTCCACAACAGACATTAATAGTTGAATTTATAAAAAATGACCCCGTTCAAAAGTTTACATACGCTTGATTCTTAATACCGTGTTGTTATCTGAATGATCCACAGCTGTGTTTTTTTAGTAATAGTTGTTCATGAGTCCCTTGTTTGTCCTGAACAGTTGAACTGCCTGTTCTTCAGAAAAATCCTTCAGGTCCCACAAATTCTTTGGTTTTTCAGCATTTTGTGTATTTGAACCCTTTCCAACAATGACTGCATGATTTTGAGATCCATCTTTTTACACTGAGGACAACTGAGGGACTCATATGCAACTATTACAGAAGGTTCAAACACTCACTGATGCTCTAAATGGAAAAACAATACATTACGAGCGAGGGTGAAAACTTTTGAACAGAATGAATGATGTGTAATTTTTTCTCATTTTGCCTAAACATCATATTGTTTTTCATTTAGTAGTGCCCTTCAGAAACTACAGAAAATACTTACATGTTTCCCAGAAGACAAAATAAATTAAATTTACCCTGATCTTTAAATTAAAAAAAGTTTTCACCCCCAGCTCTTAATGCATCGCATTTCTTTCTGGAGCATCAGTGAGCGTTTGAACCTTCTGTAATAGTTGCATATGAGTCTCTCAGTTGCCCTCAGTGTAAAAAGAGAAAGTAATAAAAGAGATGACTGCTGTGAGTGTTGTTTCCCAGGGTTGACAGGCCTATCAAAAGCCGCCGGTCCTTGCAGATAACATAATCTGCACCTGCAAATGGAGGCCTTCCTGTTTGCTTTGGACCAACCACTGCTTCCCTTATCCTTCCACCCTCCTATCCCAGACTGAAGCCCTGGGGAAGAGCGCCAAGCCCCTGTTTTACAAGTCCCAGGCTGGGCACTGTGCTGAGTCCACATGAATGCTGTTGCACAGCCGCGGGCCGTCTCACGACAGACATATTCATCCTTAATCTCATCCATCCGCTCACCGTCTTAAATCTTTTTCATTGGTTCCATGTGTTGAATCGTGGAGCATGACCTCCTCATGCAAGTAGAGCGAAATTAAATGTGGCTGAAAGACACTTATCAAAACACAGAAACGGCATCCCGATCCGGCCAACCGCGCGCTCTGATATGCTTCCAAAACTGAGGATCAGGTCAGAAAGCAGGTCATTTACGAAACATTAATTTAAAAAAAACTAAAACTAGAAGTCAGAAGACAATTTTGAGCGCCCTACTTCACGTCATGCCCTCTTTCGGCTCAGTGTCCCATGACAATGAGTAATTAGGTCTGTAATTGGGACACAGCATATGTGGCTATACAAGAAAAGATTTCATGGCCAGACAGATGGCCGACCTGTAACCAATACCAGCTTTTGAACCGCTACAACTCATAGATAAGAACACCTAAGAAAATCCCAATGGGGCGCTTTCGTTTAATCTATTATATTATGGTATATTAAGCATGGGGAGATTCCTTTGCCTTTATTGTGCTGAAGCTGAAAAGAAAAATCTCTCTATATCACATATCTAGAGAATAATTGAAGGTCAGCTAGAGTCCAGATTTATTCTCATCCCCCTACAACTACAGTAGTTATTAGTTAAAGGGATAGTTCACCCAAAAATAAAAATTCGGTTATTAATTACTCACACTCATGTCGTTCCAAACCCGTGAGACCTTTGTATATCTTCGGAACACAAATTAAGATTTTTTTGATTAAATTCGAGACGCAAGATTTCACAATGCATACGTGTGTACACTACAAGTCAAAAGTCTCTTCTGCTCACCAAAGCCTGCATTTATTTGATCCAAAGTACAGCAAAAACAGTAATATTTTTACTTTTCAAAAAAATAACTGTTTTCTATTTAAACATGTTTTAAAATGTAATCTATTATTGTGATTTCAAAGCTGAATTTGTATCATCATTACTCCAATCACATGATCCTTAAGAAATCATTCTAATATACTGATTTGCTGCTCAAAAACATTTATTATTATTATTATTATTATTATTATTACTATTATTACTGTTATTATTTTTGTTATTGTTATTATGTTGAAAACAGCTGATACACTTAGGTTTATTAGGTTTTTTGATTAATAGAAAATTCAAAAGAACAGCATTTATCTAAAATATAAATCTTTTATAACATTATAAATGTCTTTATCATCTTTTTAATCAATTTAAAGCATCCTTGCTATTGCTAAAGAAATAAAATTTCCCTCCAAAACAAAATAAAATAAGATAAAATAAAATAAAAATTAGATAAATGCTGATCTTTGGATCTTTCTATTAATCAAAGAATAATGAAAAAAATGTACTCAACTGGTAAATATTGATAATAACAATAATTAAAAAAAAATGCAGGCTTGGTGAGCAGAAGCATAAAAAACATAATAAATCTTACTATTCAAAAACTTTTGACTCGTAGTGTATATGTTGTGAACGTACACTGAGGACTGACACGTACAAGAAGAAATTGTTGAATAAAGTCGTTATTTTTGTTTTCTTTGCAAACAAAAAGTATTCTCGTAGCTTCATAACATTAAGGTTGAACCACTGATGTCACATAGACTATTTTAACAATATCCTTACAACCCTTCTTGGCCTTGAACGCGTCTATGCAGGGTCAGAAAGCTCTCGGATTTCATCAAAAATATTTGAATTTGATGAAAGGTATCGTGGGTTTGCAACTACATAATAACAGAATTTTCATTTTTGGGTGAACTATCCCAAAAATAGCTAGTTGACATGCTGACACATCTGATCGACCTTTTACTATAAGAGGAGGGCTCATATTTGTAAAATTCAGGGAACAGCGGCTGACTCTGTAGGTCACATGACACTGCCAGCATGTCGAATACAGTATGTCTAGATTGTATTTATACTGTACATGCATATTTACAGAGCAAATGTTATTAACCGTTACTGCGTCACTCTGAGTTTACGCTTCAGTGTGAACATTTAACAAAGTGCCTGCCATGTATAGATCTGCAGGATTTTGCCACTTCAGTGTGCTTTCTATCACCCTGACTGTACTGCTGTCACATCACTGGCAGGTAACCATCGACCACCCACCGTCTGTGTCTGTATGTGTGCGTCATGTTTCAGTGCTCATGCTGTCCTGAGTTAAACACATGGATTCACATCAGAAGAGCAGTCTGGCAGAGCTTTTGTTTGTGGCATCATGGAGGGTTTGATGTCATTAATGAACTCAGATTCGCACTGGTGTTTCTCCGCTCTCTGAGCTCCATTAGGTCACGGAGGATAAACGGTATGACTTGGCCTCAGTGTGTCCTGCATACCTGAACATGCAGCGGTGTCCAGTAAAAATGAATAAGTGTGATTTCATAAAACAGGATTTGCTTGTTAAAAAAAAATATTATGATAGAGGAAACAGACAGAGGTAACAGCAGACCCATGCGATGGCCTCACGTATGGCAAAACACAACAAGGACACAGTAAATTCCTCTGTTCCCATTGCAAAATAATCAAGACTGAAACCTTTGCTCTAAAGTTAAAGAACTCTACATTCATCTCAACAGTGGCTCGATGACCAAGGTTTAGTAATGCAGTGGTTCTCAACCTTTTTGACTCCATAGTCCACAACAATATTCAAAGGCCTCATGATGTTTCTAGTTGTTTGTGAATTACTAAGTAAGGATAAAGGACAAGGGGCCAGATTTACTAAACAGGCCAAATTAGCGTTAGAGCACAATTCTATAAAAGCATCAATGGGAGGGGAAAGTTCTGAGATTGTATTTACTGACAATGCACTGACAATACAGCCAGATCATTTCCATAATAACCAATGCAATCTACTAAGAGCAGCGCAAATTATCGCCCGCTTTAAGACATGCTTTTTTTGGGCGTTAAATAACGCTGCAAATACCAGTGAACTGATGAGCGCAAATCTTAGTAAATAGTGTTGCGTGATTCATTCATCCTCCCATAAATTTACAGATCGAAAAAGAAACTCCTATAAATGCATATTCAATAAGGTGAGTCACAAAAATAACTGTCCACACTTTTCAGAGCTAATTTCACACCATGTGTCTTTAGTAAATCCTGACAATAGTTTTTTTTTTTTAAATGCCAAATGAGGGTTTGTGCTGGCGCAAGCTGAGTAAATCTGGCCCAAGGACTCAATTTCTACGATTTTATTATTTTACATGACTTTTCCTAGAAGTCTAGAAATCACACTTTTGAAATTAAGTCACCTTATATGTCCAGTTTTTTTTAAATACAGTGGGAAATAAAATAAGAAATGTCTTGTTTTATAATTGTTTTACATGTTTTGTCTTTTTAAGCTATCTTGAGACTTTGTTGAGGCTTCCTGGTTGAGAACCACTGAACTAATGTTTGTCACGGTCTTGTATTTGTTAATAATAGTTATGCATTGATACAGCAGAATGAAATATCCAGCTATTACTGCAAATAAGAGAATAATAGATCATTTGTTAGAAATGCTAAAAACATTTAGTAAAAAAAAATGTTGCTTAAGGAAGGCTTTGGAAGTAACATTTGAGATAAAAAGAAACAAATGAAGAAAAAAAAATTTTTCTAGACTCTAAACTTACACAATTTAACAGCAATTTATTATAAATGTAAATAAATAAATCAACAAACAAATAAGGCCCTATGAAATACGTATTTTCTCTCAAATTCATTTTTATTTTTACCAAATTCTGTGTTTTCCATTAATTTCCTGGACTCCATTTTAAATTTAATCAAAAGCATCTCTAATTAATTGACTTTATTCAAAGAAAATTATTTTATTTATTTATTTATTTTATTTTTTATGTTTTTCCTGAAATACTGTGTTGTGTATTTACATCTTTCTGGGAATTAAATTCTGGCAAATAATACAATTTAACAGCAATTTATTATAAATGTAAAATAAATAAATAAATAATTGCATTTTAGTTTTTTAGTTTTAGTTTTTTCTCAAATTAAATTTTATTTTTACCGAATTCTGTGTTTTCAATTAATTTCCTGGACTCCATTTTAATGGTTTCATTAAATTTTATTCAAAAGCATCTGTAATTCATTGACTTTATTAAAAGAATATTGTTTATTTATTTATTTATTTATTTATTCATTCATTTATTTATTCATTTTATTTTTATGTTTTTCCTGAAATACTGTGTTGTGTATTTAACTTTTTCTGGGAATTAAATTCTGGCAAATAACTTACACATTTTAACAGCAATTTATTATAAATGTAAAATAAATAAATAAATAATTGCATTTTAGTTTTTTAGTTTTAGTGTTTTCTCAAATTAAATTTTATTTTTTACCAAATTCTGTGTTTTCCATTAATTTCCATTTTAATGGTTTAAATAAATATTAATAATCAAAAGCATCTCTAATTAACTGACTTTATTAAAAGAATATTTATTTATTTATTATTCTGAAATACTGTGTTGTGTATTTACATTTTTCTAGTAATTAAATTCTGGCAAATAACTTACAAAATTTAACATCAATTTATTATAAATGTTTAAAAAAAAAAACATTTTAAGGCCCTATGAAATACATTTAGTTTTTTCTCAAATTCAGTTTTATTTTTACCAAATTCTGTGTTTTCCATTAATTTTCTGGACTCCATGTTAATAGTAACGGCTAAAGAAACAGGCTTACTTAAACACTGTGAAACTCTCTCTGCACCAACAAACTAGATATCCTGAAGATCAGCGTGCACTGTTTTAGATCACTTTGGTTTGAAAGCATCTGCTAAGAACATAACGTCATAGAAAGCCTCTTCATTTTGTCTTTACGAAGTCTAACATGTCCAGTTATCCAAAATCTATGCTGACACTTAATTGACAATGAAAAGATTAATGGAACCATTTAACAGATTAGCCATTTTAAATCAGAGAAAGTAGAGATAAGAAGCATTAACTCAGAATCCTGTTTCTCTCAGACGGAGAGGTGATTGTTAAGCACTTTGATATATGAGCTGTTTAAACACCGTTCTGACAGGATGACAGTGTAATCTGGTGCCGAACCTTCAACTGAGGATAAGAGGATAAAACACCCAACACACACACACACAATGACCTAATGTTGGAGAGCTCTAACCTTCTTCTTGCTGCAGTATATCTGCCATTTTTTTTCTGCTGGTAAGGCAAACATGGCCTCTCTGTGCTTCTCTGTGAGGTCCAGCTCATCCTAAAATGAAAGAAAAGGACAGACAGAAAGTGAAAAGAAAGATTAGATATTTTTGAACCTGGACATGGCAAAAACAAACTGTAAATCCCTTGAGGCAGGGTCAATATCCAGCCACAAACCAATGATAACAGCATGTGGAAACCACAGAATGTTTTTTCAACTTTCTCCTTACCCACAAATACTTCCTCAAATCCTCCAGCAGAGAGGACACAGAGGAAATTGACAGAAAGACAACAAAACATCTGTGATAGCAGACAGTGTAAGTAGTGATTTGTGCTGCAGACCTGGTGAAATGACATTTCTTTCCACTGTATACTTATATAAGGCTGGAATGATAATAAACCAAAGTTTATTTGAACTTCACTTGACTTGAGATTGGAAAACGCAAAGGAAATGAATCATATGGATTACAGTGGATATTCACAAAAGCTTTTTGTATTAAATGAAACTACTTGTTTTGTATTCAAAAGCCAGGGATAAATGTATAATGAATTCGAAATGAAGTGGCTAAAAGAGTTAAAATTGCAATTCAGGTGTGAATTTAGAAATAAATATGATGAAAATATATTTCATATAGGTGACTGTTGACAAATATGATGAAGGGCAACAACTCCATAAATGCAGTAAATGATGCCCTAAAATTCAAGATGTTGGTCCACAAAATGCCACTGTATGTCTTTTGTGTCATATTTATATATATCACATATCACACAATATCACACGGGCACTGAAAGCAACATGACATAAATGCTAATTTTGTCCCGAATCTATCACAAACTTAAAGGTGATTTTATACAACAGTTCAGTAAATAAGAAGTTGATATTGTGTTATATTTTAAGCACAATATTATGTTTGCACATCTCTGAGCAACACAGTGGTGTTTAGTTTCTGAACGAATCCACGTTTTGAACGAATCGTGTGAATCAATGATTTAAAGGCTCATTCAACAAGAGCCATTTATTTAATTCCTGAACGAATCAGCCATTTGAATGAATCGAATGAATGAATGACTCATAAAGACATTTATCGCCACCTGCAGATTTTGTTTCTTATTTAGTGTATCATTTCATTAAAAAAAATTGTAATAAACATAAAAACAATAAAGGGATTCTGTCATCATTTACTCACCCTCATGTCATTTCAAACCTTTCTTTTACTGAACATAAAATAAGTTATTTTGAAGACTGTTGGTAACAGCTGTTTTGGTTACCAATGACTGTTATTGTATGAACAAAAAATACTGAGATGTTTCTCAAATTATCTTCATTTATGTTCCATAGTGTACATTAGGCCGTTGCAGTCTAAATGTTTATGTGTAATACATTTTATTAAGTTAAATGTGAGTGATTGTGTTATGTGTCCAACATTTGTAGGGTCTCAAATTCAATTCAAATTCATTACAGCTTGTTGTAAATTCGACTCAAAACCATCTGTAAACACTGAACGACTGACGACTGAATAATCAATGGCTTTGGCAATGAAAGTCCTACACATAAACTTCTACCACTTGTAATTTCCTTTTGTGTTGTCCTTGAAATAGCAGTTCACCACAACAATCACCGTGTTGTGGTTCGTCCTCACAGTGGGTGTGGGTTTCCACAAAGAAAGAACTGGTTTGTTTGTTGGCTTCTCTCGCCATGGGAGTCCCATGCGAACTGATGACTCCACTGTGAATTCCCACTTGTACACTCACACAAGCAAAAATGTTCATATTACAGTGTATATGGGAGAGATATCCATTCACTTAAACACACAACTAAATCAGTGTACAATCAGAAAGAATATTCTGTGACATGAGGGTGTTGTTCCTTTTGTAAATGTCCCTTTACAAAGCACTCTGTTGTCCTCCAGAGACACTGCAAGATTTTTCCCATAGCCTCCTGTATCTGTAGTGTACTGCACTCTGTTGACTTATATAAAACCCTGAGTCTCTTTTTCTAAATATGTCATTAAAAATATATAAATTAGGTAAAATGTATTTTTCTCCTCAAGCCACCCTATATGTATATGACTTTCTTTTTTCAGACGAATACAATCAGAGTTATATTAAAAAATGTCCTGGCTCTTCCAAGCGTTATAATCGCAGTGAATGGGTGTTGAGCTTTTGAAGTCCAATAAAGTCCATAAATCTATCATAAAAAGTGCTCAACACAGGTCCCGGGGATTAATAAAGGCCTTCTGAAACAAATCGATGCATTTGTGTAAAAAATATATATGCATATTTAAAACTTTATAAACTCAATCATCTCAAGCTTTTGCTAACTGTCGTATGCGCATTCACTAGAGAGTGACATTTCAGCAGATGTGGGTGAGTATATACTAGACTCGCAAAAACCAAGTTTTGTTTACAGCAAAGGAAAACCAGTCTCCTCTTGGCTTATATCAAAATCTTTCAACATTTTTCTTTACAAATCCTCATTTTGTACTTCTAATTCACGCCCTGTGTTTTGTTTTTCATTGCTCTCTCCACTGTGCTTCCACGTTCGTCTACATCATCCACTGGAACGCCACTTTCTCTAAAACGTGTACAACAGTTAACGGAAGCTAGAGATTACATATTAAATTGGGATATTTTTCTTACATTAACCCCCCAGAACCATGTGGAGCACTTTTTATGATGGATGGATGCACTTTACTGAAAACCAAAATCTCAACACCCATTCACTGCCATTATAAATCTTGGAAGAGCCAGGACATTTATTAATATAACTCCGATTGTATTTGTCTGAAAGAAGAAAGTCATATACACCTAGGATGGCTTAAGGGTGAGTAAATCATGAGGTAATTTTCATTTTTGGGTGAACTATCCCTTTAAGTTTGGGGTCAGTAAGATTCTAATCATTCTAATATGCTGATTTGCTTCTCAAGAAACATTTCTTAGAATTACTGATGTTGAAAATGATGTGCTACTTAATATTCCTTTGGAAACCATGATACGTTTAGGAATATAAAGTTCAAAAGAACAGCATTTATTTGATACAGAACTCTTTTGTAACATTATAAATGTTACTTTTGATCAATTATTGCATCCTAATTTCTTTTACAAAAAAACAACTGAACATAATGTACATTGTTCTAGGGCTGCCCTCGACTAAAGATTTTTCTGGTCGACTAGTCAACTATTAGTCACACATTTATTAATAAACCACATAAATCATAATAATGAGTCTTAATTGCCTACATAGCTTAAGCGCTCAAGTGCACAAAATAAAGCTTGCCATAGCGCACCGGCAGATATAATGATTATGATTGTGTCTTTATGCATTAACGTTTTAACAATTTATTGATGAACTAGTGCTTTCTTTGTTTTCGGCTTAAGAGATGAAGTCGGCGACACTTACTCGTCATCTCCGCAGTAGTGATGCGCCTATATGCATATTTCATGCGGATTACATAATCTGAGAATAGTTGTTTTGTAATTTAATTGATTTAGAAGTTAAACATAGACATTTCACTCTCTATAGATGTATTTTTCATGCCTGTAAGGCAAATATACATGGAGTTTCGAAATTTCACACTCAAGTTCACAGAGACCAAGATGGCAGAAAGCGCATCCTGATTACTTTATTTTACAAAAGCGCAACATTTCATTGTTACTGTGAGTGCACACAAATAAACAGAATCAAAAGATGTATTACTCATATCTGTATCACCAAAAATGATGGAGTACTTTAAGAGCAAGTGACAACACCAGTGCCTCCATCTGTCATGCAGTAAGCGCGCTACTGTTCAGCTTCCACACTCCAGACAGACACTTCAATAGCACACATTTTTCAAGGTTAACATTAGATTGAGTGGCCATGTAAAGTTGCTACTACATACATATTTCAGATAAGCCATATTTGAGGTCGATGAATGATAGGTGAGTGTTTGGATGTTCTCATAGACCAGCTGTGAACACTTCCTGTGGATTTTTTTTTTTCTGTGACTAATGCATTTTTGGTCAACCAAGCCTCTTCTCGTTGACTAATGGTTGGTCGGCTATTAGGGTGAAGCCCTACATTGTTCAATAAAGCCAGCAGATCTTTAACTCTGAATTAAACTGAATTGGATCGCATTCAAGAAACGAATCCACCAGTGACCTGGCCATTTCAGCAGCAGAACCTAATAAAGAGGTCTCTCAGCGTACATCTCTCACTGTAAGTCCCTGCATGTAGCACTACACAGCAATCTGTCTGCCAGAACTGGTAATGTCTTCCTGTCTGGCAGTTCTTGGTGACAGTGATGTCCCTGATGCTTCACAAGGATGCAGGAGAGAGGAAGAGCTGCTGTTCTTCTCATCCGGCCTGGTGTCTCTTCCATCGCTCATCTTCCTGCGAATCCCCCGGCCTTTAGTGGAAACAAGCTGCACAGTCAGCAGAAAGTCTAGACATCCCCGGCATATACGCATAAAGAATACGCGTACAGTGTTTTGTTACAGTCAAGGGCAGCCAGACTACAACCAGGATGTTCCATTCATGCAGAAAACCACACCTTGCCTTATCTGAACCCAACACGCCATATCAAGCCCCAGCATTCAGTTGCAGAACAAACATTAAAGCCTGGGCCGTGTACATCAATCTATCAATGCCCTACAAAACCTTTCAGCACTCGTAATGAGAAAAACGTCCACTGTAGACTGTACATTAAGTGATTGAGCTGTCAAATCTACTCTTGATTAAAATACACTTGGCTCTAATGGAGAACAAAGTAGGAAAACTCTTAAACTACATCAATGAAAATAGTTTAAGTGTTTAGAAGTAATTTATTATACAGTTCACTATGTCTTCATGCTTTATACAGATGTTAAAGGTGTAGCTCATCTGAAAATAAAAGTGCTGTCATTATTTATTCTGTAAAAGACAAAAGGAGAAATTCAGAAGAATGCACTGTAAAAAACAATTTGTTGAGTGAACTTAAAATAATTTGTTACCTGGCTTAAGTTCAGTTAACTCAAAAAAAGTTTATTCAGCTTGAAATGTTAAATTATACTAAGTGACTTAGATATTTGAGTTGATTCAACTTAATTTTAGGCAGCTGGGTTACTTACCCAGGTTTTAAGTTTAACAAACACAAATATCTAAGTTGTTAGTTAGTACAACTTAACATTTCAAGTTGACTAAACTTATTTGAGTTGACTGAACTTAAAATTAAGGCAGCAGGGTAACATTATTTTAAGCTGACTCAACAAATTGTGTTTTTTATTTTTTACAGTGTGTGCTGGTCACTCTTTTCCACGGAATTACAATAGCTAATTCCATCTACATATTTTTGTGCGTTTCGGGGTATCACGTAAAAATAATGACGGATGCCAAGATGTGTGTAAAATCTTAAAATATGCATAAACAATTTCTGTACTCAACTGAGGCAGTATTTTTTTTTATCTGATAAGAAGACATGCACATAAACAATATAAACAATATAAACACATTTGCTGAATAAGTTCTAGGATGCGTGACAATAAATGCATGTTCATGACTTTGCCTCAACAGGTCGTATGACTGGATAACTGGACTAACCAGATGACCAATCTCATTGCACGCGATCTCAAATGCAATTTTAGTCACTCTGAAGTGCCTGGGCCAAAGTTTGTCATCAAAATATAATTACCTCCCAAAGCTGTCTCACACAATTGTGTTCCCACACATCAGGTTTCCACCTCCAAATGCAAAATAATATGACAGCTTTTGTTATTGTTTTGTCTATGTAACAAGCTACAGTGGCTTTCCTGGTTGCAGCAGCTTCCATTTTTATTACTTACAATTTGCGCCAGTTTCCCAGGAAGCAAAGATTTTGTTCTCTTGAACACGTAAGATTGAAACAGTGCTTTACCTGTAAACACTTTATACGACATTCAGCTTTTTAAATTCACAATTTTTGATGGAAACATAGGTAATGAGATCACTGGAGCTTTCAAAGCTTTAAAAAGGACACAAAACAGCACAAATGTGGTGTGTAACATTTTGTTTTAATCTTCTGAAGTTATATTATAACTTTGTGTGAGAAATGTACAGAAAATTAAGTAATTATTCAATGAAAATCATGACATCCACTCTAGCTCTCTTTTATGGAAGCCCATTTCTGACACTGAATAAAAAAAAAATATATAGTAATTGCGACTTTTTATCTCGCAATTCTGACTTCTGCAATTGTGTGTAATAAAGTCAGAACTGTGAGATATAAACTCACATTTCTGAGTATATATCTTTTTTTCCCCTCTCAAAACTGGACTTTAAAACTCGTAATTGCAAGTTTATATCTCACATTTCTGAGAAAAATGACAAAACTGCGAGTTATAAACTTACAATTGCAAGAAAGTCATAATTGCAAGTTTTATTTTGCAAATCTAATTTCATTTCTCGCAGATGCACGTAATTCTAAGCAAAAAGTCAGAATTGCGAGATATAAACTTGGAATTGCAAGAAAAAAAAAGTCTTTATAACTCACAATTGCGAGTTCAATTTCTCAGAATTTTCAATTCTCAGAAATGTGATATAAACTTGCAGCTGCGAGAGAAAAGTAAGAATTGTAACTTCAGTTCTAACTTTATTTCTTGCGAATGTGAGTTTATATTGCGCAAAGTCAGAATTGTGAGAAAAAAGTTAGAATTGCAAGATATAAACTTGCAATTGCAAGAAAAATGTCAGATTTATGAGTTATCTCGCAATTCTGACTTTTTTTCTCAGATATAAACTTGCAATTGTGAGAAAAAGGTCAGAATTGCATGTTTTTATCTGACAATTGTGAGTTTATATCATGCAATTGTGACAAAAATCTGACTTTTTCTCAGAAATGTGAGAGATAAACTTACAGTTGCGAGTTATAAACTCAAAATAGTGAGAGAAAAGTCAGAATTGCAAGAAAAAAAATGTAATTTGCGAGATACAAATTCAGAACTGTGAGAAAAATCTGACTTTTTTTCTCAGAATTGTGAAATATAAACTCGCAACTGTGAGAAAAAAAGTCAGAATTGCAAGAAAAAAAGTCAATTTCAGTTTGCATAATTGTGAGGTAAAAGGTCACAATAACATTTTTTATTCTTTTTTATTCAGTTGCGGAAAGAGGGTGCTTCCATACTCTTTGATGTGGCCATCATGAGAGAAATAACAATGTCCAGTATGTGAATGAATCAATCATACTGATACACTTACAGAACTTCCCGAAGACCTGTAATATGACGCATGAATCATATGGACTACTTCTGTCATATTTATTGGTCCTTTTACACCCACATTTGCTGTAATTGTATGGAGAAGAGCAACCAGTAGCCTACATTCTTTAAATAAGTCAGGCAGTTGGGGAAAAACATGAAGAGTGAGTAAATGATGACAATTTTGATTTTTGGGTGACCTATCCCTTGAATTCTATGCTATAAAAGGATTATAAGACAGTAATTTTAAGTGTCAAATGTCATATCTGGGGCCAATCATAACACAAAAGACCTAATATAATTTCATGAAATAAAGACATGTCACATGGAAACTCCCTTCTTGTATGTCATTTTTCATTTTATCCTGAAAAGCCTCTTTGTCCTGAGCAGATTTTTGTAATTCTAATGTACTCAGTGCACTGAAAATGATGAATTTGTAAGAAGACTTTGCCAAGCCCTAACACGAAGGGAGATTTGCATATTAACGTCTAAATAAACAAAATAAGTGTCAGCCACAGTATTTCAAATAGTTACAGAGGTACCTTCTACTAAACATAATATTACGTAAGTGTGAATAAGCAGGCAGGTTACCAGTTACGCAACACCGGTTTACAAATTCAACAATAACTTGCCAGAACGGCACGTGCTGAGAGCATGAAATCTTTCTGTGAGGGCCGTGAAAAGAGAGCAACTGCTGCTGCTTTGTGTTGTACATCAGTTCGAACCCAAGTACAGGGAAAGGGAGGTTAAGAGCGGGTCAGACCAAAAACAAGCAATTACTCTGCAGTGCGGACCAAAACACAACGCCTCTCAATGGGACCCATTGATGTGCAAAGTGGAAGCTGGCAGAGATGAAGGAGGAGACGAGAGAGAGTCCGCAGCACGCCACACTGCTGCCATTTCTATTCAACCAAGGATTAAAGACAACACATTTGATGGATCAATTACAGCTCCTTAATTATGCTAAATTAGAGCACAAACAAGGAGGGACTGGGGACGTGGAAAATAATGGTTTGGTTTTTTGTTAATTAGCTCCACATGCAACACAAATATACTAGTTTGAAGATAAAAAATGATAATGTAATATGTCACCCTAGACCACAAAACCAGTCTTAAGTCGCACGGGTATATTTGTAGCAACAGCCAAAAATATATTGTATGGGTCAAAATTATAGATTTTTCTTTTATGCCAAAAATCATTAGGATATTAAGTAAATATCATGTTCCATTATTTTGTAAATTTCCTACCGTAAATATATCAAAACTTTTTTATTAGTAATATGCATTGCTAAGAACTTCATTTGGACAATTTTAAAGGTAATTTTTTTTTAAATATTGTGATTCTTTTGCATCCTTAGATTACAGATTTTCAAATAGCTGTATTTCAGCCAAAAAACCCTCAATTAAAAAAAAAAAAAAATACGCTTATGACTGGTTTTGTGATCCAGGGTCACATATAATATAATATAATATAGTATAATATAATATAATATAATATAATGCATACTACTGTTCAAAAGTTTGGGTTCAATAACATTTTTTTTTTAACAAATTAATACATTTATTCAGCAGGATGCATTACATTTTAGAGCCCTATGAGGTTTTATTTTCACAAATTCTGTTTTATTTTTTCACAAATTTCCATTTTTTCCATTTTATTTTTTTCTGAATTACGATTTTGTGTTTTAATTTTTCTTGACTCTATTTTAATGGTTAAATTAAAAAATATTAATCAAAAAGCATGTGTAATTAATTAAAAGCATGAAACTTTTTTCAGCAATTTCCTGTAAAATGCTGTAACTTTACAGTAATTTGTTCAAAGTTTACCAAAAATTTTATTTTTAAGACACTATGAAATACATTTTAGTTTTTTCTACAATTAAGTTGCATTTTTACCAAATTCAGTTTTTACCCATTAATTTCCTGGATTTAATTTTAATGATTTAATTAAATTTTAATAATAAAAAGTATCTGTAATTAACTTATTTTATTAAAATATATTTACTTTCCTTATTTCTTTTCAGAAAAAAAAATGTTTTGTTTTGTGTATTTACATTTTTCTGGTAAAAAAAAATTCTGGTAAATACTTTTTCTGGTAAATATTCCTTAAAAAAATAATGTTTTAACAATAATTTTATTAGTAGTTGTACTAATTTCTTTTTTATTTCTTTTCTTTTCTTTATTGTAAACAAAGTGCTGTCTGTAGTTGTAATGTCATTTCATTAAGTAATATTTCTGTCACAGTTTCTTCAAGTTAAACCAAACTTTTATTTTGACGAGCTGCTGTGAAGACCTTTAAGTTTCTGTTTGTATACGATACGATGTTTTCATACACAAATGTAAGCGGTAAAATCTTTATAAATTGACTCTCAGAACATTTCTAAAGATTATGTTTATGTTTAGAGGCTGAAAACACCACAAGCATCACAATATATATATTTTTTGGGAACCTCTGATACTTTTTTCAGGATTCTTTGATGAATAAAAAGTTAAAAAAACAGCATTTATTCAAAATAGAAATCTTTTCTAACAATATAAGTCTTTACTATCACTTTTTATCAATTTAACACAACCTTGCTGAATAAAAGTATTCTGAAGGATCATGTGACACTGAAGGCTGAGGTAATGATGCTGAAAATTCAGTAAATAAATTCTAATTTTAAAGTCGTCAGCAGAGATAAAACTGTACAGAAATGTTCAAAGTTGGCACCTACCACCAGCTCTGAGAACATGGCATCCAGCTCATCATAGCTAGGGATGGGCAGCGCAGGCTCCATGGCCTGCAGGGCGAAGTCCTCCCGCAGACGGTAGGTGATCTCTGGGTGGTCACTGCTCTGGAAGCAGCAGAAGAAGAAGGACACGCCGTGCCCTCCGCCCCCGCGTTTCCGTGGCGCCATGGCTGCTTCGGAGTGGGGGCTCAAGGGATGATGGGAGTGAGGGAGTGGTGGTCCTCCCCCAGGTGAGAGCTACGCTTGGGTCACTCAGCCCTGTGAGAAAACAGAAAAAGAAACCTTCGTCAAGACATGAGATCATTTCTCAGGACAAAGAGTTTCATCAGCTTTGATAAAGTCCAGGCAACAACCCGATGATCTAACAGTTCTGCTTCATCTAAAACTCGAAATCAAGACGTCAGCCCTGAAAGACTCCGCTAGGACTAGTCAACCCCACAAGTAGTCACATAACACACATGTAATCATCAGATTGGCTCATTCCAACTAACCACATCACAAGGAGTGACTACGGACCACAATGCATCACTCCCTACATAGGATTACAGAGGCTGTGCAAATTAACACAGCTTGCATCCATATGTGTCGGGCCACATCTATATTTACGACAATAGAAAGAAATCCTGGGTTCCACTGACCACAAACAAAAATAAAAAGCCTTTTATGAGATCCAAATGTGACAAATAAGAGGACAAAGAGACGGCGAGTTACGTCACTTCATTGGGTCAATTGACAAGTAAGTCACAAGAGATACAGACAGCACTGTATTGTTTACATTAAAGAAAAGAAATAATCTATAAAACACCTGCCAATATCTTAGAAATGCATTTTTTTATTGTTTAGTCATTAATACAAAAAATGCAATTATTATAATATATTAAAATGAAAAATAAGGTTTTAATATAAAATATATTTTTTTAAAAACATGTATTTTTTTATTAATATTGATTCATTCCTTAATTAAAAACAGTGGAACTATTTTGTTGAAATTTGTAATTATATGATAATTGTATAATAGTTTTATATTTAAATTATATATAAAATATATAATAGATACTAAAATATATACAACATTAATATATGTTAGATGTAAAAATAAGGTTTATAATAATATATTAATATATATTTCTAAAGGGGAAAAAATAACATTTTATTAAAAAAATATTAATATTAATTCCTAAATAAAAGCATAAAAGAATTTTTTAATAGTGATAATTCTACAATAATTTCATATTTTTGCTTTTATAAAATATTATAAAATGTTTATTAATATTAGTTCCTTAATTAAAAGCAATGGAATAATTTAGTTGTTTTTTTAATTATATGACAATTATATAATAACTTTACATTTATATTATATATAAAATATATAATAGATTATGAATATATACAACATAATATATGTTAGATATAAAACTAATATTAATATCTATTTTTAAAGCAAAAAGTAGAAAAAATATATATATATTTTTTATTAATATTAATTTCTTAATTAAAAGCAATGGAAAATTAGTGTTGAATTGTTTAATTATAGGATAATTATATAATAATTTTATATTTATATTATACACTGCATATAATATATATATACATATATATATATATATATATATATATATAAACACTAATATATGGTAAATATAAAAAATAAGGTTTAGAATAATATATTAATATATAAATTTAAAGAATAATTTAATATTTTTTAATTAATATTAATTCCTTAATTTAAAGCAATGGAACATCTTTGTTGAATTTTAATAATGATAATTCTAAAATAATATTATATTTTTTGCTTTCATAAAACATTTTTTTTATTAAAATATGTATTAATATTAATTTCTTAATTAAAAGCAATGGAACAATTTTGTTGCATTTGTAATTATATGACAATTCCACAATTTTATATTCATATTATATATTATAAAATATATAATAAATACATACATATATAACATTAAAGTATGTATATATATATATATATATATATATATATGTGTGTCTGTGTGTGTGTGTATGTGTGTGTATATATAGATATATAGGTATATATAAAAACAAGCTCTTCAAAGAAAAGGTGTATTCAAGCCATTTTATGTATGAGTTACATTTCCTTATTTTTGAATAAATTAATAAATCTAAACCACACTGACTGTATTGCCATATAATAAACTCAAGAGCAGCCTCTCATGTTTGACATACTTTCCAAAAATGCGATACAAACAACTGCTGTAAGAACAATGTGTGTACGCCAGAATCCACTGTGCAGAAACATCTGTCACTCAAGCCCTGCAGCAGAAGGTCCTTCAGCTGTCTTTACAGCTTTGCATTTGGGTGTGGAACCACAAACAAACAACACATGGTCAGAACAATGAACACCACGGTCGCAGCATTGAATTTGCAAAACCAGCAAAATATCTCTACCATCAACAGGCGTACAAATGTGCAGGTGTGCGCAAACACCTGAGAGGCATTTCAGCACTGATAAAGTGAGGAACCGTTTGCCCTGTGGGCCAAAGATGATGATTCTGATCACAGATGGCTGCCCTGAGGTCACCAAGAAACACATTGTGGGAAAACATCCAAAACTTCCAGATAAAAACCTGAAAGAAGACGACTATTCTAGGAAAAAAATAAAGAAAGAGGAACTTAAGAGAAAAAATAAAGTGGATGAGAGAAAGTGTTTTCAAATTATGTAGGTGGAGATGTAAACGTTCCTAGCCAAGACGTCCCTTGAGTGGGCGAGTCTGGCACCGATGCCCCTTCACCGCCTGTCGGTCACCAATATAAATCGACACAGCTGGAGTACAGCTGAATATAACACCCCTCCACCAGTCCATTGCCACAGTGGAATTCCCAGCTGCCCCTCCCTGGAATTGGAGTCGGTTGTCCCAACTGCAACTGCAAACTTCAAACGGGTTTTGAATGCAATACGTTTCATCTTGAGAAAAACCGCTAATCCAAGGGAGGTGAATATGCAAGATGTACTACGAATTTTGTGCTAAAAAGAAAGGAGAAGTTCACTTCCAGAATGAAACTTTCCTGATAATTTACTCACCTCACTTATATATGTTCATGTCTTTCTTTCTTCAGTCGAAAAAAAGTGGTTTTTGAGGAAAACATTATAGGATTTTTCTCCATATAGTGGACTTTAATTGGCTAAAGGTCCAAAATGCAGTTTCAATGCAGCTTCAAAGGGCTCTACACGATCCCAGCCATGAAATAAGGGTCTTATCTAGTGAAACCATTGGTCGTTTTCTAAGAAAAATACACATTTATATACTTTTTAACCACAAATGCTCATCTCGCACTAGCTCGCACTAATAGTGTTTACAAAGCAAACATGCAGAGAAAGTCAAATTTCCTTTACCAAAAAATGTAAAACATTTATGTTGGATGATTTTGAAGTTGGAGGAGAAAACGAGATGGAGTTTTTTGCCCTTCTCTACCTTTTTGAACCAGAGTACACAGAAGAACATGATTACATAATGTGTTAAGATGCACATCGCAGCGCTAGTGCAAGACAAGCATTTGTGGTCAAAAAGTATATAAATTAATTTTTTTGCGACAATGACTAATTGTTTCGCTAGATATTCCTCGACTGGGATCCTGTAGAGCTTATTGAAGCTGCATTCAAACTGCAGTTTGGACTTTCAACCCATTGATCCCCACTGAAGTCCACTATTTGGAGAAAAATCCTGGAACGTTTTCCTTAAATACCTTAATTTCTTTTCGACTGAAGAAAGAAGACATGGGGGTGAGTAAATTAGGAAATTTTCATTCTGGAAGTGAACTTCTTTAATACTTTCATTCAGCAAGGACTTGTTATTGTTAAAAAGAAGCTATTTTGCAGCCTTGGTGAGCACAAGTGACTTCTTTCAATCTTACTGTCCCCATCAATATTATCAAGATAATACTAATCCAGCTGAGCTGTTATATTCGCCTCACCCAGCAGTCAGCGTCTGGTTGCACTTACTGACATCCTGCATACCGACAGGAGCGATTTGGCTGGGTGAACTGTGAGATCATCTCTTAGTCCATCAAAGATCACGAGCCTCCACGCATTCCTTCCCCTCTGTGGTGTGATATCAAAACACGTGCCCTGTGGAAGCGACCTGTGGCCCTGGAGTACAGTGAGACTTCACTCCTGTGTGAGGAAACTCTACGCCGCTGCTGGCACACCAACAACAGTCACTCAGACTCTCTGCATAACCTCTGGCTGACTCCAAGCCGATAATAAAATAACCTCTAACAGCGTTAGGCCATAAGGTTAGCATGAAGACAGTTTGATTTGTGAGTAATCGGTGTGTCTGATACAAGGAACGTCACTAAATGACATAGTTTGTGCTCACTAAGAGCCGGGAGGTGAAAACTTTTTCAGGGTAAAGAAAGATCAGGGTAAATTTTTACTTATTTTGTCTTTTGGGAAACATCTAAATATCTTCTGTAGCTTCTAAAGGGCAGCACTAAATGAAAAAACACAATATTTAGGCAAAATAAGAAAATTGTGCACATCTCCATTCTGTTGAAAAGTTTTCACCCCCGGCTCTTAATGCATGGATTTTCCTTCTGGAGCATCAGTGAGTGTTTGAACCTTCTGTAATATTTGCATATGAGTCCTTCAGTTGTCCTCAGTGTGAAAAGATGGATCTCAAAATCATACAGTTATTAAGGGTTCAAATACACAAAAATGCTGAAAAAACAAAGAATATGTGGGACCTGAATGATTTTTACTGAAGAACAGCAGGCAGTTTAACTGTTCAGGACACATAAGGGACTCATGAACACCTATCACTTAAAAAAAAAAAACCCAAAAAAAAAAACAGGTGTGGATCATTCAGGTCACAAACACACAGTACTAAGAATCAAGGGGATGTAAAAGGTAAAAGGTATTTTTTTTTATAAATTCAGCTGTTATTTTCTCTCATGGACTATATGTAAACATCTTTTATGTGAAATATCTTATTCAGGTCAGTACTAAATAAACAATAACACACATTTTAAATGATCCCTCTTATTTTGATAAAATAAGAGGATTAAGGGAGATGTAAAAATTTTGACCTCAACTGTACCTCCCTGGCATTTAGTTTTTGTTTGTTTGGTTTTTTTGCTTGTTTGTTTGTTTGTTTGTTTGTTTGTTTTACTTCTCAAGTTTTAAAACTTATTAAGATATTACTAAAAAAATCAAAATTTAAAAAATACAAATTGGGACTATTATTATGAAAAATTATTGCGTTTAAAGGGATAGTTCACCCAAAATTTTAAATTTTGTCATTAATTACCTAGTGTCGTTCCAAACCCGTAAGACCTTCATTCATCTTCGGAACACAAATTAAGATATTTTTAAGATATTTTATTACGGTTGAGCCACTGATGTCACATGGACTTGGAAATTGAACGTGTCAGTTGTGTTGCTGTCTACGCAGGGTCAGAAAGCTCTCAGATTGCATCGAAAAGTATCTTAATTTGTCTTCCGAAGATAAACGAAGGTCTTAGGGGTTTAGAACGGCATGAGGGTGAGTAATTAATGACAGAATTATAAAATCTCCAACTTTCCTTTTGAAAATCCACTCTGTATCAAAACTCTGAGGGTCTGTGTTTACTGTAAGTTAACATAGACTGGGTGAATTTTGGACTTTTGCGTCAGATATGGCCAATCCAGTCTGTCTTTGGCTTTTTTTTTTTTCAGTGTCTTGCCCAGTTTTTGGAAATCTGTGCTGTGGTTTATTCCAAAGTGGTGATTGGAGAGCTGCATTGCAAGTGGCCCTGACCAGAGGAAGGTGGTTATGGCTGGAACTGTAACTGTAAGAGATGGTAAAATGAATGAGGATTCATTGCACATACAAATTACCTCCATTTTCACCAAAGTGGAATAAACAACTGTTACAAAGTCTGACATTCTCACTGTCATCAGACACAAGCACAAATACAAAAGTGGCTTTAGACAGAGGCAATCACTTTGAGTTTTGAGTAAAAATACCTTAAAAACATTTGTACTGTATATGATAATAAGGCTTATTTTCAGAGAATATGTCACGAATTTGAGTGAATTTATAAGACCTTCGTTCATCTTCGGAGCACAAATTAAGATATTTTTGATGAAATCCGAGAGCTTCGTGACCCTGCATAGACAGCAACACAGCTGACACATTCAACACTCAACATCATTAAAATAGTCCATGTGACATCAGCGGTTCAACTGTAATGTTATGAAGCTATGAGAATACTTCTTGTGTGCTAAGAAAACAAAAATAACGACTTTAGTCAACAATTTCCTCTCTTTCAGTGCGAGAAAGCTCTCGGATTTCATCAAAAATATAATATTTTGTGTTCTGAAGATGAACAAAGGTCTTACGGGTTTGGAACGACGAGAGGGAATTTCATTTTTGAGTGTACTATCCCTTTAAGAAATGTTTATTGCAACATTATTTCTTAGCAAAGTCACAAACCATTAATAAAACTGACAGAAACAAGCAGAAAACTTGCATGCTTTTTTAATGCCAGACTACTATAAACACAGAGCTAAACCACAACATTTGACTGTTATGTAACCAAGAGACTATAACCCTCTTTATACATGCTAATATGATATTTGATTCCATCACTGTTTAACAAGTATTTATAAACAGCCCAAATTTCTACATTCTGACAACTCGCTAATCAAAAACATGTATCATAAAGTAGCAGTAATATGAAATGTGCAGACAAACTAACACAAGAGAGCTTCTTTTTAGCTTATTAACATGATATCTTGGCCACAATGTATTAAAATTTACTCACTGTTTCATTACATTCACGTGTTGCTGTTTAAAAGGCCCGATTTCAAACTGAAACCACTTATGTAGAGGACGTATGACTTGTTGACACACAATATAATCTCTCCTTTCTTTCTAACCAGCTGACACAACAAACAGAGTCGGTCATGTGATGCCACTATTTTGCATAGACTAAAAAACAAACCCCCGCTGCGCCATGTGACTGCCATAGGGGTCGCCGCTTAATCTTTTACAGGCGGATTGAGATTAAGCAATAAGTAATTACTGCTAGGGCTGGGCGATATGGCTGAAAACTGTATTTCGATATCAGCATTTCATATCGGTCGATATCGATAATTATTGATATTTTTTATGACCCATTTAAAATAAGGAACAGGAGAAAAATATATTACATTTCAACATTTTTATTTTAAACTTAACCTTCCTCTGATCATAACCCCCCCAGTTATTAAGACAGAAATGTCAACAACCATGGAAAACTCAAATAATTAAAATGTAAACATAATTCTAAAGTCACAATGAACACTTAACAATTATCTCTTAACATTTAAGGTGCAAAATGAAAGAAAATGTAAGAAATGCTTAATAAAGTGTAATAAAATAGTGCAGTGTTAAATATAAACATATGCCACTGCCTCCGTTTTATCTTTGTACCATTTAGATTCTTTGTCATAAGGCACTGATGCAGAGTACCTCTCCATGGTGGTCTGCTGCTTGTGTTCAGGGATCGAAATTAACTTTTTTACTTGGTAGCACTGGTGTTCCCAACTTCAAATAGTTAGGAGCACCAAAACTAAATTTAGGAGCACTAAATGAATATTAAGGTTGCATTAAATACAACTACACAACCTATAGCCTACAGCCTAGATATGTTATGTAGTCTAATTTGCGCACATTGGGGAGTCGCTCTCTAAACGCGGGGTATTAAAACTGCTTTTGAATGCGCGCGCGCGTTTTACTTTCGGTTTCGTTTTAACGATGGCGCGAAACTCTCGGCGGTGCTGAGCGTCCATTCTACAATACAAGATATTTATTTAATAATTTTTTCACTCCCACGTTGCTAGGTTATAGAGCGAGTGCCTTTGTTAATGCAACCAAACTTGCTTCGCAACCTCTGTTTTCTTCCGACGAAGAATAAAAAATATCGAACGTTTTATAGAACACATTTTTTATTGATATCGATCACGTGTTTATCGCGATACATATCGTTATCGTTTTATCGCCCAGCCCTAATTACTGCTGATGCAAAAGACTAAATCTGTGATAATTGCTGCACAGTATGTGCCTGCAGCATTAGAGAGAAATGCAGTGGGGTCAAGAGTTTACTGTAAATCACTTCCTTGTTATTTCCATAGAGGTGCAAGGTGTACTTAGCTGGAAGACACATGAGCAGGAACAAGCAGCCTTAAGTGTTTACCGAGTCACATATAAGACTTCAAACACCGATACTATCAGGAGAATCAGAAATGGTCTGCTGACTGAAAATGTTCCATTTAGTAACCTTAAAGCACAAGAGCTCAAAAAGAAATATGATAAAAATCTAATTACCTTGAGACAACGTTCTTTAAACATTAACCCTGTCGTTTCCAACAAAATGGAAAGAATGTTAACGTAACAAATGAACAACCAGAAAAATGAGGCGGTCCAAAAAAGATAAACAGAAGGTGATACAGTGAGAAAAAAAAACACATTTCACGACAGATGTCACAGCGCTAACAACCAATGCTGAGGAGTAACTAGCTAAAAGTATAGCTACACCACTTAACTGTTTTTTTTTAAAAAGATTGAAATACGTAACTTTTCTACTTTTCACCACAGTATTTTACACATGTAGAAAAGCTAAGCAGCTAAGTTTAACTGACTCGCTCTCATATGTACCATATGTAAAAATTAACCATGGATTTACTATAGTAAATGTGTAGTAACCATGTCTTTTTTAGTGTATTGATTACCATTTGTATAACCACAGTTTTACTACAAATACCATGGTTAAACTATAGTTTGTGTAGCAAAACCATACTGTAGTTAGATTGTGGTTACCATGGTTTAACTATAGAAACCATGTTATTTATTTGTAGTAAAACCCATGGTTAATTTTGTTATGGTTATGGTTACCCTGCTAAAAAAAAACAAAACAATAGAGACCATCACAGACTTTGAAATGGTTTTACTGGTTATAATGGGAATTGTACTGGCTTTAATGGAAACTGTAATGGTGTCTGTTGGTCTCTATTGGTAATTGGTCGCATTTTATTGGTGGCTTGTTAAAACTAAATCCTAATGGAACATTTTCCAAAGCACACAACAGGAATCCAGTTTTTAATTATTTTAATGGTTAAAAGTTGATGGTTTGTAGTGTTTATAAGGGTAATTGTAATGGAAACCATTAGAATTTCTGTGATAGTTTCTATTGTTTTTTTGTTTTGTTTTTTCAGCAGGGTAGTGTAGCAAAACCATTCATTTGAGATTATCATGAACTATATTATATGAACTATATTCTATATTAACTATAGAAACCATGGTTAAATTTTCATAGTGGTAATGTAGGGAAGTTGTTTTGAGTTAATCACCAAATCAATTGGTTTTTGACTTGATTATATAAATGAAAGTGTTTTATAGATTTATTTAGTGTGTAACTGTATCTGTTCAGTGTAGTAGAGTACAAAAGTCTTTTATAAGTTATCAGCCACAAACCAAACCAAGATACAAGGTCAATCACAACATAAACTTTGATTTGAAACAAAAAAATATTTGAAAATCATACAAAAACACAAAGGATACAGGACTGTGTACTTAATGAGGTTAATGAGGGTAAGAACTACAATCCCATGAAGAACTGCTAATCTAAAAATATTGATTTAAATATGTTGATTGTGAAACGTTTAATCGGCTTTTCAACCATGGAAAGACATCAACAAAACAGCTTGTGAACAATGTTACATAATGTCACATTTACCTCAGAAAAAACATTCTGACAACGTTATCATTTTTACAACTTCATTGACTGTAATTTATGCGTTCGTATACAAGTCAGTTCATTTTAACCTTTAGTATTACAGTAATGTAATATTACAGTAATATTACAGTATTACAGTCTGTACCAACTGACTCTAATGTATATTTCACAGCATTACTTGACAGATTTTTTTACTTTGAGAAAATCTGGCATGTTCTGTACCTGATATATATTTAAAATAATCAATGTCGAATTGAATCAAATCGAATCAGAGATTGAATCAAATCACAAGCTTGTGAGGCAGAATCAAACTGTGTACCAAAACGCAGCCCTAGTTGATTATATACACATATAGGAACAACATATTTTAGATATTTTTTATTGCAAAATACGAATATATATACAAACATTGAAGTATTTTTGCGAGCGTAGGGAGACTTGAGCCTACAACAATTACTAAAGAATTATTTTGGTGCAAACTGGTGGAGATTTCTCTGTAGAATCATAGTAATATAGTTTGTTTTTTTTTAACAAGAATTCACCTGCAGAATATTATTATTTAGAAAATAAGTTAAAACAATGCAGGCTGTTTGGCTTCAACAAAAGCATATGCCATTGATTAACAATCTTGTAGCTCACTACAGGTCTGTCTTTAAGGGTTTATAAGTTATCATTCAAAATCAATTACCTAATGAAGAAAATGATTGGAAGTTGTACTTTCAGAACCTGACTATATTGTTGCATGCAGCTCATAGCTTGCAAGATTTATAGCAGCTTCCCCAAATCTCAACAACACTGTCATTAGAAGGAAGTATAGAACCATTACAGAAGTACTGAAATTACTGATGCTTCAAATATTTTTTCTCATCATCGAGCGCATAGCGAGTAGGAAGCAGAGTTACTAAAATCTTTTATTTGCGACAATAAAAAGGGAGAGGGGTACCGTTGAGGGATTTATACAAAGAGTTTAGTGCAGACTGCTACTGTAAGCCCACAGATGTTCATATCAATACAGTAACTGCATTAATCTTGCAACTCGCTCACCTCTGCCCCTGCTGAGGGTTTATCTTCCTCGTGGGCCTGTCCTGACAGGCCACATTCCGCACATAGCCAGCCGAGCTCTGCTCAAACCTACTGCCACCTCACCACGCACACCCTTGTCACTCGTCCTGTGTCCTCAGGGCGCTAATGGTAATTGGGCTCAAGTCTGCATTTGAAATCTAACTCCCTTCCGACTGCTTCTGTTGTTTTTGTCATGGAAACAGTCCTCCTATCTTGAAAAACACAATTCTAAAGACTGTTTTGCACAAGTAGTACATACGTGAATCAGCAATAACAACACTGACAGTGAATCAAGGCTCCATACATAAAATAAAGAGATATTTGGATTACCACATTCGATATGAAACTGCATACAAAACAGAATCCAAAACCAAAGATCTAGCAGTAAACAGCTAAAATTTTCTGGATTCAGTCAGGTTTACTGAACAGAAACTCCTGTTTGTGTACCATAAGCTTCTTATTTGTATGCACTCGTTTACATATTTTATTACATACTGCTCTATGCATAAAAGACTGTCACACACACCCACGTCATTGTAAACCAACTACAGTAACAATACACCTGCAGAGAAAGGGTGGAGATACAGTGGCATTTAGTGTCTGGTGTTGGCTTGAAAATCAACATAAACATCCTTTTAGTCAGTCAGGTCATCAGGGTGAGAAAGAAATGAAAGAAAAAGTTAAAAGACAGGAATGAGAGTCATGTGTCAGGACGTACCAGCGGTGACTTTATCCACTGTGACAGACTGAACACCCCCTCACCCCATCAGGAAGGCCTGTACAAAACAAGGACATTTCTGTCCTACCCTTTTAGCTTTCTATTTTCTCTTTCTCATTCCATCCATCTTTCTATTTCTCTTCTCAGCTCTTACACAGCAAAAACTAAGTGCACTTAATCAGATAACTTGGCTGGATTCTAACTTGGCCAAGATTAGCCATTACACACATAGGATTCAGCACAGAAAGGAAGTTATAACAAGCATCAACATATACAAGCCAATTATCTTTTATTATAATGCATGGTGGACTTTGTGTGGAACAAAACAAATCCAAACTAATCTGGCTATGTTTTCTGTTGAGTATTCAACCCCCAACAAATGAGTCAGTCTTTAATCGAATTTTACAAGTACCAGACAAACCATTAAGCAGAAAATAAAGGCAATTATTTGTGATCCACAATTAGCAGGTTAGCTGTAGCATGCACAGTCAAGTGAAATGAATGTCTCTTTTGGCCTAGTTTCTTAAAGAATGATAAGAGCTGTGGAAACATCCCAAACCAAGAAAAGCTTTCAACGATTACATTGAAAATCCAGTTAAGGCAGAATAAGCTCTTATAATCCCTAGACAGTGTCTGCAACAATTTATAGTTCTGTTTTTTGCAAAATAAAATAAAATAAAACAGCACTTGTAAAAATTAAGTACACACAGCCAAAACCGCCACAGTGCAAGCTTTTGTAATCCCTAGTTCAACAGTGTCTGCCATAATTTACAGTTGTAAATAAAATTAAATGAAATAAATACAGACTGCCACAAATTCAATCCCTTGTCCAACAGTGTCTTTTACAAGTTACATCTCTTTTTTACAAAATTAAAATGAAATAACTCCATGGTCTATGTTTAAATTGGTTGCTTGGATGCTGTACAAGACTGTATCCGATGCAGAGTCAACAGGAGCGTTTCTGGGGAGCAAATGTCATTATAACATAGCGCCCTGGGACTGTTCTGGGAGTGACTGCCAAATCAGATTTTCTCTCAGAATGCTGACAACAGGGCATTCAGGGGTAACAGCTTTTTACTGTGAACAGGACATGTGTTAATCTATTTTATGGTTGCAAGCATGCCATTTCACTCGTTTGAAGCATCTACAATTAATCCAATTCTGCAACTAAAAAGTGTTTAGACAGAGTAATTAAATCAGAAAGGTCACAGAATCAATTTCGATTTCTGTTTTCATTACCACTGATACTGTAGTTGTTGCATTCATTGTTTATTTGCATAAGGTTATCCTCTGCTCAGCTGTGTTGCATCATCAATGGTTGATGTTGCTCATGTCACTACAAATTACCAACTGTCATTGAAAAGAAAAGTTTCAGTCGATTTGTTGCTGCAAATCAATGTCAGTGTAAAAAGACACATTAAGTCACGCACTGATATTACTGAGCAGCAAGCAGTAATGCCTGGTTGATGAAAACAGCTTTTATGGCCTGATGCCAGGACAAACAGGCCAAATCAAGCATAGAAATTGAGCCCATGCTGTCATCCAAGTCTGCACTTAATGCCTCAATTAAAAGAAAAAGAAAAAAGAAAAACTCAATTAAAAGAAAAGGGATCAAACCTAAAGTAGAAATCAAGAAGTATGGACTTGTCCCAAATGACAATGTCAACCCCTTCGCTATACTCTTGAGTGCAAGACTACACTTGATGCCTGGTTGAAAAAAACAGCTTTTATGGCCAATAACAACTAATACAAGAACAAAACTTTAAATTAAAAGAAAAGGGTCAAACCTACAACAGAAATGTAAAACTAATGGACATATCCCAAATGACAACATTAGCCCTCGCCATCTTCCAAGTCTACACCTGACACCTGGTTGATAAATCCAGATTTTATGGTCAATTAATGCTGATACCAGAACAAAAATCCCAATTAAAAGAAAAAGGGCCAAACCTAGCCTAAAAATCGAGAAATAGTGGACATGTCCCAAATGACAGCATTGACCCCTTGCTGTCTTCCAAGTCTACACTTAATGCCCAGTTGATGAAACCAGCTTTTAAAGTCAGTCAATACTGAAACCAGAACAAAACTTTCAACTAACATAAAGGGGTCAATTTCTAGAAAAGAAATCGAGAAATAATGGACGTGTCCCAAATCACAATTTCAATTCCTCGGCATCTTCCAAGTCTACAACTGATGTCTGGTTGATAAAACCACCTTTTATGGTCAATCAGTATTTATACTAGAACAAAACTCTCAATAAACATAAAGGGGTCAAACTTAACCTAGAAATAGAGAAATAAAGTAGAAATCAAGAAGTATGGACTTGTCCCAAATGACAATGTCAACCCCTTCGCTATACTCTTGAGTGCAAGACTACACTTGATGTCTGGTTGATAAAACCAGCTTTTATGGTCAATAAATACTGATACAAAAATAAAACTCTTTAAAAGAAAAGGGGTCAAACCTAGCCTAGAAAATCGAGAAATAATGGACGTGTCCCTAATGACAGCGTCAACCCCTTGCCATCTTCCAAGTCTACACTTGATGCCTAGTTGATGAAACCAGTTTTATAGTCAATAAATACTGATACAAAAATAAAACTCTTTAAAAGAAAAGGGGTCAAACCTAGCCTAGAAATCGAGAAATAATGGACGTGTTCTAAATGACAACATTTAACCTCGCCTTTTTCCAAGTCTACACTTGATGTCTGGTTGATGAAACCAGCTTTTATGATCAGTCAATACTGATACTTGAACAAAACTCTGATTTAACATAAAGGGGTCAAACCTAGCCTAAATATCAAGAAATAATGGACTTGTCCCAAATGACAACAACAATCCTACGCCATCCTCCACGTCTACACTTCATGCCTGGTTCATAAAACCAGCTTTCATGGTCAATCAATACTGATACTAGAACAAACCTCTCAATTATAATTAAGGGGTCAAACCTTACCTAGAAATCTAGAAATAATGGACGTGCCCCAATCAACAGCATTAAACCCTTGTCTACACTTGATGCCTGATTGATAAAACCAGCTTTTAGAGTCAATAAATACTGATACAAAAATAAAACTCTCAATTAAAAGAAAAGGGGTCAAACCTAGCCTAGAAATCGAGAACTAATGGACGTGTCCCTAATAACAACATTAACCCTTGCCATTTTTTAAGTCTACACTTGATATCTGGTTTTTAAAAAGCCAGATTTTATGGTCAAACAATACTATTACTAGAACAAAACTCTCAATTAACATAAATGGGTCAAACCTAGCCTAGAAATCGAGAAATAATGGACATGTCCCAAATGACAACATTTAACCTCGCCTTTTTCCAAGTCTACACATGATGTCTGGTTGATAAACCCAGCTTTTATGATCAATTAATACTGATACTTGAACAAAACTCTGATTTAACAAAGAGGTCAAACCTAGCCTAAAAATCAAGAAATAATGGACTTGTCCCAAAAGACAACAACAATCCCACGCCATCAAGTCTACACTTGATGCCTGGTTAATAAAACCAGCTTTTATGGTCAATCAATACTAGAACAAACCTCTCAATTAAAAGAAAAATGCTCAAACCTAGCCTAAAAAAAAGAGAAATAATGAACGTGTCCCAAATGACAACGTCAGCCCTCACGGTCCTTCAAATCTACATTTTGAACTGCTGAGCAATATTCCACTGTGAAGTCCACAAAGGTTAACAAAATATTTAAAAGGAGCACCTTTCCATGTCTATGGTTTTGTCGATTTCATGAATGTGCAGAAGCAAAGACTACAAGGCCAGTCCACATCAAGTGTGTCATCTGGGACGGGGCCAACTTTTCTCAGCCCAGCGCACATCTCACACACCGATAAGTTCATAATGCCGGTTGCACTTAAAATAGCTTCTTAAATCAACATCGTGGAGAGGAGCACTGGGGAACCATTGAGTGCGCCCCTGCATGAGGACCTGGAGAGTGAGATATAGACTGAAGCTTTCAAAAGAGGTGTTGAGTAACACTACGATTGTGAGAAAAGCCCTTCATTAATCATGAGGGTGGTGGTAGCTATCAAGCTAACAGCTACGTCTCCCCCTCATGTTTTAAGGAACACACTATCTGGATGGAAGACCGGAGAGAGCTTCGCGGCACGGGCCAGGCAGGGATTCCTACGACGTGAACCCGAAGCTGGGGTTCAGATTCCACACTCCCTCCTGTCAGGGGTAATTTAGAAGGAAAAACAGGAGGAGAAGATGAAGAGGTTCGAATAGCTGCTCCCCCTTGCAGACAGCCTGTCAAACATGTTCTGCAGACAATGAGACCACCATCCCCCCTCTCGACACTTGCCCAAACTGCATACACAAGCACATACACACACACACACACACAACAGTCAAAAAGCACAAGCATTCCTCTCCACACTGACACTCCCATCTGAGAAGCCAGGCCAAACTGGGTTTAACAGAATGGTGATCATTTTATCAGGGGTTCATTATCCTAGCCTGGCCCTAATCCAAACCCAACCCTACCTCATGTACAAGCAGTTAAACTCAAATCATACTATTTGAAATGTAGATATTTATTTTTCCAAAGGATGTACAATATTGGTTATTGGACAATTTTTAAATCTTTTTTGGTTCCACTTTATATTATTAATGTGCTTACTGTGTTCATAATGTATTGCAAAACACTTTTGCTACTACTGAGGTGTGACATAGGTAAGGTTAGGGACAGGTTTGGTGTTATGGGTAGGTTTAAGGGTGGGTTAAAATATAAGCGCTGAGTCAACAGTGCAATTACGGAAGTTAATTACAGATGTAATTACATGATGTACATCATGTAACAACATGTATGTACACAATAAGTGCATTGTACCAAATTATTAATTTAAATGCAAGTACATATTAGTTAAGGTCACAAGTGGGACCTTTTTTATTACTGATATTGGATAAAATATATTCGTAATATATACATTTCTCATATTTTACCATTTAGATTACCTTTCTTGTCACTAATGCTCACTCAAAGTTAATAATTAAAACCCCCAATAATTTAATAACTGCACAATGTCAGAATAATTATCCATTTGTCATACTATACATAAAAATTTTTGTGATATCTAATTTTCACTTTAAAACAATTATTTTTTTTTGTGTTGTATTTTTAATTTATTTAGATAAAATAGAAAATATCTTTAATATTGGCCACTTATTGGCCACATAATGGCAGTGTTGGTACTGTTAACTAAAACTAAAATTATTTTTAAAAGCTTTCTGTAAATAAAATTAAATATTAGAACAAATATATTTATAAAATAAATATTAGATAAAAAAAATTAAATGAAAATTAGAAATGGTAAAATAAGCTTAAGTATTAAAATGACTAAAAATAAAATAAAAATTAAAGCTATACTACCAGTCAAAAGTTTTAAATTTTTAATGTATTTTGCAGAAGTCTCTTCTGCTTACCAAGCCTGCATTTATTTAATCCAAAGTACAGAAAAAAACAGTAAAATTTTGAAATATTTTTACTATTTAAAATAGCTGGTTTCTATTTGAATGTATTTTAAAATGTAATTTATTCCTGTGATTTCAAAACTGATTTTTTATCATCATTACTAATTTTATCAATCTAAAAAAAAAAACTATTATTATTATGCTGAAAAAAAACAGCTGAGTAGAATTTTCTATGATAAATAAAAAGTTCAGAAGTACAGCATTTACCTGAAATATAAATATGTAATATTATAAATGTCTTTATCATCACTTTTGATCAACTTAAAGCATCCTTGCTAAATAAAAGTATTAATTTCTATAATTTCCTGAAAAAATGTACTCAACTGTTAAAATATTGATGATAATAATAATAAAAAATGTTTCTTCAACAGCAAATCAGCATATTAGAAAGATCATGTAACACTGAAGACTGAAGTAACGATGCTGAAAATTTAGCTTTGATCACATGAATAAATTACATTTTAAAATATATCCAACTAGAAAGCAGTTATTTTAAATAGTAAAAATATTTTACAATATTACTGCATTTGCTGTATTTTGGATCAAATAAATGCAGGCTTGGTGAACAGAAGAGACTTCTTTAAAAAAAAACATTAAAAAAATCTTACTGTTCAAAAACTTTTGACTGGTACATATATATAAAAACATTTTTAAACAACTAAAGGTAAAACAAATGTCAAAAGCATATTAAATTACAAAATAAAAACTAAAAATATAAATACTAAAATAAAATGCTAACAGCCATAGCATAAAATACTTAGTAGATTATTTGTACAGGCCAGAATTTAAATTTTTGTGTGTGTGTGTTTGTACCAACTATACTGCCCACCTTGCATTTTTGCAAAACCAAGCCTGATTTTACCTTTTACTGCACTGTTTAACTTCTAAAGCCTTAAAATATGCATCAAATCAAAAAATATGAGTCAATGTAGCCCACATTAAGACAGCAGGCATGTTTGCAGATGGCAGTCTGAACTTGCCTCAGCCTGGGGGCCAGGAGAGTTGTTTTGGCCGTGGCTAAGAGATGGAAGGAGTTCAGTGGAAAGATACCGGTGAACTCTGAGACCCTGACTGACAGGAAATGACACCTGACTCAGATGTATGGCAGCTCACTGACTCCATTGACCACTGTGAATGCCAGCTTGATCCTTACACTTCCCTCAAGACGCGAGACATACTAACGAAAGGATAATGAATTATACACTCAGATACATACATTTTGCATACTATCAATCTTCATTCACATAAAATAAATCATTTAAAACTGCACTATGCACTTTAGTCACAAATATAACATGAAATATGCAAACCAAATCATAAATTAAGTGATGTGAGAGAAATTTAGGGCAAAAGCGTTGCATTGAAGATACTATCAGTCCCTCCCTTGCCCTGCTGTTGCCATGGCAACCAGCACATGTATCGTCGACCGGCATTCAACCCTCTTTTTTGTTACTAATCCAAGGACAACCACCATAAAAAATAATCACCTTGCGCTTTTTGATAACTTCTGTCTAAAAATGTCCATTTGACCCAGTGAAATAAGAATATGTCTGCGTAATTTAAATCCTGCAATCCGGAAGGTGAGCCACACCCTCTTCTTAAAAATCATTTAATATTTAAATTATCCATTAGCCTATGAGAGAGTTGATAGGTCAGCAGAATTCCACCTTGATATCAGCCCGAATATTCACATTAATTATGAATGACACCATCCAGAGCTCTACAGCTGAAAGATGCAGATATATCAAAGAATAAAAAGGTGAAGGACAAGAAAAGAGAGATGAACCTTCAGAGCTTCTGCCTCAATCTTAACCTGGATAAGGGTGGGGTAGTGCTTGAAACAGATGTGACAGTAACATTTTGAACCAAAAGACCACAAGAGATCTCAACATGACAGTTTAGAGCATGAAAAATAATGTGAAGATCATGCTGGAGTAAGGCGACCGAACACCTTGTTTTCCTTTCAGCATATCCCATAAGAGTAAATCCAACCGAAAACACTCCTGATAAGGAACACAGCAAGAAAAGACTCATCAGTTTGTCACAAGACAATGACTGCAGTTCTGCTCATCCAGTTCAGTCATATTAAAATGCATCCCTGCAACCCTCATTATTTATTTGTATGCATAAATCAGATGATTAAAGGAAAGCCGCATGTCTTGTCACACCATCCAGAGCTAAAAACCGGCGGACGCGCTAGCACTGCAGAGCTGTACACGTCCACAACGCTTGGCGAGAGAACGCACACCTGCCCTTCAAGGCTTTACGAGCTATTAAAACAGCTCAGCTGCCGTCACAGCTAAAGAACAACACAGGAAAATCGCACCGCATGTTCATTCAGACTGTCATGAGACTGAAAACCTTCTGTTTGTGTTAACTTACCCTTTATGCCTTCGCTTACGGTCCGTTTAATGTTACATCCCTCATGAGGAAACAAGACTGGCTTCTGAAGCGGAAAAGATCTTCTCTAAAAGGCTTGAAAAGAATGTAAATTCAAGGATGTTACTTTAGTCATTCTGAACATAAATGTGCCGTAGATTAGTCCTTAAACGCTTCAATATCCGAGAGCCGGCGTGAGCGATACTCCTCGGCTGACCGGTAAACACACATGCAGTGTCTCCCTGCTGCTCAACAGCCCATCTCATACAAACGCTCCACCACCCCCTTGTCTTTTCCTTTTTCTCTCTCTCTCTCGCTCTCTGAGGACACAGGCACAGATGTTACTATCGATAAGCCACGCCTCTTTTCAACACCCAGGTCTCTCATAGGATACAGGCAGAGTTAGACTCCGCCCACTGCTCTTCTTTCTCCCTCATTCTCTCTCCTTGTGTTCTGCTGCAGCACTGTTTACAGTTTGTTTAAAGAAGGGCTGTGAAATGGACAACGCAGGTGTGTGTGTTCACTGCTGTTTGTGTGTTTTTGAATGTGTGTACCATATTTTGGGGACAAATTTGTACCTAAAAGTGACAAAAACTCCTTTTGCAATATCTTCATTTATAAAAATGTATAGTTATTCTAAAAATGCACAAAGTTTTCTGTTAAGGTCAGATTTTACAGCTAGCTGTTTACAAAAATAATAGAGGCTATGGAATGTCCCCATTTAGATACCAAAGTAAACGTGTGCGTATGTGCGTGTGTGTGTTTGTATGTTGGGGGCTGCTTAAGAGAGAGTGAAAGACTCAATGAATGTCTGGTATCTCTGGCTATCAGATGCGTTCAGAAGAATCAAGGTAAAGGAAAAAAAAAAAAAAATCATAGAACTGAAAAAATTCTGAGGCATTGATCAGTCAATTAATCAATATCTTATGGAGACGGAGACCAGAAATATGGACCAACTTGTATGGAGAAATGTTTGTCCAATAAAAAGCTAGAATGACAATTCCCCCTCCCCCTAATACCACCTGCCACTGACTAGCATTAGTGGGTTCCTGGGCTGTGGAGTACTAGGCATTGCACCAAAAATATATCTTTATGAATTTATTATTTTACGGACCATTTCTACCACTGAAGAGAAAAATGAAAAAAGGTAATTGTGACTTTTTATTTCACAATTCTGATTTTATTTCTCAGAATTGCATGATATAAACTTAGAGAAAGAAAAAAGAAAAAAAAACCTCAGAATTCCAAGATTTAAATTCGCAATTCTGAGAAAGAAACTCATAATTCTGAGAACATAACAGTCTTTTTCTCCTTCAGAATTAGACTTAGACTTTTTAAATTCTGAATTGCGAGAAAAAAAAGTTGGAATTATAAGAAAAAAGTCAGAATTGCGAGAAAAAAATGTCAAAATTGCGAGATGTAAACTCGGAACTGCGAGAGAAAAAAGTCAGAATTGCGAGAAAAAAAGTCAGAATTGTGAGATATAAATTCGGAATTGCAAGAAAAAAGGTGGGAATTATAAGAAAAAAAGTCAGAATTGAGAGATAAAAAAAAGTCGGAAGTGTGAGAAAAAATTCAGAATTGCAAGAATTGTAAGATATAAACTCAGAATTGCAAGAAAAAAGTTGGAATTGTGAGATAAAAACTCGGAATTGCAAGAAAAAAGTTGGAATTGTGAGATAAAAACTCGGAATTGCAAGAAAAAGGTCGGAATTGCAAGAAAAAACAATGTCAGAATTGTAAGATATAAACTCAGAAATACGAGTAAAAAAAGTGGAATTGTAAGAAAAAGTCAGAATTGCTAGACAAAAAATTCAGAATTGCAAGATAAAAATTCGGAATTGTGAGAAAAAAGTCAGAACTGTGAGATATAAACTAGGAAATGCAAGAAAAAAATGTCAGAAATACGAGTAAAACTCAGAAATACGAGTAAAACATATGGAATTGTAAGAAAAAGTCAGAATTGCAATACAAGTCAGAATTGCTAGATAAAAAATTCTGAATTGCAAGATAAAAATTCGGAATTGCAAGAAAAGTCAGAATTGCAAGTTTATATCTTGCAGTTTTCACTTTATAACTCGCAATTGCAAGTTTATAACTTGCAAGTCTGAGAAAAAAAAAGTCTAAATTCTGAGATGTAAACTCAAAATTGCAAGAAAAAAAGTCAGATTTGTAAGATAAAATCTTGCAAGTATAATATATATATATATATATATATATACATAGAGAGAGAGAGAGAGAGAGAGAGAGACTTCCAGAAATTGTATTAAAGATGGCATAAACTGATTGTTTATTATAACAGTTCAGAGAAACAACTAAAAGATTTTCAATTTTCTGTCAACAGAAAAATATGTCAACACAGAACCATTTTACGGTGGTCTTTTTATTTCATATTTTCCCTCAGACCAAGTTTTTATGAACTACACAGTGTCTAGTGCCCATCTTTGAATGGACAACTGGTCTTAACTTTGCAGCGTAATGCTAAAAGCTTCAACAAATTTCTTCCTCAAGCAGCAGAAAATTGGATTAATGGCTTAAATGGCAAATTGAGGAAAATGTGATGGTAGGGGGTGTAATATCTATTGTTGGTATTTGGCACAGGAGACCATGTGGCAGCTGCAGACATACTAACTGTGGAGAACAGCGAACAAAACACTGAAGCTACCCTCCCGTTGAGCTTGTGGAAAGCTTGTCTGAAAGTACCCACAACCTCTGTCGACCCTCGGTAATCAACTGATGACAGCCTGAACACAGTGGAACAAGTGTGGTAGTTGTCAATCAACTGATAATTAGAAAACGTTTGCTCTTCCTGTCTGTTCTAGTACTGTGTTTATGGTGGTTAAGCATGACAGGAGTCTCTAAGCTAGAAGTTCAGAACGACATACAGTCGTAGCCTGGAATGTATAAACAAGCACGCATACGGCCAAACAATATTCCTTATAGAGGTCCATGGCTTCGGAAGTGTAGACAGCCTCCTGTATATGTATTTGGTCCCTCTGGCAAGCTTTTACTCTAGTGTTTGTTTTCCACTTCATAAGACTTGGCTAATAACTGACAATGTGTAAGGAATATGCTAACAGTAGAACTCAGTTCACCTGTTTAATCAACCACACGGTAACATGACAGGCATCTGCTTCCTTCTCATAAGCACCGCCAGCAGCTGCAAAAACAGACGAGCCCCATTCCCACTGGAATAGCCACGAGAGAGACTGGAAGAAAGCTTATGGCTATGAAGAGAAGAGGGTGGGCTATTAGGCTGGAAGCTAATAGGGTTGTGAAGTAGGGTGAAGATCTTTTATATTGAAGCGATAGAGACCTTTTGGTCAGCTGATATTTTAAAATGAAATCATTTTGACTGTAAACAAACAACATTTTGGCCAATACAAATATCTAGGGACTCATTGATGAAAAAAAAAATAGTATATATATATATATATATATAATAAAATGTATTAAATTAAAATAAAATATAATCATTTATTTTAAATTCAATAAAATAAAATATAATAAAAAAAATATATATATATATATATATATATATATATATATAGAAAAGGTATAATATATATATATACACACACACACTTCCATTCCATACATACATTACATACATGTATAAGGTTATGATGCCTAAATTTACTTGAAGCATTTACTGTAAACATTACATATTAAGTGTGTGTGTGTGTGTGTGTGTGTGTGTGTGTGTGTGTGTATACAAACTCACTTTTTGCAAGAAAAAAAGTCAAAATTGCAAGATACAAACTGGCATTTGCGTGAGAACAAAAAGCTATAATTGCAAAAACAAACTTGCATTTCTGAGAAAAGTCAGAATTGCATAAAGTCAGAATTGCGACAAACTCCCATTTGCGAGAAAAAGTCTGAATTCAGAGATACAAACTCACATTTGCAAGAAAAAAAAGAGATACAAACTTGCATTTCAGAGAAAAAAGTCAGAATTACAATTTAAAGTCAGAATTGCGATAAAAAGTCAGAATTGCGAGATACAAACTTGCATTTATGAGAAAAAAAGTCAGAATTTTGACATACAAACTCCCGTTTACGAGAAAAAGGCAGAATTCAGAGATACAAAACTCATTCGTGAGAAAAAGGCAGAATTCAGAGATAACATTTGCGAGAAAAAAGTCAGAATTGCAATTTAAAGTCAGAACTGCAGGATACAAACTCGCATTTGCAAGAAAAAGTCAGAATTGGGTGATACAAACTTGCATTTCCGAGAAGAAAAAGATGGAATTGTGAATACAAACATTTTCCCGAAAAAAAGGCAGAATTACGATTTAAAGTCATAATTGCAATAAAAAGTCAGAATTGAGAGATACAAACTTGCATTTGTGAGAAAAAAATAATAATAATTGCGATTTTAAAATGATAAAAAAATCATAATTGCGATACAAACTCGCAGAACAAAAGTCAGAATTGTGAGAAAAAAATAAGAATTGCGAGATACAAACTCGCATTTGTGAGAAAAAAAGTCCGAATTATGAGGAAAAAAGTCAGAATCGAGAGATACAAAATTCTCATTTGCAAGAAAAAAGTCAGAATTCGAGAAATAGAAGCAATTTTAAAGGGGTCATCGGATGCCCATTTTCCACAAGTTGATATGATTCTTTAGGGTCTTAATGAAAAGTCTATAATATACTTTGGTTAAAAATTCTCAATGGGTTGTGTAAAACAACACCCTTTTTAACCTTGTCAAAATCAGCTCTGCAAAAATCATCTAATTCTGGTCGAGGCTGCTTTAAATGCAAATGAGCTGTGCTCGCCCCGCCCCTCTCTTCTCTCTGTGGAGTGACGAGCTGCTCGGAGAGATTGTTTACTTTAGCCGCATTTAGCGCGTTTAGCCACTAAATTTGCTAACTAGCACATTAATAAAGGAAAGGCAATCGCAAAGATTCCTTAAAAAGACCCTTATACTCACTTCTGCTGTAAGTGAAGCTGGATCATGAATGATTCACGCAAACACAGACGCATTTATGTAGATCGGGAGGTGCATTCCATTCACAAACAAACGTAATCCACTGCATCTTCAGCGGCTCAGATGTCGGAGTAAATGTTCATTATTACATCCAGCAACACAACACCTCAATCGCTCAATCGGAGATATTCATGTCTAACTTACATCCCTGCTCCGACATCGAAAGAAAGAGGACAGAATGTGACAGCTGATCTGAGGTAAAACGCTCATGTCAATCAACTATCGTGGGAGCGGCCTCTGTTGGTGTGATGCCACAACGACAGTCATCTGAGAATGGCTCGATTTGAAAAAGGGGATATTATTTTTACAGATTAATTAAAAACCACTGCATGTATTTTTCTCATTATAGGGTAGATTTGTACATACACTGCCAACACACATTAATGTTCATACAACATGTAAAAGTGAACTTAGCATCCGATGACCCCTTTAAAATATTAACACAAACTATAATAGTTTACACAATATTACAATAGCACTAAGAAATGGATTTTGATTTTAAGATTTTTAACAGTATTTTCAAATTATTATCATTTTTAAAGATTAATTTTATAACAAATTTAAATATAATGTAATAATAACATAACATGTCCAATGACCAATATGGTACATTATATTGTGCATCCCAACCACAGATGAAAATAATTTTATAGATGGCTATAAGGTTTAAAGTAGGAAGCTGCCCGTTTTAAGCTACTTTAGATTATTATTAACTCTTATTGTGGCTATGAAATGGATTTGTTTGGAAATCTGCTTAAATCAGCCAACCAAAAGAAGGGCAACTTGTACTTGATGCATTCACAGGTCTGGTCATGCCTCCAAGCCCTATATGTGTGTTATGATGAGGGCGAGGCCTCGGCCCCGGGGCAGCTCTGGTTGCAGCACCACTTCACAATACATTTTATGAGACCGACACGGTCGACTACACTGCTTTCAATGACCACAAAACACATCATCATGATTACCTCAAACAACAGCTGGGTTGCTGTCTCACACAGACAAGTGATGATGACGTCATCGTACCTCATAAAAAAATAAGCATGTGATCGAGTATAATCTGAGCCCTATAACTGAAAATATCTCCCAGACACAGGCATGTTTCTATGTGGCCAATTGAATTTACGTACATGTAGTGTACTGGAACACCTTCAGAAATTTGAACTATACAGGTACAAAAACTATAAATAGTGACGTGCACCATGGCCTATTTGATGTAGCCAAATGGATCATTTAGCTCAGTTCCTACAACGCACAACTCGCTGCCAAAATCTGTGGCATGTTCTGCCAAATCTGCTGCCGAACAAGCTCGGAGACATGTTGTCAAAGCCAGAACGCGATCTCAATCTCCTCTCTCAGAGATAGACATCTCCCGAACACCCCGCACGCCTGCAGCACAATGCCACGTCTGGGCCGCAGCTGTGCAGGCACAGAGAACTTGTTCTGTTTCTCTTTTATGGAGTTGTTTCCGCCTGTAAGTGAGCTGAATCAAAGTTATCTGATGGTGCTGTGCACAAAGCCCGTCTGGTAATCCCTTGTGACCTCTGGGAGTAATATACTTCATAAGGTGGTAAAACCATTTAAATGCGGTTGCCGATAAAGGGCTATTCACACCAAATGCAAAATGAAAATGTGAAACAAATGGCTAATCAAGGGCTAGTCACACCAACCAAACATTGAAATATGGTTACATTTTTTATTATATAATCATTTTAGCACTCAAAGTTAAACCAAATGAAAATGAGAAATGTTTCTTTGGCATCTTGCTGTTAAAAGGGAGTTCTCCCAAAAATGTACTCATCAGAGTTATATTTAAAAAAGTACCGTTCTTCCAAGCTTAATAATGGCAGTGAATGGGTGTTGATATTTTGAAGTCCAATAAAGTGCATCCATCCATCATTAAAATACTCCACATGGCTCCGGGGGTTTGATAAAAGCCTTCTGAAGTGAATTGTTAAGTTTGTTTAAGAAAAATATGCATATTTAAAATTTAATAAAACACAATCTCTAGCTTCCGCTAACTGTCGTATGCAAGTTTACAAGAGAGTAACGCTCCAGCGGATGACGTAATAACATGAATTAAATAATTATTTAATGTTGCAAATATTATTATAAAATAATTTCAGGTTTTGCGAGATACAAACTCACATTTGCGAGAAAAAAGTCAGAATTGCAAGATACAAACTTGCATTTGTAAAAAAGAAAAGTCAGAATTGCGAGAAAAACGTCAGAATTTTGAGATACAAACTTGCATTTGCAGAAAAAGTCAGAATCTTGAGAAAAAAAAGTCAGAATTTTGAGATACAAACTTGTATTTGCGAAAAAAAAAAATCTAAACTGCAAGATACAAACCTGCATTTGTGGAAAAAGTCAGAATTGCTAGAAAACACTCGCATTTACGAGAAAAAAAGTCAGAATTGTGCTGAAAATTCAGAATTTTAAGATACAAACTTGCATTTGCGAGAAAAAAGGCAAAACTGCGAGAAAGTAAGTCAGAATTGCAAGATACAAACTTACATTTGTGGGAAAAAAAAACTCAGAATTGCAAGATATACAAACTCGCATTTACAAGAAAGTAAGTCAGAATTGTGAGATACAAACCTGCATTTGTGGAAAAAGTCAGATTTGCAAGAAAAAACTCAGAATTTTGAGATACACACTTGCATTTGCGAAAAAAAAAAGTCAAAACTGCGAGAAAGTAAGTCAGAATTGCGAGATACAAACTTGCATTTGCATGAAAAAAAAGGATTGCGAGAAATAAAAGTGATTTCGAAATATTAATAAAAACTGTAATAGTATACACATATTACAATAGCATTAAGAAATAGGTTTTTATTTTAAGAGTTCTAACAGTGTTTTTAAGGTATTGGTTTTTCATTTTATAATAAATTTAAATAAAATGTACAATTTTAAGCTTATAAAATGTATTAAAATGCATATACATTTTTTATTGCTTAATAAATTTTAGCACATCAAGTTAAACTAAATGAAAATGAGAAATGTTTCTTTGGCATCTTTCTGTTAAAAGGAATAGTTCTCCCAAAAATTAAAATTACCTTATGATTTACTCACCAGAGTTATATTAAAAAATGTACTGGCTCTTCCAAACTTAATAATGGCGGGAATGGGTGTTGAGATTTTGAAGTCCAATAACGCGCATCCATCCATCATAAAAGTACTCCACACTTCAATCTCTAGCTCCCACTAACTGTAAGTTCACAATAGAGTAATGTTCCAGCGGCTGACGTAATAAAGGTGAATTAAATAACCATTTAATCTTGCAAATATTATTATGATATAATTTCTGGTATATAAACTGAATGCATGTTGCTGTTTCTGGCCACCAATTTACTCTCACACATAACAGCCACATGGCAAATTTAAGATGTGCTAGTTCCACAGAAACCACAGATCCAGTTTTCCATGCTTTGAGACCCCTTCATATCACAAATTCTCTGGGCTCTACGCACCCTCACCAAGCTTCTAATTACCCGCGGTATCAACAGATCGGCTTCATGGACCGCTTTCGATCACTCACAGTCCTGTAATCTTCTGTCCACTAGTCACCACTAAAACTCAAAAAAAAAAAAAAGCATCACTCTCACTCACCAGAACAAGGGAATAGTTTTAAAATTGAGCTGCCACACAGAGTGCACACCATTCTGAGAGGAATAACAAGCACTGACATAAGTACAATCTGTTCAGTATGTGGTAATGTTGTATCTGTCAGTCTTTCATCTTTTCAAAAGAGGGACGCAGGAATGAGTCATTAAACCTAGAAAGCATTTTAGCATTTTGGTTTTATCATCCTGAATGGGATTTTTGGTTAAATGTCTAAAATAACATCTGTTTTTAAAAGGATAGTGAACGTGCATCAAAGTTTGACACTAAGAGAAGAAATTGTTGAATAAAGTTGCTATTTTGTTCTTTGCACACAAAAAGTATTCTAGTAGCTTCATAAAATTACAGTTGAACCACTGATGTCACATGAACTATTTTAATGTCCTTACTACCTTTCTGGACCTTGAACGTTTCAGTTGTGTTGCTGTCTGTGCAGGGTCAGAAAGCTCTCGGATTTCATTAAAAATATCTTAATTTGTGTTCCAAAGACGAACGAAGGACTTACAGGTTTGGAACGACATGAGGGCGAGTAACTGATGACAGAACTTTCTTTTTTGGGTGAACTACAGTAGGCCTATCCTTTTACCACAAGTTCAAGACATATTGATATTTTAAAGCTTTTAAGTGTCTTGGAAAAGGTGGTTGTTAGCAAGTGGCTTAATGGTTTGTGAGGTCATCGAATGTCATCATAGGCTTCAAGATTTGCTCATTAGTGTAGATGATTTTGTTGAACAAAATATGCAAGAATCATAAACTTTTGTCATAGAGCACATTTTCTGTGATAATCCAAAAGTCACTGGAAAAAAATGTTTATGCTAACTTGGCCTACAAAAGATCATTCCAAGATGTGGAATCCCTGCAGCACTGAATGGTCAAATTCAAGATGGCAGGCAAAGTGAGAGAATTAATTGCTAAATTTCATTCAATATTCATCGATTAAATTAGTTCACTTTTACTAAACCTTTATTTTACAGGGCTCTACGTCTAGATAATTTCAGGAGCACCTTTTGATCAATGATCAAAAAATCTGATCAAAAATTAGCCTTGCCATTACAAGGTGATATTTGACTCAATGTGATTTACAGGGAAATTTTGTTTTTACTTTGTAATGGCGTTTTTCTAACTTTATTAAAAGTATGTCATCTTTTATGTCAATTAATTTTTTTCAAAAAAATATTTTATGAGCTTTTTAAAATTTCTATTTAAAACAACAGAATAAGAACATGTAGAATAAAATAAGTTACCAATCAAATGAAATAAATATTAACAAAATTTATTTGTACTCCAGAGGTGGCACAGACGAACACAAAAGTGGCTTGTAGGTGTATTTTCATATGTTTAATGAGGCTCAGAGGTGGCATGAGTGCAATCAAATTCACAAATTCATGTTGAGATTAATGTTTCAAATATAAAATTCTGAATATAGAAATATTAAATGATTTAATAAAAAAAATGAAACTAAAACTGCCAGTAGGTGTTGGCAAGTCACTGATTTAATTACTGAATCATTCATTCATTTGATTCGTTCGAACGGCTATTTCATTCAGGAATAGAGCAAGTGTCTATCTTTATGAATGGGAAATTGAATCATTGACTCACTAGATTCATTTAAATACGCACAATCATTCATAAACGAAACATCTACTAATCCCTACTTTAGAAAGCAACACAACAAACACATTAAAGGCCCAGAAAGATAGTAAGAACATCGTTAAACAGTCCATGTGACATCAGTGGTTCAACCGTAATTTTATGAAACTACAAAAATACTTTTTGTGCACAAAGAAAACAAAAACAATGCGTCGTGATACTCTTGTGAATGCGTGTCGAAACTGTTGTTTTCTTTGCGTGCAAAAAATATTCTTGTAGCTTCATAACATCACAGTTGAACCACTGATGTCACATGGACAATTTCAACAATGTCCTTACTACCTTTCTGGGCCTTTAATGTGTTTGTTGTGTTGCTTTCTAAAGAGGGTTCAAGTAGGGATTAGTAGGTGTTTCGTTTATGAATGATTGTGCGTATTTAAATTAATCTAGTGAGTCAATGATTCAATTTCCCATTCATAAAGATAGACACTAGAACGTGTCAGTTGCGTTGCTGGCTATGCAGAGTCAGAAAACTCTCAAGAATATTAATCTGTGTTTTGAAGATGAACGAAGGTCTCAGGTTCGGAATGACACGAGGGTGAATAATTAAGCACGCATCTGATAGATACTTTACTATCCCATGAGGCCGCAGGAGAGGAGCTGTGAATGACAGTGAAGCGACAACTGATACTGGTAGGTCACATGACAAAGTCAACATGATGGATGTAGCACATACAGATTGTATTCATGCACTGTACACAGCATACATACACATAAAAAACAAAGTCTTTTTGGCCGTTAGGAGGCAGTTGTCTATTTAGACAGTAAGCAGCTCACTAAGTTCAGGTCTCGTAGGTTTACAAGGCGCAGGCATTTTCCAATGCGCATTCCAAGGCAATGATGTTGACCCAAGCTTGTTTCTGCTATCTGGAGAGCAGTTGGCATTATCATCATTACTCTAAATCGCCCATGGGTACTGTTAAAAGAAACCTCACCAGAATCAGTTTAAGTCTAAGTTAAGAGCAGCGCTTTAAAAGAGTTTACGATGAACTCTCAAAAGACCTCAAATGGCGCCAAATGACGGATCTTTGAACTCTTCGCTGCACTGCAGCTGTTGTGAAAGCTGGAATCGTGCTTACGCCAGATTACTGGAATCTGAAGGTTAACAACTCTGGTTTAACTTGTTGATCCCAGATGTGTGCTGTTCTTTTTGACGGTGAAACCTTACCGCAGTAATCTACGCGCCCTGGTGTTCTTGTGCTGGGAACGGCCTGCTAAAGTCTCAGTCATGCTGCGTTATCCCGTTCGCTAAGAGCCAATAAAAGGCCAGGATCAGAGGTTTCTCTTTCTGTTATGCGGCATGGCATGATCACATTACGACAGCCATCCATGTGAAACATCAGCACTGGTATTTCCCCACACTGCCTTGCATTTTTCATTAAGCCTGAAACATCCAGTAGGCTTGAATGGATGTGGCGGGAAGTCCATTAGCACTCGCATTTCCCATGTCAAACCAGACCCGTGCGCTTCTGATTGTGTGTTGTTACGAGCGCTGAGAGACACAGTGAGGTACAGAAATAACCACGTGACTGTTGGGAGAAAGGAAACTAACCCAGACATACTGGCCACTGCTGACTCACATAGTGTTGCTAAATCCGTTTATCCTCTTACATGTTTAAAACCTGCTCAGCTGCACATGGGTAACTCAAAACACGCCTCTGACACACAAATTATTAGGTGAATGTGACACGATAACAATTAGTAAATGATATATTAACAGGTGTGGTGATAAAGTAAGGTGAGGCAAGTAAACAATCCAGATGCAACACCCGACTGCTGAGTAAGACGAGCAATCTTCAGCTGTTTACAGTCAAGAAATGTCATGTGGTGTTAGTGACTTAATCACTTATGCCTCACAGTGTAGCATACAAACAAGAAGCAAAGAAACAGGTTTGGCACTTGCTGTTTAAAGGGATAGTTCATGTAAAAATTAAAACTCTGTCATCACTTACTCATCCTCGTGTTGTTTCAAACCTGTATGTTTTTTTTTTTATTCTGTTAAACACGCAAGGAGATATTAAGTGGCCATTGACTTCCACTGTATGGAAAAAATACTATGGAAGTCAATAGCTACTGTAAACAGTTTGGGTGACTTTTGTGTACCACTGCAAAAGCACTCCTTTAAACATTTTGGAATTAAGTTTCAAAAATGTAATAATTTAATAAAATCCTAAAATAAAACATAAAATAAAATTTAACTTTAAGTACTCTTTTAAATATTTTCAACACTTTTTGAATTCAATTAAAAAAAAAAAAAAAAAATTCAAAGAAAATTAAATTGTTTAAATAAAATAAATAAAAATGTAAAAAAAAAAAAAATTCCTACAATAAAATATAAACTAAAAAATTTAAAGCAATCCTTTAAACATGTAACTATTTTTTTTATTAAATTTAAAAAAGCTAAATTATTATCTTTCAAATAAAATTAAAATAAAAGAACATTAAATTTAAAGCAAAATTAAAATATCTTTACAACATAAAATGCACCTAAACTTAATTAATTCATTAATTTTAAAATGAACTATTCCTGAAATAAAATAAAATAAAATAAAATAAAATAAAAATCCTCTAAACATTTTCAATAATTTTGGAACTAAATAAAAAAAAAAAACAACCAAAATTCAATAATCTTTACATAAAATAAAATGCACCTAAATAAACAAATAATATATAACAATATTACTCAAATAAAATAAATTATTCCTAATTAAAATAAATGTAAACAATTTTGGAATTAAATGAAAAAAATAAAAACCAAACAAACAATCAAACAAAATTATATTATCTTCAAGTTAGTAAAAAAAAAAAATCAGAAATTAAAAAATTCCTAGAATAAAATATTCCTAAATTAAATTAAATAACATTTTAAAGCAATCCTCCATTTTCAACAATTTTGGAATTAAATCTAATAATTAAAAAGAAAAACGAACAAAATTAAATTATCTTAAAATAAAAAAAAATATTCCTACAATTTTTGGAATAAAATTGTAAAAATTAAACAAAATAAAAAAATAAAATCTAATATAACAACAACAACAACAACAAAAATAAAATAACCTAACCTAACCTAAACTAAACTAAAATAATAAAACAGTAAAGCAATCATTTAAACATTTTCAACCTTTTTTTAATTAATGTTTTTAAATGAAACTAAATTAAATTATCTTTACATAAAATAAAATACACTTAAAATGAAAAATCCTTAAATAAAATATTCCCAAAATAAAATATTCCTGAAATAAAATAAATCAAATCAAATCAAATACATTTTTCATATTATTTACTTTTAAGGTTTAGAAGGTTTAGAAGATTTAGAAGATTACGAAATTCCTTTTTGGTATTCATATAAAACCAAAACACCTCATACAAGACCTCCTACTGAACAGAACCTGTGGACTGAACTTGGCTGAAGAGCAAAGCACAGCAGGAGGGAATCTTCCTTTGCCATTTAAACATGCCTGAACAAGATGGCCTGTTTGTCTGTTTGCGAGAAACAGGACATTTTGTTGTCTTATAGGTATGCGCCTTACAACACGAAGCAAAGCAGGTCATGCTGTAACACACATAATCCCTGCCTGCTCACCCTGAACCAGACCAGGCCTGCCGCACAAAGCCAAGTACATAAGCCAAGGTCTTTCGAAGAGTCTTAGTCAAACCAACATAGTGGGGCCAGCTAAAGTGAAGCACTGAAAACTTACTTTAACTTAATAAATGCAACATTGCACATTCTAAATATGGTTTCACTTAATTAGAGGCAGTACTGTTTGTACAGGTTTCAACCATCTCCTCCCTGTTCATTAAGCACAAAGTACCAGCCCAGCTAGACACAAAACCAAGTGCTGCGTGAGCTTTTGGAGAACCTTGTCAGGAAGATTTAGCCCAAAAAAATCATTTTCATTAGCAAATAAAATATTTATATATATTTGTTATATATTTTATTTTATGGTTTTTATTTTATTTTATTTTATTGTAATTCTTGAAATGAATTCTAATTCTTAGAATTGCAACTTTATTTCTCAGAATTACAACTATATTTCTCAGAATTGCGAGTTTAATTATTAGAATTGCGAGTTTAGTTTTTAGAGTTGCAACTTTTTCCCAGAATTGCGAGTTTAATTCTTAGAATTGTGAGTTTTTCTCAGAATTGCGAGTATAATTTTTTTAGAATTGCAACTTTTTCCCAGAATTGCAAGTTTAATTCTTAGAATTGTGAGTTTTTCTCAGAATTGCGAGTATAACTTTTTAGAATTGCGAGTTTATTTTCATATTGCAACTTTATTTTCAGAATTGCAAGTTTAATTCTTAGAATTGTGTTTATTTCTCAGAATTACAACTATATTTCTAGAATCAGCCTAATTATTAGAATTAATTTAGTTTTAGAATTACTTTTTCCCAGAATTAGAAGTTTAATTCTTAGAATTGAGTTTTCTCAGAATAATTTTTTATTAAAAGTTTAGTTTTAGAATTGCAACTTTTCCCAGAATTGCAAGTTTAATTCTTAGAATTGTGAGTTTTTTCTCAGAATTGCATGAGTATAACTTTTTAGAATTAAGAGTTTATTTTCATAATTGCAACTTTATTTCAGAATTGCAAGTTTAATTCTTAGAATTGTGAGTTTATTTCAAATTGCAGTTTAATTTTAGAATTGTGAGTTTATTTCAGAATTGTGAGTTTATTTTCAGAATTGCAACTTTATTTTCAGAACTATTTACTTAGAATTGCAAAATTATTTCCCAGAATTGCAACCCATTCTCAGAATTAAGAGTTTAATTCTTAGAATTGTGACTTTATTTCTCAGAATTGCAACTTTATTTCTCAGAATTGCAAATTTACTTCTTAGAATTGCAAAATTATTTCACAGAATTGCAACTTCATTTCTCAGAATCGCGAGTTTAATTATTAGAATTGCGAATTTAGTTTTTAGAATTGCAACTTTTTTCCAGAATTGCGAGTTTAATTCTTAGAATTGAGTTTTCTCAGAATTGCGAGTATAATTTTTTAGAATTGCGAGTTTAGTTTTTAGAATTGCAACTTTTTCCCAGAATTGCAAGTTTAATTCTTAGAATTGTGACTTTATTTCTCATAATTGCAACTTTATTTCTCAGAATTGCAAATTTACTTCTTAGAATTGCAAAATTATTTCGCAGAATTGCAACTTCATTTCTTAGAATTACAAGTTTAATTCTTAGAATTGTGACTTTATTTCTCAGAATTGCAACTTTATTTCCCAGAATTTAGTTTAATTCTGAGAACTGCAACTTTTTCCCAGAACTGCGAGTTTAAGTCTTAGAATTGCGAGTTTATTTCTCATAATTGCAACTTTATATCTTAGAATTGCAAGTTTAATTCTTAGAATTGCAAAATTATTTATCAGAATTGCAACTTCATTTCTCAGAATCGCGAGTTTAATTCTTAGAATTGTGAGTTTATATCTCAGAATTGCAACTTTATTTCTAAGAACTGCAACTTTATTTCTCAGAATTGAGTTTAAATCTTAGAATTGCGAGTTTCAATCTCAGAACTGCAACTTTATTTCTCAGAATTGAGTTTAAATCTTAGAATTGCGAGTTTCAATCTCAGAATTGCAACTTTATTTCTCAGAATTGCGAGTTTAATTCTCAGAATTGGGAGTTTAATTCTTAGAATCATCAGTTTATTTCTCAGAACTGGACGTTTATTTCTCAGAACTGCAAATTTATTTCTCAGAATTTAATTCTTATTTTATTTTATGCAAGATTTAGGACCAATGAAATTCCACTGTGGGTGGGGCTACCCAAACTGGTTAAAGCCAAAACTCTATGCTGCATTTCATTGTGTTATCGATGCAGTCCATCGCATCTGGACACAGTGTTAGCAATGCCTTTCCTCTTAATTTCTGCTGAGCGCAGTGCTGTTTGGAGACCGAGGAAAATAGGTCAGCACTTGTCATTGGTCAGAAAGCAAGAAGTTGCTCCCCAAAGTCCTAAACACACAAGTGGATCACAAGATTTCACTTATGTTCATTTAATTAGAAAAGAACTGAACCACATTGTGGAAGGAAGTGGATTAAACAAAAGCAGGATTTGACAAAAACATTAAACAGGCCTTTGGAAAACATGCAAATACACTGTATTCTTTTTAATGGACTAGCATGCCAAGCACCTTGTCCTTCAAAGTTCTAATTCTCAACAACTTGTGTTGCAGATGCTTGGAGTGAAACCTCAGAAAATGGCCTTATTTTGAAGAACTAGAACAGCCGGCGCTGACACTCCAGGGGACGTCAGCAATGAGTTCCACCAGCTCAGATTCTGGGTCAGAAGCAACCCAGTTCTGCATCTGCATTAGAACTTAGAAAAAAAGACAGAACTTCTGCGTACACCTGAACCTGAAGACCTTCAGTGAAGGTGAAGTAAACACTGCACTTACCATAGCACATTTAATGAAGCACATGCACACGTCAAACCTGGAACAAACCGTCACCCTAGATTTATAAGGTTCTATCTGACATTTTTGTTAAAACTGAGTTATTCACATATTCATACTCTGTGACAGCTTATTTACATAATGTGATGTTCCTTTTGTAAGCTGTGTATTTTTGGGCCACTTTTTAGAAAACAAAATTGGTTCTATCTACAGAAGTCTGTGGAACGCAAAAACTTTGAAGCTCTATATTTCAAAAGTGCTCAGAATGTAGATAGAACCTTATAATTCCAAGGCGACAAAACGTAATCATGACAGACAAGATAAAGTAAATTCATTAAAATGCCTTTTTTATTATAATCAATTTTTAACTTTCACTTAGTTTCTCCCAAAGTACTATTAACATCACTGTTACACTATAAACCACAATAGTAATCTTAGACCAGAAGGCTTGTAAACAGATTCTGACTTAAATTTCAATGTAGGAATTAAGGGTATGTATACTTCTGGCAGTCACTATATCAAGATCTACCCAATCCAGACTTCAGAAGGGGAATGTTTGAGAGAATATCCTATTTAACACGGCTAAAAGGAATGGTTACAGAATAGTGTAACATTTGTACCTTTGTGACACACCAAAGAAGAAAATTATAACAGTGCAAGTTTGTATCTTGTAATTCTGGCTTTTTTCTCGCAATTGTTACTTTTTGTCCTCAGAATTGCGAGATATAAACTCACAATTCTAACTTTTTTCTTGTAAATGCGAGTTTGTATCTCGTAATTCAGACTTTTTCCTCGCAACTCTGATTTTTTTCCTCACAAATTCGAGTTTGTATCTTGTAATTCTGGCTTTTTTCTCGCAATTGTTACTTTTTTTCCTCAGAATTGCGAGATATAAACTCACAATTCTAACTTTTTTCTTGTAAATGCGAGTTTGTATCTCGTAATTCAGACTTTTTCCTCCCAATTTTGACTTTTTATTTCCTCACAATGTGAGTTTGTATCTTGTAATTCTGGCTTTTTTCATCGCAATTGTTACTTTTTTCCTCAGAATTGTAGATATAAACTCACAATTTTAACTTTTTCTTGTAAATGCGAAGTTTGTATCTCGTAATTCAGACTTTTTCCCTCCCAATTTTGACTTTTTATTTCCTCACAATGTGAGTTTGTATCTTGTAATTCTGGCTTTTTCCTCAATTTTACTTTTTTCTCAGAATTGCGAGATATAAACTCAAAATTCTAACTTTTTTCTCGTAAATGCGAGTTTGTATCTCAAAATTCAGACTTTCTTGAAATTCTAACTTCTTTTTGCAAATGCGAGTTTGTATCTTGCAATTCTGGCTTTTTTCTTGCAATTCTGACTTTTTTCCGTGCAATTTTTACTTTTTTTCTCAGAATTGCGAGATATATGCTATGATATATATATGATATATTTTTTATATATACGATTTTCTTTTTTCTTATGAATACGAGTTTGTATCTTGTAATTCTGGCTTTTTTCTTGCAATTTTGACTTTTTTCTCACAAATGCGAGTTTGTATCTCGAAATTCTGGCTTTTTTCCCCTCGCAGTTCTGACTTTTTTCTTGCAAACGCGAGTTTATATCTCACAATTCTGACTTTCTCGCAATTCTGACTTTTTTCTCACACTGTAAAAAATAAAAAACACAATTTGTTGAGTCAGCTTAAAATAATTTGTTACACTGCTGCCGTAAAATTTTAAGTTCCGTCAACTAAAATATGTTTATTCAACTTGAAATGTTAAGTTGTACCAAGTAACAACTTAGATATTTGTGTTTGCTAAACTTAACAGATTGGTAAGTAACCCAGCTGCCTTAAAATTTTAAGTTGATTCAACTCAAGTATCTAAGTTGTCACTTAGTATAATTTAACATTTCAAGTTAAATATACTTTTTTTGAGCTGACTAAACTTAAAATTTTAAGGCAGCCAGGTTACAAATTATTGTAAGTTGACTCAACAAATTGTTTTTTTACAGTGCACACATGCAAGTTTTTATCTTGTAATTCTGGATTTTTTTCCTCGCAATTTTGACTTTTTTCTCACAAATGCGAGTTTGTAATTTATAATTCTGGATTTTTTTTTTGCAATTCTGACTTTTTTCTTGCAAATGCAAGTTTGTATTGATGAAATATTTTATGTATCCTATATAAAACAATTGAAGATACTTTGCATGTTTGTGAGAGTTTGTCTCATATAAGAGCCAGGTACATTTGAAGACTGACTGTGTAGGCCTCATGGCCTACGTGATTGTGTTTATGAATAGGGCATACAGAATGAGTACCGGAGATGGGAGATGCCACAGGATGAGATGCGGAACTAGATAATACAACTCATTAAACTCATGACAGCTCATTAAAATCTTAACATTTATATGCCTTGCAACCTTGGGTACCCAGAAAGTCTCGTAGATGGTTTTCTACAATAAAAGAATGTATTATGAAAACTCATAAACAACTGTGGAAAAAAACTGGGGGAAAGGTATCAACAAGTGATCTGTACGCTCATTGGATAGTGACTGATAACGAAAATGTACAAAGATGGTATACTGGACACAGAACAATTCAGATGTTCTGCAGACATCTCGGCTTTGTTGTCTTCTTGCAATAAAGTCTAATTGTGAGTTCTGAAACTCTGCCTCCTGAGCAATACAGAGCAAGACAGAGAAGACTTTTCTCCACAACTGTATCTTGCAACTCTGACTTTTTTCTCGCCATTGCGAGTTTGTATCTTGTAATTCTGACTTTTTATCCTCACAATTCTGAACATTTCTTGCAAATGTTGCAAATGTATCTCGCAATTCAGATTTTTTTCAGACTTTTCTCACAAATGCGAGTTTGTATCTTGTAATTCTTGAGTTGCGAGAAATAAATTCACTTTATATCTACATATTTCTCAGTTTGTTTCTTAGAACTGCAAGTTTATTTCTCCCAATTCTGACTTAATTTCTCAGAATTTGAAGTTTATATCTCACAATTCTGAGAAAAAAAAAAATCAGAATTGTGAGATGTAAATTCGCAATTGCAAGAAAAAAGTCAGAATTTTTAGATAAAAAGTTGCAATTACCTTTTTTAAAAATTTTATTCAGTGGCGGAAAAGGGCTTCCATACTATCCAGTGTTGTTATTGATAATAAAAACTAAAACAGATTATTGCTATTTAAATAAAGCTAAAATTACATCAAATAAAATAAATGTAAAATAAATATTAAGTGAAAAAAAATCAAGCTTAAAAAAATAAATTAGGAATGTTGCTTTGGCAACTAATTGACATTAAAAGTTTAATTTTAAATATGTTAAATATTAAATGAAAATAAATTAAAGCTAAAAAAAAATGACTAAAACTTATACTACAACTTGTAAAACTGAAAAGCTAATCCACAATGTTAATAAATCCAGGTCAGTTCGCTTGAATCGCATGAAATGACATGAGGGTGAGTAAATGATCACAGACCTCATTTTAAGGGGGAACTATCCCTTTAAGGTTGGAAACACTTTTCCACTTCACCATAAAACATTCTTTGAGTTAAGGAGACATAATGACAATTTACGAGCCCTCTATCGACCTTGTAAGCCTCTCCCTTTAAAACGTCCCTTTATCATCCTTAAGGAGCTCTAAATATTTTGAGTTCACCTCTAGCACTGCGACTTCTTGGAAAAGACACCTGGTGACACAAACATCTCCATATGGTTTGAAACTGTAATACTTATTTCTCCACATCTTCTGAAAGCTTCTCTGATACACATATTCAGAGATCGTCTCTGCTTCTACTCCACTGGATTATTTTTTTGGTTTTTATTTACTACCTACATTAGTAATTCAAGAAAATTCCTCTTTCCGCAATGATACTATTGTTTTAGCCCACCCACTAACAGCACACCTGGAGCGTCAGCTGTTCTTTGGCTCCAAATCAATCCACATCATGGAAACAGCGATGACAGTGCAGGTATCAAAAGAACGTGTATAAACAGCATCATGTTAAAAACAGAAAGGTGGCCTCTGTGATTAGGAGTAAGATGTGTTGCTCATAAAGGATGATGGAATCAACAAACACTCAGTTACCATAGAACAAAAGACTTAATTGAAGCCCTTTCAGTGGTTCTGACACAGGGAATGGAATGAAAGTGTCAGCAAACATGGTCTTTGAAGAAGCCTTGTAGTTTTTTTCTTCAATGATTCAGTCATTAGAGAATGAACAAAAGAACATTACTTCACAAAAACAACCGTTAGGGAAATAGTTCACTTGAAAAATGCAAATTCTTACTTACTTACCCTCGTGTCAATTCAAACCTGACTTTCATTCAGAACAAAAGTGAATTATAATTAATATGATGAAAAAAAAAAACATGAATGTATCAAAAACTGGTCCATATACAATGTGTGTGCTACACATTTAAAAAATAAATAAATAAAAAATAACAGTGTTGTCTGTTAACAGACTGATATTTAAGCCACTTTTGGGAACATGATTATGATTATTCGACTCATTCGATCATTATAAAAGATATGACTTAAAAATTATTCATTCATGACTCATGAATGCCATAAGTCATACTTTACATGAGTTTGCAGTCTCAACTAAAAGTAAAGAGTATGTTATGTAATAAATAAACAAAATAATGGCAAGAAAACATGTTATGCTATTACATTTTTCCTTAAGGGCTGAACGCAAAAACATACAGCACAACCAGTATAGTCCGATTTATGGACTAAAAAGCTGTGAATGATTCGAAAAGATTCACAAACTACTCTGTTACATGAATACCAACTGAACTGTATAATTTTGGCCTTGTTGTTATTTTTTCCATTAATATTTTCATAAAGTTAGAAGGTTACCTGAATAACCTACAGCAATAGTTTAGAGAAAATTTGTAAGCAAAATGGCTGCCTAGTGTTGTTATTATTAATTTAAACTAAAACTTTTAAGAAATTACTTTCAGTAATTGAATATGAATATTAGATGGAAAAACTTAAAAATGAGAAAACTGAAAATTAAATAAATAAAAATAAATAAAAGTTAAATAGAAATATTAAAAAAAAATGACAAAAATGACAAAGACTTGAAAAAAACTAAAATGAAAACTGACCAGAAAAATAAAAGCTATAAAACACAATAACAGTGAATATTATATCTAAACATTATAATATATCCAAATTAATCAAAATCAGATTGTTTCAGGAAATGTGCATCAACACTCAGACCTGCACAAACAAATGTGAAGATTTTGTCTGTTCTTGATGGAAGCCGTTTTCACCACTGAATGAAAAAAAAAAAAGGTTATTGCAACTTTTTATCTATTTTTTTTTTCTCAGAATTGCATGATACAACTCGCAGTTGTGAAAAATAAAGTCAGAATTGCGAGATAAAAACTTGCAATTCTAACTTTTTTCTCAGAATTGTGTGATATAAATTCACAGTTGCGAGTTGTAAAGTCATAAATGCATGATATAAACCAACAATTGTGACTTTTTTCTCTCAGAATTGAGTGATATAAACTCACAATTGCAAGAAAAAAAGTCAGAATTGCGAGATAAAAACTCACAATTCTAACTTTTTTCCTCAATTGCAAAACTTGCAATTCAGCCTTTTTTTTTCAGATTGCAAATTTATATCTCACAATTCTGACTTAATAACTTGCCACTGTTATAAAGTCAGAAATGCAAGATATAAACCAATAATTCAGACTTTTCTCCCTCAGAATTGCATGATATAAACTCACAATTTCAAGAAATACAGTCAAAATTGCGAGATAAAAACTCACAATTCTAACTTTTTTCCTCAATTGCAAAACTTGCAATTCAGCCATTTTTTAAAATCAGAATTGCGTGATATAAATTCACAGTTGCGAGTTGTAAAGTCATAAATGCATGATATAAACCAACAATTGTGACTTTTCTCTCAGAATTGAGTGATATAAACTCACAATTGCAAGAAATAAAGTCAGAATTGCGAGATAAAAACTCACAATTCTAACTTTTTTCTCAAAGTTTATATCTCGCAATTCTGACTTAATAACTTACCACTGTCAGGTTTCAAAACAGAAATGCAAGATATAAACCAATTCTTTAGACTTTTTTCCCCTCAGAATTGCATGATATAAACTCACAACTGCAAGAAATACCGTCAAAATTGTGAGATAAAAACTCACAATTCTCACTTTTGTTTATATCTCGCAATTCAGACTTTTTTCTTGCAATTCTGACTTTTTTTTTAGAATTGCGTGACAAACAATTGCAAGAAATAAAGTCAGAATTGCAAGATAAAAGCTCACAATTCTAACTTTTTTTCTCAAATTGCAAGTTTATATCTCACAAGTTTATATCTCTTTTTTTCTCAGAATTATGAGACATAAACTCGCAATTGCGAGTTACACAGTCCAATGCTGAGGGGAAAAAAGACTGTTTTCAGAGTTGCAAGTTTATATCTCACAATTCTGACTTATCTTGCAACTGCAAGTTATAAAGGCAGAAATGCAAGATATAAAAACCTTATTCAGAGTTTTATTTTTTTTTTATTTATTTATTTTTTTTCACAGAATTGCATGATATAAACTCACAGTTGCAAGAAATAAAGTCAGAATTGCGAGATAAAAACTCACAATTCTAACTTTTTTCCCCTCACAATTGCGAGTTTATATCTTGCAATTCTGACTTTTTCTCTGAATTATGAGATGTAAACCCGCAATTGCGAATTCTACAGTCCAGTTTTGAGGGGGAAAAAAAGACTGATATGTTCTCACAATTGCGAGTTTACATCACAGAATTATGAGGAAAAAACGTCAGATTTGCGAGTTTATATCATGCAGTTCTGACTTCATTTCTCAGAATTTCAAGTATATATCTCAAAATTCTGAATTTATTTCTCAGAATTCTGACTTTATAACTCGCAATTGCTATAAAATTGTTATATTATAACTAAGATTTGCGAGACGTAAACTTGCAATTGGGAGAAATTGCAGTAATTAACTTTTTTAAAATTTTTGTGGTGGAAACTGGCTTCCATAGTTCTTTACGCAAAGCTACCAAATAACAAAGAAAGAGGGGCCAGGATATTCCTCAAAAATTCACATTTTGTGACCTACAGAATAAAGAAAGTTTTGGAACAACATGAGTGTGTGTAAATGACAGAATCTTAAAATCTTGATTAAACCATCTTTAACTGACACAAGAAGCTCACTAAAGGAGCTCATTGTGGAAGGAATGCTAACCGAGTAACTTTACAACTCAGGTGTCACCAACAGACTGTCTGCGTTAATCATACCTTTGTAATAAACATGTTCCTGTCTTCTGCCCCCATTCTCAGCCTCTTCACATCTCAAACGTTTAGAAGGGGGGCCCGAGCACCCTCAGCCACACTTCACCTCCTTAAAGAGTCGAGAGGGAGGATGACGCTACAGTTTGTTTTGGCCGTTGGCCTTGTTTTATCTGTCCAGCCCCTGCAGTGTGGGGGCAGAGGAAGAACCATGTCTGTATGCCTCCCCACAGTCAGATTGTGACTCTCAGATTACAGCGCACTGAGGACGGCAAAATCAACGCTGTAGAGAGAGAGAGCGCACACCGCCACTAAAACCACAGGCCCAAACATAGACACTGCTGGACATCCCTGCAACAAATCAAACTACGGCATCACTGCTTTAGGGAGGTCAAACAGCGGGAAACTATCAAACAAGCAAATCTGGTTGTCGTAAACAAATGCTGAGCTCACAAAAGAACAAAAAACACTGTCCTTTATCTGACATGTATGGTTTTCCATACGAGGAAAAACATTTATGGCGGCAATTTAAAAAAAGCGCACGTTTCTTAAGGGTGTGAGGCACTTGGTTTAATGTTACTGAAATGTTTACTTTACCAGGAAGCCACAGAATTCTGAGAATTGCTGAGTTATTGAAAGGATATGAAAACGGCATTTCACTGTTGACCACCTGACTACACCCATGTATGAACACCAGCTTTCAAAGAACTTAATGATAAGTCCGGTGGGCCGCCTCCGCAAACCACTCTACTTTATATAATAACATCAATAATAAATCCATAAGGAATGGATTTAAACATCTGACTAGAAAATATAATTTCAAAGTCATGTTTGCAACCATTTTAGTTGCAGTTTTAAGTCCACAGCATTTACTAAATGTTTCAGTTACACTAATCAGTGTACACAATAAAGAAAAAAACGTTTTTTTTTTTTGTTTTTTTTTTAATTCAGTTTAAAACATGTTAAAACTTCTTAAAATTGCATTCTTTGTGTTAACAATGGTTTCATATAGTTTTGAAACACTTATAGTACTTTGCCGTTCAAAGGTTTGGGATCAGTATGATTTTTAATGTTTTTTAAGGAAGACTTTTCTGCTCATCAACGTTGTGTTTATTTTTTTTTAAATACAGAAAAAAAACAGCAATATTGTGAAATATTATTGCAATTTAAAAGGATGTGTTAAATTGATAAAAAGTGATAGTAAAGCCTTACATTGTTAGAAAAGATTACTATTTTGAATAGATGATGTTCTTTTTTTACTTTTTATTCAAAGAATCTTGAAAAAAGTATCACAGGTTCCAAAAAAAATATTAAGCAGCTCAACCGTTTCCAACATTTTTAATAAATGAGCGTATTAGAAGGATCATGTGACACTGAAGACTGGAGTAATGATGCTGATGAAAATTCAGCTTTGCTTCACGTAAATAAATTATGTTTTAAAGTATATTAAAATAGAAAGCAGTTATTTTAAATTGCAATAATATTTAAATAGCACTTTTAAGAAAAGTTCATGTAACCATCAAGAAAAAAGTAATAACATATTTTACTTTCACCTTGAGTGTGTTCTTAATCATTATTTTCAAAAATGTAACCAATTTTTGTTACAAATATTCTAAATTATTAAATCATAAATATCAATACATTTCTGAGGTGTGCATCACATGACATTTTATAACCTGTATTAATCTTGCCCTATCATTAAAAATGGCAAATTATTAATTAAAATGATTGATATTACAATCTGACCTTGACATGGTTTGCAGTGGATCTCTCTATAAAATAATTTCCTTTCTTTCTTTCTCTTTCTTTCTTTCTTTTAAATAACACACCTAATTGGCAGGCAGTTTTATGCATAATAATAATAATAATAATAATAAATAATGTACAATTCTATTCTTTTATTAAATAGAAATTAGAGAATTCTTTAATATTTTTTAAATGATGAAATCACCGTGAAATGTTTACTTTATGTACTCAAAAATATCAAAATTATTTTATTTCAGAAAAACATGTTCATAATAAATGGGGCATATTCAAGTCATTATAAATGTATACATTTAATATTTGAATGAATTTTGTATTTGTTTGAATTCAAATCATTATAAATATATAAACTGCACATTTACATTTTTTTTTGTATTTGTTTAAAAAACTTAATTTTCCACATTTCAAACAAGTTCAGATTATTCGACAGCACTTGTGTTGACAATATATTTATATAAAATAAATTAGGTCCAATCTGTAAACATTAAAATACCAGTTTAAATAGTCTAGCCACAAAACGTAAACAATGTGAGTGTTAACACGATTTTAGCGTAATGGCCCAAAATGACTGTAAAAATTATGAGAATAACTGTAGAGCTCAAATGATACACAAGTTAATACAAATTAAAAATTAAAAAAAATAATTATAACAAATGCTGCTGATTGAGCTTGAATCAAACTGAACTTGTACTTGTCTCAAACTGGAATATTTCTTTAACGTAAAGAGAGCTCTTTTTGAGAACGTCACTGAACTTAGTAAGAAGCATTTTCTTTTATGTCTTACCAAGTGTTAATAAAACACCAACCAACCATCCAGGCTCTCAATATCCTGGGAGCAAAGTTGTGGAATGCACCAGCAACCCTCAATGAATTAAGAAAACTACAACTATTCAAAGGCACCCTGAGGATGACCTGCTCCTTGACCCTGGAGGAATAAAGAAGGTCATGAGGCCTCCAAAAGGAGAAAGACCTCATAGCCCTGAGGAGAAGCCACTGTTTTTACCTCAGCCAACTTCTCAAGCAAGAGCCCACCAAAAATTGCAATTCTGTCATCAGTTACTCCAAACCTGACTTTCTTTGAAACACTGCATAAGTTGTTGTCTATACAAAGAAAGTCAATGGGGTTCAATGCTGTTTTGGGCCTCAAAACATTCTTCAAAATCATCTTCATGTTCTGTGGAAGAAAGAAAGTCATACAAATTTGGAAAGACATGAGGTTGAGTAAATAATAAGAGCATTTTTTTTATTTTAGTGAACTGCCCCTTTAATTCACCAAGCTTGAATACAGAAAGTGATTGTGCATAAGGTTTTAGTGGAATTGTGCAACAATAGTTCGGTTGCCTGGAAAACAGCTTTGTATCGACTATAGAGTAAGAGCTCAGGCAGGTTTATCGGGCAGGTTTAATCCTACACTAACCAACCAACCATGAAGAGCATGTAAAACCCTAACGTGGGCAAAGTAGGGTTTAGGGCAGAAGCATTGACAAACAAGCACAAAAGAAAAACAAGGAGACTGAAAGTGAAGCACGGAAGAGATCAGAAGTAATTACAGTCACCCTTCTATTCACATAATCTTCTTTGAGCCAAGATGAAGGACAGCTTGAGGATACAAACCGAAACAAGATTATACCTGACCGAGCGGAGAAAAGACAATAAGATATTACAAGCAAATGCAAGTCATTTCCATTTTACCATAGCTGGCAACAGAACAGACAAATCTCTGATTCAAAACTGCTGAAGGTGTGTAGATGCAGCACAGTTGGTCCAGAATGCAGTAAACAGGAGTGGCCTAATGACACGCAGGGCCTCTGGAAATAAATGATGCAAAGTGAAGCCATTGTCTGATCCAAGTGAACCACACCACTCAGAGAATAGGACATTCAAACGGGCACACAGACCCATTGTTACGGCCAAGTTGAGCGAGGTCCAGTCTCACAAGGTCTGGCCGGAGCCGAAAGGCTCGTAGAGCATCGCCATGCTACGATCTCTCTCGAGACTCATTAGAAAAGTCCTCATCTAATTCTGCAAAAAGATTGTGTGCGATACATTTCCACTGAATGCTGAGGTTGAGCACGTCAGCTGTGGCTGTGGCTATAAAGAGCCAAATTTAAAAGGTTTTATCTGTGACCTTGGACCACAAAACCAGTCATAAGGGTCCATTTTTTATCATCTGAAAGCTGAATAAGTAATCTTTCCATTGGTGTATGGTTAGGATAGGACGATATTTGTCCGAGATACAGCTATTTGAAAATCTGGAATCTGAGGGTGCAAAAAATCTAAATATTAATAAAATCGCATATTACTAATCAAAAATTAAGCTTGATATATTTACGGTAGGAAATTTACAAAATATCTTCATGGAACATGACCTTTACTTAATATCCAAATGATTTTCTGTAAAGCTGCTTTGCAACGATTTTTGAATTGATTTTTGGCATAAAGGAAAAATTTATAATGTTGATCCATAGAATGTAGTTTTGGCTATTGCTACAAATATACCTGTGCTACTTATGACTGGTTTTGTGGTCCAGGGTCACATTTGTACCACAAGTATCTGTTTTTAGTGTCTAGACTAAATAATAGGGCTGGGTGAAAAAAACATTGATTTCTCGATTTTAATTGATTCTCATTTTTATGAAACAATATTGATTTTTAAATGCCAAGAATTGATTAGTTTAGCCTGTTTTCAGTTAATGAACCACCCACCTCACCTTCCAATAAATCGCAATAAGCTTTGTTACATTTGATATGAAAAAGTCTCAGATTTCAAATTCTGTCCATTTTATTACAGTATTCAAACAATAAATGCCGTTTTGTTGCTGTTTAATGTGGAGCGACAGATCGCTGTAGCGTCTCGGTTCAAGAGAAGCGGCAGCGCGAAGCGTGCATGAACCAATCGTCTCCACTGATTTAATACCAGATTTAGCATGAAATAAACATGAATGAACAACCAAAATATGTTAAAAGAAAGAGTACAGTTTACCGAAATCTGTATCCTGTCTCATGTAATTGCTCAATGAGTGTTTCAGCCGTGCAAAGACGTCAAAACAGCTTGTAAACAATGTCATGTAACATCACTTTTATCTCTTAAAAAAACATAGTTGGTGATCGTAAACTCATTAGTCAGCTAGAAAAATGAACTCTAGAGAGGAGCAGTTTGCTAAATAGACTACCAGTCAAAGGTTTTTGAACAGTAAGATTTGTAATGTTTTTAAAGACGTCTCTGCTGCTCACCAAGCCTGCATTTATTTGCTACAAAGTCCAGCAAAAACAGTACGATTCTGAAATATTTTTACTATTTAAAATAGCTGTTTTCTATTTGAATATATTTTAAAATGTAATTTATTTCTGTGATCGAAGCAATTTTTTTAGCATCATATTTTAAACAGTAAAAATATTTCAAAATTTGACTGTTTTTGCTGTACTGTACTTTAGATCTATAAATGCAGACTTGGTGAGCAGAAGAGATTTCTTTAACAAGCATACAAAATCTTACTGTTCAAAAACTTTTGACTGCTTGGGTATATGCATCATATAACATATTCATATAATTATTACTGTTCGTCAATGTTTATGTTTGAATAAATGCGTCAAGTTTTTATGATAGTCACCATTTAAATGTTTATATTTCAAAAAACAGACTAGATTAGAAATATAATTATGTAAATGATACTTTATTATTATAAAAACCCAATTAAGTGTAATTTAAGCGTTCACATACAAATTCAATCAAACTGAATCGGAAATCAAATCGAACTCCAAGCTTGAGAATTGAATGAAATTGTGTTTTTTTTTTTATTGGTATTTTTGTCTTTATTAGGATAGGACAGATCAGAACTGACAGGAAGCGAAGTGGGAGAGAGACAGGGGTGGGATCGGGAAAGGTCCTCGAGTCGGGATTCGAACTCGGGACGCCCGTAGTGCAACAGCGCTGTATGTCGGCACTGCCGAAATTGTGAAATTTGTGTCAAAACCCAGCCTTACTAAATAAGTGGCTGCCGAACAATTAATAATAAATTGTAATAATATGTAATGTTTTTTACTGCATTTTTAATCAAACAAAAGAGACTTCTTTTCAAAAACATAAAAAAAAAAATCTTACCAACCCAAAACTTTTGAATGGCACTGTTAATATATTGCAACGCTGATCTCAGTAACGCATTGTTTCTAAGAGCATTCTAGTGTGTGATGTGCGGTGCCGGTGTGGGGTAACCCCAGCTGTCCCGGGACCACCCTTTCACCAGCGGAAACAATTACAACTCCCAGCGGCGTCTCGGCTTTCTCCTCATTAACAAACATGAGTTGTGGAGGCAGCAGCAGTAGCCGCAGTAATCTGATTGGCCAGCTGGTGTAACCCTACGCCTAATTAATTACCCAAACACCCCACCACACACACACACACCCTTCACCTGCACCCGGGCACGTGGCTCTGCAAAAAAGGCGGTTTGCTGTAGGAACACTCAGACAAAAGACAACGCATGCCACATGCCACACACACAAACACCCACCCATGAATACCTCCATAAACATAAGAACAGAACATGGCTTGAACATTATCACTCAATGCCCAATTCCCAGCCTGATCTCTCGCCTACATACACAATACAGCACAAAAAGAAAGTCAAAGCTTTCACCCTTGTGGTTACTAAGGGTACACAACACTTGAGTGACAGTCCTGTAAACCGGTCTGGACACATGGGCCGTGCAACTAAAACAAACGTACTCTGTCAGTGACAAAACACTAATGAAGCGAAGAAATAGAGAACAATCATTCTAAGCAAAAACTGAACTACTGAATGCTCAGTAAGAGCTCAATAGTGGGAGCGTTATCGCTAGAATCTATTTAACCAGAAATGCGTTCATTCAGTCACAGTCAACGTAAGTCTTATTCATAATCACAGTTCTCAGTACAGCATTAAACATACTGGAAAAGCACAGAAATAAAGACAAACACATTAATGCCTTAAGCCCAATTCAAACTATACGATTTTGGCCTGATTTTGGTGTGATCTGCTTGATGTAGGGAGCTGTGGGAATTTGATTTCGTGTAGTGTGTCATAGTGGATGACAACCGATGCCACGTCGCCACAGAAAGACTACCATGTTTTTTTGGGTCATATCTGTGACACTGGCCAATAGGAGCACAGAAGCACCTTCATACATGCTTTCAAATGAGCCAAAACAAAAGAATGGTAATGGTATTGGTCTTGCTAGGTGGATTTTTACAAGGGAGGAAATGTTCGTGAAGCTATGGCAATATTACCCCTGCATTTATGATGTTACCCTTAGGGACTACCACGACAGAGTGGAAAAGGTTAAACAGACACTATTTTACCTCAGTTTTCTTTGACAGCTCATACTATCCTCTTCATGCCATCCAGATGAATGGTCGTGTACGTGTAGTCTGACATGTTTTTTGTTTATGACACGAAATGACAATATTTTAGGAGTTAAAATCACATATTCTGACACAGTGACTGTCGTAACCGACAAAAAAACTAAAGTACAAAAACTAGAAATGAAATCATAATGGTATTATCGTCTGCTTATACTAGTTGGTAAAAGCTTTTTCTACAGAGTTGAGACACCATAATTTACCCAAAAATGAAACTTCTGTCATCATTTGTTCACCCTCATGTGTTTCCAAACCTGTGTGACTTTTTTCGTCTGTGAAAAAAAGACAAAAAAAGACATTCTGAAGAATGTTGGCAACCAAACAGTTTTGGTAACCATTGACTTCCCTGCATGGAGAAACAAACACTGCAACATTTCTCAAAATAACTTCCACTGAAGAAATAAAGTCATACAAGTTTGGAACAACATAAGGGTGGGTAAATGACTTTTCATTTTTAGATGAACTGTCCCTTAAAGTGGCAAATGCTCCTTTTCTGTGAGAGTATACAGCTACCTTAAAGCAGAAGTTCACTTCCAGAACAAACATTTACAGGTTTACTCACTGCTTTGACATCCAAGATGTTCATGTCTTTCTTTCTTCAGTGGAGAAGAAATTATGTTTCTTGAGGAAAACATTTCAGGAATTATCTCCATAACTATATGGAGGTAAACTCCTTTAAAATGCAAAAAAAAAAATTATATAGAGTATAATAAATCCTTCAAGTTTAACTACACTCTGTCTTAAAAGTATAAGCTATAACAATAACATGGCAAATGATACAACTATTTTAGTTACAATATCATAAAATGCAAACTAGGCTTTTGTTTGTTAAGAAATCATGTTGAACGGTCATTGAAGTTGATCACCATCCCTTACATTAAGAGTCAAGGCAGGAGCCCATATGAGGGCGCATATGCTCAGTCTGAGGGGAATACAAGTCAAGCCAAGTCCAGAAATCCATCACTCATGATGCCCCACTGCACCCACAGGGTATACCGCCCTAGTAATAGAGAACTGGCCAAAATTGATGAAAATGTGAGATGACAGGGGCTTTTGAAATCAAACGAATTGAGGATACCAGCATGTGGGTATCTGCTGATGGATAAATAAGAAAGACTTTCAGGTCTAGTCAGCACTTGAACACTTATTTAGTGAATAAGAGACCGACAAAACAATAGATAGCAGCCTCATTCCCACATTTTAGCATTATCAACCTTAAGGCCTTGGCGGAATCTTACAGCCATAAGTAAATCCCTTAATTAACTCACTCTTTGCAGTCCCAGAGGGTTTGCACTTACATCACGATTTGATGTTACCCAGATATTGGCGATACTTGGATGTAAACAACTGCATGTATTGTATGGTTAATGTACTACTGAATATGCTGTTTTGTTTTAACCACTTGTCTAAACCACAGAAAAAAAATGTGTGGAAGCTGCTAAATCATATAGACAAGGACTTAATAAGCAGGAAAGGGCGCAGTATTTTGACAAACTCAAGTTAATATGTGGTAAAGATACATACGGGCAGTATTAATTAAGATATTAGCCTAATATTTCACCTACCTGACATAAAATTATAAGAACAAACACGAATGTTGTCAAGATTCTTGCCATGGAAATCCTGGTTCAGTCTGACCAGCCACAAATGCCTTTTGTTCCTCAGAGAGTTTTTTGCACACTTCTCCTTGATTTGTTATAACTTTTGGCAGATTTGTTATAACTTCTGACCGATTAGTACAGGCCAAAACATGACGATAACTGACCAGCAATAATCAGCAAAATATGCGAGTTTCGTTCGGTTCAGTAGCATTGTTTGGCATTGTTTGTTCAGTGGCAACACAAAGATTTTAAAAAGTAATCCATCTCTATGGGTCCATATAATGCACGTGGATAGTAACACAAATGTCGATGCTTCAAAAACCTCGAGAAAACATTCACAACAATAACCAATACGACCCCAATACGACCCCAACATCTTCTGAAGTGAAACGATAGGCGTGTGTAAGAAAAATACAAATTTTCCGGTCTCATGAAGTGCTACATCAAGATGTTATGAAGCTAAAGAAGAAAGTCATATACATCTGGAACGGTTTTAAGGGTGAGTAAATGATAAGAGAATAGACCATATAGGAACACAAAAGCAGTGAGAAAACAGCAACAACAAACAAAACATACCCCAAAATCTCAAAAGCCTAACTCAGTGAATTTCAACCAAGGATCCAGAGCCTAATAAGAGGCTCAAAATGACTTAAAATAGGTTACATAAATAAAAAACAACAGCTTCATTAACTAAAAATGCCACAATAAATAATGAAATAGAATATAAATAAAGAATTAAAGAAAAAAATATGCGTAAAATATTTTATCAGATAAGAAATTGCTCTGTTTCAGTGATATAAATATATATAATTATAAAATCTGTGGAAAAGTCTATAGACTAGAGGGGGAAAAGGTGACCCTGAAGAACGTACAGCCCTGTCAGCACTACAGTAGAAGTACCAGAGGAAATATCTTAGCATAAAAAGAGGTTTTGAATAATGTCTTCGACAAAGGAGGGCCTAGGAGTTAAAGATGTTGAGAAACACTGCAATAACTGATGATGAAACCTTGTTGGGGAAGCCGGTTACATGCTCGCTCACAGGCTGCTCTCCGGACTATCGTTGAACGAGTGACATGACACAAAACAGCACCGGCTTCATTATTCAAGAGGAAAGAACATCACATGCAAATAAGATGCAAATCGTTCGTTTTAAACCGCGAAACCTAAGCACTCAAAAATGAAAATAAAAGCACATGCAAAAGTGTAAGCAACTCTTTGTTTTGCATTAGTTTTGCTGATCTATTCGATCAGCCATTGATTCTAATAACAGCTCCATGACATTTGAATAAACCGTTCACCGCACATACCATCATCAATCAGCATTACCCTCCCGTACTCTGATCGGACAGCGGTGATAATACACTTCACAGGTCACGACAACACATTCCATAAGCACACGCATATATGCGCAATACACACGTTCGTCCAGAAAGTCAACTGAATGGCTGTTCTTACCTCGTACGTGGTCTCATCATTCATTCAAACTCCTCTTGTTTTGTTTGGGTGAACTGGACATGAATGTGCTTGATTTCAGCATTGCACAGACCCTATAGCGAGCTGACGTCATCATTTTTTTCCACTCGACCAGCGAGCGAGTGCGCATGACCACACAAGGTAGATGTAGTGATGTCTAACGGGAGATGTAGTATAGGTTAACGTCAGGTACAACGAGACTGATAAGGTTGGTTGAAGTGTCAGTTACGTTATATATTTATAAGAAAAAAAATAACATCTACACTATAAAATGCTGGGTTAAATACAACCCTGCGACTGAATTTGTTTTGACCCAAGGTTTGGGTTAAATGTTTAGGCTAACCCAACCTTCTAGGTAGTTTTATTTATCTGAACTATTGTTTATAACTTACTATATGGCTTGCTTAAAATTAACCCAGAATAGGTTGTAAATGAAAAAGCAGAGACATAATTTCTAGAGGCATCAGCAATAATCAAAAGATGAACATTTATTAATAACCAATTTAAAAATGTGTATTATTTAATTATTATTTATTCAACTTCTATAGCTGGCTTAAAATGAACCCAAAATAGGTTGTAAATTAAAAATCAGATGCATAATTACTAGAGGCATCAGGCATCAATAATCAAAAGATAAACATTTATTAATAACCAATTTAAAAATGTGTATTATTTAATTATTATTTATTCAACTTATTAATAAATCTACTCTATAGCTGGCTTAAAATGAACCCAAAATAGGTTGTAAATTAAAAATTGGATGCATAATTACTAGAGGCATCAGAAATAATCAAAAGATTAACTTTTATTAATACGCAGTTTAAAATTTTTTATTATTTATTCAGCTTAATAACAAATCTACTCTATAGCTGGCTTAAAATGAACCCAAAATAGGTTGTAAATTAAAAATCGGATGCATAATTACTAGAGGCATCAGCAATAATCAAAAGATGAACTTTTATTAATACGCAGTTTAAAAATGTTTATTATTTATTCAACTTAATAAATGTTCACAACTATTTTGGGTTCATTTTAAGCAAGAAATATTGTAATTTTTAAGCAATAGTTGAGTTAAATAAAACTACCCAGAAGGCTGGGTTAAACATTTAACCCAACTGCTGGGTCAGAACAACCCAGTGGCTAGGTTTGTCTATATTTCAAAAATTACGTGTAATAAATTATATCTTAAAGGCTTTCATAAGACAAAATACTGATCAAATTAATCAAATTAATTATTTTATCAAATTAACTTTTTTATTTATTTTTTATTACATATTTCTAAATAATAAATAAATCAATTCTCAGTTACTGTCTACAAATGTTAAATCTACAAATAAAATATTACGTGAAAAAAAAAGAAAAGAAAGAAAAAACAAATAATAACTGACTTTATTGTTGTTAATTTCAAAGAAAAATGCAACTAAAATTTAAACAAAAAAATAAATAATTTAGTAGGTCTCTATATAGAAAATAGCTTTGAAATAATACAGCTATAACAAGAAAAACAATGACATATTTCTTAATGGAAAAATGACAGTCTTGTCACGAAAGCTGAACACACTGGTCTTGAGTCATCATCTTGACTCGCTCCTTTGGCAAATAACAGTTTAGGAATAAATAAACATTCCCTGATACTTAAACAACATAATTTGTTAGCAGGCTCCAGTCACTGTTTACCTCACTTTTTTAAAATGCTCCCCCTCCCATATGAAATATTCAGATAGTCAATCGATATGGGTTTTTCAGTGATCGATTTTTAAACATTTATATTCTGAATATTTGGTTACATCCTCTGGAGTGTATACTCTGACCGGCGCTCAGTAAATTTGAAGAGCTAACAAGCTCTTTTTTTTGTCGTTGCTTATTAAATTACACCTCTCTTTTTCCCCCAGCTGTTTCTTAACTACAACATTACCTTGTTTATTATATCTTCCCTTCCTGCTGCTCTGCCTCTTCCTTCTCCATATTAAATTAAGGCATGAAGTTGGGGATTATTTATTAATTCTTTTTTTTTTTAAAGCTGGAAAGGAGCTGTTGTTTCACAGGGGATGTCCAAGTCACATGACGCTACAGGGTGAATCACTGGATGCTGTAAGAAGATGGTCTCTGTCACAGGCGTTGTACAAAGCAGATGCCTGAGGCTTCATATCACTCACAGTCTGGCGTGTAAGTAATGTGACACTATGAATTGTTTCTTCTCATTTTCTGTGTTCTTTATGGCCAGGAGGATAATGGCTCCCAGACATACAGGCACCCTGAGCGTCAGCACATCCAGCCTTTGTACATTCAGGACAGGATAAATCCACGAAGACGACACGTGGGAGCCAGGGGTTTTCCGCATATTAAAAGAAGGACACAGAGGAGACAGTGAAGGCCTTCAACTTTTTTCTAAAATACAGACATTAAAGGAGAGCCATCATGTAAAGTTCAATAAGAGATTTTATCAGTATAATGGCCTTTGGTTATGATAGTAAGTTGATGAAGTGCATCATTCAGTTAGAGGCCGTCATGTTTATTTAATTTATAAATCCCAGATCATGACTTGTAGACATTGTTTCTCTTAAATAGCAGTCAAACTATAAAAGGGAATTAAAAACAATTCATATGGAGAAAAACATAGAGGATTTATAGCTGTTCTTTTAGCATTATCATGAGGAATTTATCAAACAGCATACAAACAAACTAGTGTCAAACAAACAATAACTATATACAGTATCTCACAAAAGTGAGTACACCCCTCACATTTCAGCAATGTTTTTAGAATATTTTCTTAAGGAACAATACTATAGAAATGAAACTTGGATATATTTTAGAGTAGACAATATGCAGCTTGTATAGCAGTGTATATTTACTGTCCGCTAAAAATAATTCGACATCCAGCCATTATTGTCAAAATAACTGGCAACTGATAACAGCACTATGTCATTTAACCATGCAAAGCCACATGTCCTATTCATCATGTTCATGTTTTTGACTTCTTGACAGGACCATACAAAGTTGTGTATCTTGTATTAGAGCTGTTAAAATTTGGTGTTTTGAGTACAGTTCTCTCATACTGACCACTGGATGTTCAACAAGGCACCTCATGTCAAAGAACTCTCTGAAGATTTGAGAATTGGAATTGTTGCTCTCCACAAAGATGGCCTAGGCTATAAGAAGTTCAGTAACAACCTGAAACTGAATTACAGTATTGTGGCCAGGATCATACAGAGGTTTTCCAAGATGGGTTGCATTCGGAATAGGCCTCACAAGGGTCGATCAACGAAGTTGAGTGCTCGTTCTGTGGTCAGGTGCAGAACCTGGCTTCAAAAAACAGATGCATGAGTGCTGCCAGCACTGCTTTAGAGGTTGCACAAGTAGAAGGTCAGCTTGTCAGTGCTCAGACCATACGCTGCACACTGCAACAAGTCGGTTTGCATTGACGTCATCTGAGAAGGAAACCTCTTCTGGAGCTGGCTTACAAGAAAGCCCGCAAAGAGTTTGCTGAGGACAACCTGTCCAAGAGCATGAATTACTGGAAGCATGTCCTATGGTCTGATGAGACTAAGATAAACTTGTTTGGCTCAGATGGTGTCCAGCATGTGTGGTGATGCCCTGGTGAGGAGTACCAAGAAAACTGTGTCTCTCCTACAGTCAAGCATGGTGGTGGTAGCATCATGGTCTGGGGCTGCATGAGTGCTGCTGGTACTGCGGTTCATTGAGGGAAACGTGGATTCCATTATGTACTGTACATTTCTGAAGCAGAACATGATGTCTTCCCCTCAGAAACTAGGCCGAACGGCAGTTTTCCAAAATGATAATGACCCCAAACACACCATCACGATGACAATTGCCTTGCTGAGGAAGGTGCAGGTGAAGGTGATCTGACCTGAACCTAACTGAGCACCTATGGGGCATCCTCAAACAGAAGGTGGAGAAGCAGCATGTGTCTTACAACCAGCAGCTCCATGATGTCATTATAGAGGATTTGGATAATAAATATACACTGCTATACAAGCTGCACATTGACTACTCTAAAATATATCCAAGTTTCATTTCTATAGTATTGTCCCTTGAGAAGATATACTAAAATGATTGCTGAAATGTGAGGGGTGTACTCACTTTTGTGAGATACTGTAGCTATTTTTTCTGCTTTTTTCATTATGAGGATGAGGTAACTACAGTGATTATAGCCATTTCACATTATAATATCTAAATATATATTTAATTTTTTATATTTAGAATTTATGTACATATGAGCAATATCACACTTGTAGCAGTGCGATACGGCTGTATATCGGCACAGCTGAGGCCGTAGGTAATCAAAGCGTGCCAATATACAGCCGTATCGCATTTCTATGAGTGTAAAATTGTGTTTATACAACCGTTTGAAGGCACTAGTATGTTAATACATAAGAAATAACAATGAAGTGTTGTATCCTTTTGTGCAAACTACTTTCTTCCGCCACAGATTCAAATCTCAGTTTGACAGTTTAACAACTGGGCCCAAGCCTCTGTTACTAATTTCCAAACATCACTTTAGAAATAGTAATGAAGGAACGTTGAGTTGCTTCAATAAAAACTTACTGTGTTACTGTATTAAAAGCTCACCGTATTATGTAGTCGAGATAGACTGAGCGAATGTGATTACCTGCATCCGATACGGCATTCATTCTTCAGCTCAGTCCCATATTCACAATAAAACATTAGTTTGAATGTCCACTGAAGAAATCTTGAAGATATCTTTGTCGTACTATCCTTTCATCAAGGGTGATTTCCGATAACAGCGCTGCTCAGTGCAGTTGATGGCTGCGTCTTACAAGGTGTTGTTGAAAGTAAAAATAACTTCCTTGTTTACAACCACGTTTCAGTCTCTTCAACATAGAAGTCTTTACTCCTAACTCACTCAAAAAACATTGTCTTTTGTCGTCATCTAATGGCGAAATAATGTAACTAAAATCACCATCACTCACACACACACACCGTTTCACAATACTAAACACAATAACTACAACAACAGAATCATATAAGTTGCTAGGCAATTCAGCCAAAAGTACAAAGGCAGAGTTCTGATATACAGAACTAAATTTACATAAATTATAACACAGCCAAAACTAAAAGCAGAAGTAAATTTTTACATAGACGTTATTTTGATTAACAACCCGCATATTTGAAGTCTAAACAATCACATTCTCGCTTAAAAAAACTCTTAAAACTACATTCTGTGACACAAAAACAGTATTATTTATAAAACCGTAATGGATTTGGACATCCGCCATGAGACTTATTGTACAATACTACTGTAATAATAAACAAAAATTTAAGAATTATTGTAAATATGATGAATAAGACTAAAGTAATTATAGGAATTTTACATTATATTTAAAATATATAAATATACATAGGCTATCCACCTTTTTTTCCATAAGAGTGGGCGTGGCCATGTGCCATTTTATGGGTGTGGCTTCCATTCTCATCCACATCCAGCTATTTTTAGCTGTACAAAACAGCTCATTTTGCTGCTTGATGTTGCAAATTGGTGTGTGTTACCATATTATTTTAATGTATTATCTTAAATATGAACACACTGGTTTGTAGCTCAAACAGTTTTACCCGCTTACTGCACGTGGTTATTCTTCTCGTTATTTCCCTACAGCAGATAATGATCCGTCTCACCCATAGGCTTACTTCCACGTTAAAGAAAAAGGTGGATAGTATCCAAAGTATCCATACTTCAAGAACGATCCATTCATCCCTACTAAACAGCTGGCTGTGTTTGTGCCTGGTTGAGTGCATGTTGTGCAAGGGCATGCTGTCTTCCGCTGTGCACTGCTACAAATCATTACGAGCTGACTTTCAAACTCGTATTACCAGTGAAAGGATTAGGGGGAAAAACGAATGAGACTTAATTTATGTTGTTTAGGGCACTCACATAATTTGAAAAGTTGCTTGAGGTATAAAGTTGATCCACGTTTAAAGCGGATGAGTATCTTGTCTTGCCATCCACTTGACAGCTTAGACCGCTGAGCAGCTGTGTTTACCTCCTTTAGTGGAATTTAATATAGAGCGAAGGAAAAGACCTACCTGCCTTTAAATGGAGCAGAACCCCCCTGAGGTTGTTCCAACAGTTAAGTGTTTCCCCAACAGCACCAAACGCAGTCACTCTGGGTCTCAAAAGTCTGTTTATCAAATCCCAGAAGAACGAGGTTAAGAGGTCTAAAAGTTGTTGTAATAAATCAAAATGTATTAGCAGTGACAGTTTAACATCTTACGTTGAATGATTTATGGCTGGACTCTAGGTGGCATGACACTCTTGTTACGTTTATTGGTCAAATCTTTGACAAAACACAAAACCAGGACTTTTACCACAGTGTGGGGTCTGGGAAATGACTCACAAACACCAGATGGGATTTGTATATTCAGGTTTATTAAATTATGATAACTTTAGTAATAGCCTATGCCTTTTCTGAGGCAATTATAATGTATTCGCTGTTCAGACAGCACTATTAGCTCATTGTTTGTTTTACATAAAGTAATAGTTCACTCAAAATTACAATTTACTCATCGACAGGCCATCAAAGATGTAAATGAGTTTGTTTCTTCATCAGAACATTTGTGGAGAAATTTACCATTACATCATTTGTTCACCAATGAATCCTCTGCAGTGAATGGGTGCCGTCAGAATGAGAGTCCAAACAGCTGATAAAAACATTACAAGTAATCAACATGGACTCCAGTCCATCAATTAACATTTTGTACATACATAAATACATAATTAAGAATTTTTTTTGTTCGTTTTTTTTACTTCAAACATTTCTGGCTGAAATACAAGTCCACATGTTGGTGGATTTTGATGTGAGATGACAACACAGGATGGACTTTATCACTGAAGGAAGCATTATTATGAATTATGGACCAGTAATTTGGCCAGAAGCAACAGACAGCAGCTTAATGATATATTTGTCTCTTACAAAAATGCAGTTTTTCACTTCACAAGATGTTAATTAATAAACTGGAGCCATGTGAATTACTTGTGGATTGATGTTATTGTTGTCAAACTAGCGTATCCTAAATATAAATGGTCTTGAAACACTAAGGCATGTTTCTGTGAAACTGCTGTGACCAGTTATGGTTCTGTCAGTGAAACTATTTCAGTAGACACATCTGTGTAGCAGAACACCTGTCTGATAGATCAAAGCACAGGATCTCACTGCAGAACCAAAGCCATTATTTCACAGCACTGTGGGCAGGTGTTTGCACACAGCAGATTCTGAATCAGAAACAGGGAACCAGGAAACGTTTCGCACATATAAAAACCTACAAAACATAAAAGAATTGTCTTTGCACATCTCATCTACAGCTGCATATTGTGAGGAGATCTAAAAAGTAGCTGAGGGAGATATACAGTACTGCATTAAGGAGTTATTCTTCTCTTTGCCAGAAACAACAAGATAATGGATTGGACTTGGATATATTCCAGAGTGAGTGTCCTATGAACTAAGTTCACAAACTCTGTGTCCACTCACGTGTAACAGAAGCCTTAAAGGAACAGTTCACCCAAAAATAAAAATTCTGTCATTAATTACTCACCCTCATGTTGTTCCAAACCCGTAAGACCTTCTTTCATCTTCAGAACACAAATTAATATCCAAAAGCTTTCTGACCCTCCATAGACAGCATGTTCAAGGCCCAGAAAGGTAGTAAGGACATCAATAAAATAGTCCATGTGACATCAGTGGTTCAACCATAATATCATGAAGCTATGAGAATCATTTTTACTTTTTTTTTTAAGATCATTTCAATAATTTCTCTTCTTCAAAGATCATTGTTTGTCATGTATCGCATATATGGTATAGTATTGCGTATATGGTATACAACATTGCAATACTCTGATAAAACATAAAGTAAAGCTAAAGTTAGTATGGTGTGATCATATGGAAGCCTATTTCTGCCACGTAGAAAAAAAAGGAGATAGTTTATAGCCTAGAACATGGAGACTGTTGTTGAGTTAATGGAGACAGACTTTATTGTTCACGGCTTTCTCCACACTATCTGTTGCCACTGTGTCCTTATTAAAATGTGTTAATTAAAGAGCTGCTCTTCGTTATGTCACAGGGCCTCTGGGGAGCAGCATGAGTCAAATACAGCCTCACACGCAATGGACTACATGTTGTGTTTTTGGAAATGGACTTGCTGCCCTCAGTTTTTAGTTTCTTTGCTATCTTATCTAACCCCATCTCAACCACCTAAACCTTTAGTACATTTAGTTTCAAAACATCAGCTTGAAATGTATTGATGTTCTAAGCATTAAAGAAAGGCTTTTTTTCACTCAAGTAACTATAAATTGGTGTATAGCCTGGAAAATCTCATTGATTTTTAGAATCAACAGAGCACTTACTTTTGAATTTGTTGTACATTGCCCAATACAAAAGATAAGCTCAGTTGGATAAAATCAGTTGGAGATTCACTAGGCTTGCACTTTTTCTAGATTATCAATGCAAGACATAAAATCATGTAAATCCTGCAGAAATACTGTAAATATATAAATAACAGTATTTTTAAACTTCAAACTTATTACCGTTAAGATATGAGAATTTTAAACAGTATATAATAATAAAATTAATTATCATAATGTTTTGTGAAAAACAACATTATATCTCTTTCTCCTTGCAATGTAGTGTACATATGTTCAGGAATATACACATGTTGTCTTTATAATAATGCACTTAATATGTTGTTTCCCCTCACACAGTATACAGTTGAGATTAAAGGTTTACATACACCTTGCAGAATTTGCAAAATGTTAATTATTTTACCAAAATAAGAGGAATCAAACATTAAAAGTCAGGGGGTGAAAACTTTTGAATAGAATGAAGATGTGTACATTTTTCTTATTTTGCCTAAATATAATATTGTTTTCATTTAGTACTGCCCTTCAGAAGCTACAGAAGATACTTACATGTTTCCCAGAAGACAAAATAAATTTACCCTGATCTTCAAATTCTAAAAGTTTTCAACCCCCGGCTCTTAATGCACGGTTTTTCATTCTGGAGCATCAGTGAGCATTTGAACCTTCTGTAATGATTGCATATGAGTCCCTCAGTTGTCTCCAGTGTGGAAAGATGGATCTCAAAATCATACAGTCATTGTTGGAAAGGGATCAAATACACACAAATGCTGAAAAACCAAAGAATTTGTGAGACCTGAAGGATTTTTCTTAAGGACGGTGGACAGTTTAACTGTTCAGGACAAACAAGAGACTCATGAACAACTATCACTAAACAAAAAACAAAAACTCATTCAGGTAACAACACAGTATTAAGAATCAAGTGTATGTAAACTTTTGAACAGGGTCATTTTTATAAATTCAACAATTATTTTCTCCTGTGGACTATATGTAAAGTTTCTTTTATGTAAAATATCTTATTCAGGCCAGTACTAAACAAAAAATAACATGCATTTTGTATGATCCTTCTTATTTTGGTAAAATAATTAACATTTTGCAGATTCTGCAAGGTTTGTGTAAACTTTTGATATCAACTGTAAAAGATTCTCTAGCAAGGACTTTTGATGGTCTCTGAAATCAGATGCTTGAAAAATCCTTAAGTAATTAACGTGATTAAAAACACCCAATCTTTCAAAATGCCCTTTGTTTTTGCAAACATGCAACTGGTGTGGCTTTAGACCTGCTTGTAATCTGATTTACAGTTTTCCCTTCTAGATTCCTGTGTGTTTTGCCAATGTCCACAGCAACTAAAGTCCAAACTGGACAACTCATTTAACGTGGCATTTCACATGTTTTGGCCACACCTTGTATTCTGGAAAGAGCATGGACACATACTTAACATACCGTTCCACATGTTATATTTCTCCCTGCACCATGCACTTAGTGTTTGGGAACGCTTTAGTCTTTTGCAATAGTTTGTGTGAGAGGTCACTGATAAGGGGTGGTGGGAGATGCAGAAAGACCTTTCCACCTCTGCCGGACTGTGTTATCACTCACGCACCCTTGATGAGTGAGTGTGTGTGTGTGTGTGTGTGTGTGTGTTTGAATGGGTGATCTGCATCCTGTCAGTTCTCACGATGAGCTGAGGATAGTGAACTCATTTCTCACGTCTTGAATAACTGTCTTCCTATTTACGATCCCTTGCATGTTTATTAGACTAAATTGCATTAACCATGGACTATTTAATCAATGTCATTGCTACCTTTCTGGGCGTTGAACGTGTCAGTTGTGTTGCTGTCTATACAGGGTCAAAAAAGGCTTCGGATTTCATCAAAAATAACTTAATTTGTGTTCCGAAGATGAACGAAGATCTCGCGGGTATGGAATGACATGAGGGTGAGTAATTAATGACAGAATTTACATTTTTGGATCAACTATCACTTTAAGATTCCACTTTTGTATTACATATCTTTGAATAACTATGATGTAGACCCAAATGACAGTAACAAAGAGTTTCTGCAGGATTTAACACGCTGCCCTGCATGCTTTTGTCAATGGTTCTTTATATGAAGGGCCAGGGGCTTCACCGCATGATTTTTTACGATTACAACCCAGCAGACCGTTTAATGGTTTTCAGCCCAGGGCCCTTTCCATGATTGAGGTGGGGCTAATTGCTGATGGCTCTAATGTGAATCTCTACGAGACAGGACGATCAATGGGAAGAGAGGCACATAAAAAAGCCACTGCTCTGTTCACCAGCTGCCGATCACCCAGCCCTGGTCTTTCCAGGGAAGTTGATGTTTCCAGGCAGTCCATGACCTAAAATGCTCACATATGCAGTTAAGCACTGCGGCACAGCTCCAAAATCTAGTGGGCTGCCCTATATTAAGTCAGCATAAGTTTAAATATTTCATGCATTAAGCTGTATATTTAGTATATGATATTAAAATATTATGTTGTTAGCTTAGCAACATGCTAATGCCAAATCTCATTTATTGTGAAACTCCCATATGCCGCAATATTTTCTTGAGTTGCTGCCTATGTACACCACCAGTCAAAAGTTTTTGAACAGTAAGATTTTTTTATTTTTTCAAAGAAGTCTCTTCTGCTCATCGAGCCTGCATTTATTTGATCCAAAAAAGAGCAAAAGCAGTAATATTGTGAAATATTTTTTTTACTATTCAAAATATCTGTTTTTTTTATTTGAATATATTTTAAAACGTAATTTATTCCTGTGAACAAAGCTAAATTTTCAGCATCATTACTCCAGTTTTCAGTGTCACATGATCCTTCAGAAATCATTCTAATATGCTGATTTGCTGTTCAAGAAACATTTTCAATTATTATTATTATCAAAATTTAAAACAGCTGAGTACATTTTATCAGGATTCTTTGATGAATAGAAAAATCCAAAGATCAGCATTTATCTGAATTAAAAAGCTATACACTATACTATTCAAAAGTATCATTGTTTTAATAGAAATTAATACTTTTATTTAGCAATGATGATTTAAATTGATCAAAAATGATGATAAAGACATTTATAATTTTACAAAAGATTTCTATTTCAGATAAATGCTGTTCTTCTGAACTTTCTGTTCATCAAAGAAATCTGAAAAAATGCTACTCAGCTGTTTTCAACATGATAATTGTAATTTAAAAAACAATTTTTGAGCAGCAAATCAGAATATTACAATGATTTCTAAAGGATCATGTGACTGGAGTAATGATGCTAAAAACCCAGCTTTAAAAACAAAGGACTAAATTACATTTTAAAATATATTCAAATAGAAAACAGTTATTTTAAATAGTAAAAATATTTCAAAATGCAACTGTTTTTGCTGTACTTTCGATCAAATAAATGCAGGCTTGGTGAGCAGAAGAGACTTCTTCAAAAACTTTAAAAATGTTACTGTTCAAAAACTTTTGACTATTAGTGTATATTGTTCCACTTTCGAGTTTCTAAATACAATATACATAGATTTTTATTTTTAAAAATAAATGCTGATTTAAACTTTCTATTAATCAGTGAATCCTAAAAAAATGTAACTCTGTTTCCACAGAACTGTTAAGCAGCACCGCTCTTTTCAACATTAATAATAATGAGAGATGTTTCTTGCGCACCAAGTCAGCATATTGGAACCTCTTTCGGTTCTTTCCTCAAACTCAAAACCCCCTTTACATATTAGGAAACCATTATGCTAGTAAAGCTCTGAGGCTTATAAGGATGTAGGCCATCTGGAGAGATGGCTATGGGCCGGTGGGGAATCACACTTACCATCTCCCAGCAGCTGTCACCCTGTCCCAGCCCCCCTCACTGGACATCAACTCCAGGAAAATTCATTCAGAATTCTGCCTTCTCTAGCCGTATGTATCAGTGTCTCCGCTCGGACCGCCACATTCAACCATAAGTATGGTAGGATTCGGTTACACCCAGCATATGGTTGTTTTTTTATTAGAATCAGGCACAGATGCTTAATTGCTGGATTTAATTTGAACAAATGTAATGTGTAGATAACATAACACGTGCCAAAATGAAAAAGGAGGCTGAATTATAATAGAATTAACGCTTTTACATTACATTAAACTCCTGCATAAACCCTGCAGCAAGCACACACTCTGACTTTCCATTAAGGAAAGCCCATTTCCTCCCAATGCCCACGTGCAGAATCTGGACTTCCACACCTTCCACTGGAATGCATTTGTGTTTATTTTTACAAAAAATTACCTAAGCAGATGCTCACTTAACTTATTTAAAAAGACAAAATTACATATTGGTCATACCGCTATTCATTCCCACTAGAGATCTGAATATCTTAAAAAGTTTATTTAAAAATAAAAATTCGGTCATCGTTTACTCACCCTCATGACATTCAGGATTTACGGTGTTATTTTTTCCATGGAAAATAGTGCGTTCTTTTTTTACGTTTCGAAGCAGGACGGCCACTGCTCACTATGACCTGTTATTATTTGACAAGAATTCCATAACAATTATTAAATGGAGAATATGGATTTGAAAAAGCATATAATAAGAAAACCCCAGTTTTGTTGTACACCATATAAATTGAAGCAGACTCTGCTTAAACAGACTCTAAACACCAGCGGTTGTCTCAAAGCATCTTGTTTTCTATAAAGCGGATGCTGCTCTCTTGTGGTCATTATGGGCACTACATGAACTGGATTGTACTTACGTCACATATACAGCTTGTTTCGTTTATTTAGCAGGGCTAAAATGGTAGCTATATCTATTTGTTAATAAAATAATTTAATTTTAAAAAATGTATAGCTTGCACAACATGTACAGCTTACAAGTCAAACACACAACTCAATTCAAGCAGCTTTCTATTGTTCAGTGCCGCGTTTTGCGAGAACTGAGCTTCATCTTAAACTAAATAAACAGTGTTAAAAGCTGATTTCTAGTAATTCACTTTATTTTTGTCGTAAGAGCCGGCGTGGCCATTTGTAAATGTTATGGGTCAGGCTTCCGGTCTCATCTGCCTCCAGCTATTTTTAGCTTTACAAAACAGCTCGTTTTGCTGTTTGATATTGCAAAATGGTCTTACCATATTATTTTTAATCTATTATCTATCTATGAATAAACTTTGTAGTGCAATCAGTTTACCATGTACTGCAAGTTTTTTTTCTTCCCTGGAGAAGAAACCAGCATATGCTGGTAGGCATGTTTTGATGCTGGGATGCTGGTTAGGTATGTTTTGGTGCTGGTTTAAGCTGGTCCTTTGCTGGTTTATGCTGGTCCTTAGCTGGTTTATGCTGGTCCTTTGACCAGCATAAACCAGCATCAAAACATACCTACCAGCATATGCTGTTTTTTTCACCAGGGTTTTCGTTATTTCCAAGTGGCTTATGAACCGGAAGTCTCACCCATAGGCTTACTTCTGCGTTGAAGAATAAGGTCGAAAGTACTATCCTCTGATGATCTCGTCATAATAAGATAAAACAGCCATTTGTTTGCGAACGTGATGTATCTTTCTTCAACCACTACGAGGCGCCATTTAGCAGCAACTGTTGCAATTCAATCACATTTACACTCATAAATTTTAGCCACTTTGGATAGGTTATGTAAATATTGCATATTGTATATTTTGGCGTTTACCTGGGAGTTTATGCAGCATCATTTTTTTTTTACCCTAATAACTGACTAATGTCTTCCTTCCATCTTCATTTTACTTTATAAAAGCTTAATTTTATACCTTGTAGCCTACTATGTCCACATTTGTAGTTAGATCATGCAAAGCTGTTTTGTTACATTTCATGAAAACATTTATCTTATTATGCACATGGATACAATAGTTGAATAGAGGCTAATATCCAGGTCATTTGCGTAGGAAAATGAAGAGTCATTTAGTCAACATAAGGATGTAATGAGGCTGTACTGTGAATGTGGTCAGTTAGATAATGTTATTACCATTGAATAGGATTGTATTACAAAGCCATCTCTTCTTTTTGAAAAAATGAGCGAATGTACAAGGACAACTAATGAAAAGAAGACTCATCAAATTTGCAGTTATCCCATGTACGGCCTGAATCTTCAAACTTCGGGGTGCTCCCTCAAGTCCATGCAGTTTATATTTTGGTAAAGTCCAAAATATAAAGAGATTTCGGTTTTCCTTTGTCTGTTTACAAGAATGTCGGCTGGATTTTAAAAGTCATGTTCACACGAACACCATGTCCGTGGAGTTGAAAAAGTGGCATCAAAAATTCAAGCGCGAACACTTTACACTGCAATCAATACACAGCATCACCTGCCCTGGGCAAGAATACACACTGTTAATTTGTCACTTCAAAAGCCTATATGCTTTGACTTGCTTTTGGTAGTTGGGATATTGGGAATAAAAAATCAACATTAAAATCAACACCCTGCAGCTGGCCGAATATAATGAAAGGTGTCAGACCATACGACATCCCAAATGGCTTTTCACACTGAAATATGTGAATCGTAGGAGGAGGGTTGAAAGTGTATGTCTTCATAATACATGTCGACTTTTGTACCGTTAATGACAGACAACAAAATATCACTGCTGGATAAGAGGAGTCAGAATGTTAAACAAACATGAGATGAGTCAGTGAATGTGAGGCACGACTGCCAGCATTACATTTCATTATAATGAACAGATCAATGGTTTATAAGTCATCTTTAATGACTCCTAATATTGAGGATTGGGGAAATCTTTCTATTTCTTAGAAGTTCAATATTACACTACTGATTTAAGCAATGTTCATTTTAAAGTAGCTGATTAGATTAAGCCTAAATATACATTTGTGACCCTGGACCACAAAACCAGTCATAAGTGCAATATGAAAGCTGAATACATAAGCTTTCCACTGATGTATGTTTTGTTAGGATAGAACAATATTTGGCCGAGATACAACTATCTGAAAATCCGAAATCGGAATCTGAATCTGTTGTCCAAATGAAGTTCATAGCAATACGTTACTAATCAAAAATTAAGTTTTAATATATTTACGGTAGGAAATGTACAAAATATCTTCATGGAACATGATCTTTACTTAATATCCTAATGATTTTTGGCATAAAAGAAATGTCGATTAATTTGACCCATCCAATGTATTTTTGGCTATTGCTACAAATATACCCATGCAACATAAGACTGGTTTTGTGGTCCAGGGTCACATTTTCATTGTTCATTTCATTTTCATTTTGTTTATAACACTATAACATTTCAACTTCAAATATTTAAAAAAAAAAAAGTAAAATTACGGGCATTTTTCAGTGACTGTCTTACAAGTAAAATTGCGAGAAGTACTTATGAGTGAGTCATTGACTAATTCATTTAACCGAACCGATTCGTTCGAACACGGATTCATTCAGGAACGAAACGCGCTGTGTGTTGCTCGGATGGAAACGGTGATTGTGGTATGGTTTGGTTTGGAACTCGTTGGGGGAGCAACAATACATTTAAGTAACAATACTGTGTTTACAAAGTAAGTGACAGGTTTTTATTGAACTATCCGATCCACCTTATTTTGCAGTGCAGAAGTATGTAAATGTGCGATGCTTCGGATTCATTAGCAAGACGCGTCAGAGAAACGAGCTCCCAGCCCTTTGAATTTTGTCTTTGAATTTCTGTTTTTGCGGTGCCTCTATCCACCTTATTTTTAACGTAATAGCGGCCAATTGTAAATTTTATGTGCGAGGCTTCCGGTCTCATTCACCAGCGATTTTTAGCATACAAACAAGCTCGTTTTGCTGCTTGATATTGCAAACTTGTGTGTCTTAGTACATTATTTTAATGTATTACCTTAAATATGAACACAGTGGTTTGTAGTGAAAACAGTTTTACAGTTTATTGCACTTTGTTATTTTTCTCGCTATAGACCTTTTTCCTGAGTAAATGATGAGCGCCGCCACTACGAATTCTAACTTCCAATTGGATGCTCTTCGTGTCTCCATGGGAACCCATTCAAATAAGGTCCGTCTGTTTTTAATGTAGCTAATATCGGCAGCTTCGTGTCATTTACACACTCATTAAACTTTGAGCAGTAAGGCACTGACAAATGACTGTTATTGAGACATTGCAACGTGTTGGCGCTATGGAGCCATGTGCTTTTTAAAAACATTTTAATAGGTTTAACATTAGATTATTAGCTCAGAATATACACTAATTTGACTAGAAACACTGGAGACCGGAAATGCAAAGCATCCTTCAGGTTAAGAGACAGGCATGACTTCCGTGTTCAGTAAAAACGTCTATAGTGTTTTCATTATTCCTTATCGATCAGCCATGGTGGGATTGAACATAAACAATGCCACTGAACTGAATGGAACTTGGTCTATTATTGTCATGTTTTGGGCTTTACTAATCGGTCTGACCAAGAAAAACATTTGAGTACTATAGACTGCCAAAAGTTATAACAAATCAAGGAAATGAGTGCAAAAAACTGTCTAAGGAACAAAAGGAGTTTGTGGTTGGTCAAACTGAACCAGAATTTCCAGGGCAAGAATCTTGACAAAATTCGTGTTTGTTCTTATCATTTCTTAATTAATACTGCTTGTTCCTTTACCACCTATTAACTTTAGTTTGTCAAAATATTGTGCCCTTTCCTGCGTACTAAGTTTTTCTCTATATGATTTAGCACCTTCCACACATTTTTTTCCATGTTTTAGACAGCATAAATTAGTAGAATAACATATTCAGTAGTACATTATCCATGCAATCAATGCTGTTGTTTACATCTGAGTATATAGTCGCACATCTGGGTAAAGGCCTTTCCACACTGAATGCGAAAAAGCGAAACGAATATCACACGCGATGACGCGCTGGAATAAAACAACAGATTCCTATGGATGTTTCCACATAGGCTGTGAACAGTTTCGCACCGAAAAAGCGAATGTTTTTTATTCCAACCAGTCCTTGTTGCCATTGTATCGGAGAACAGATGGTTGTTCTCACATGTTCTTAATATAATTTCTATTAATCATTTCTATCATCTAATTTCTATCATTTTCTTTCACATGCGCTAAGTATGGAAAGGCCTTAACTGTCCAAACCGTGACGTTAAGTACAAATTCTCTGTTTCCCCACAGCAGCAAATGAACCGGAAGTCTTGCACGTTCACAGAAAACGGCTTACGTCCATGTTAAAAAAATTAAGGTGGATATTTCTGTAGCATAGCTTTTTAAGACTAATTAGCTGGTTAAGTGGCTTTATTTATTGTAGAATTAACGAAAGTTATCATAACATTTGTAATGTTTGAAGCAGATGTCATAATTAATGCAGTAGAACGGGAAGATTTTACAACATCCGGTTCATTCATAAATTCGTACGACCTTACCTTCATGTATTAATATAAAAACCAGAAGACGTAAGCTCTAGGTATATAATAATAAGAATAACAAGTACAGTAGTAGGCTAAAACTTTGCACTGAACACCAGTGTGTTTATAATTATGTCAATGCATTAACATAATAAAAAATACCAGTTTAAAATATCAAGCACCATAACAAGCTGTTTTGTAAAGGATGTCGCATTACAGCTGGAAGCGGATGACGCTGAAAGCCTTGTATTCAAAGTACAAATTGCCATGGCTGGTGTTACATTAAAGATAAGGTGAATAAAAGTCTGTGGCCTCGTGTCAGAATTACAGCAGAGTTTATATACAGAGACATTTCTCATGTGATAGCTATGTTGTCTCATTTTTATTAGTGAAAACTAGATTTCGTAGAAACTAAGGTCCATTTGTAAATAAACCACAGCTCACACAAGTCACTTTCAAACCAAGCTGCTTTCTCCTGGTTGACTTTGCAATTTTGTGAAAAACTTGAACCCATTGCAAAAGCTGCGTGAAAGACTTATATAAGGAAACACTTCACCCTCAAGTGATATTTCATAGCTGCACAGATTCATATTGAAATCACTGGCTTTAAAAAATTTGCAGAAAAACAGAACGTGACCTCCACTTTGTTAGTTCATATTAGTCTTTGAGTGAACTTATAACATGAACAATGTTCTGCTAGTTCAGTTTAATAAGGACACTCACCTAATAAAATACTAATTTAATTTTTTGGACAGGGCTACTGCCAATAGCAAAAGGCATTTATGATTTTTTTTGCATATGGGAGTTTGGTCACTGATATATGATTTTAGACTTTTGTAAACCAGTGTTGTTGCTTGCGGCTATTTTCATCTCAGTGGCTTCTTTTTGAGATTCTACAGCCATTTTTCTTTAAAAGAAAGGTAAAATATCTACATGAGACCTACACAGCAGTTTATGAATATATATTTTTTACATGTCAGATGGAACAGAAAACACTTTATCTTTACAAACATAAAAAACACTGATCTGGGGTTTTAAAAACTCGGTAAAAGATGTCAAGTAGCCACTTGGGAAATAAGTGACGACGTTCTTCTTAATGGCAAACATGGTGACACTTGTCACATTGAGTAAGTTATGCAATTTCAAAGATGCCCCTGGGCTCAGCGAGACTGATGAAATGTTGAAAGAGAAGCATAAATGTCTGTACTGGCTTATAATAGCTTAAGTGCCTGGGAAATCTTTCCTGCTTTCTTACTTTGGCTACTCCATTATCATAAGTAAAATGCTACAAGTAAAAAACACTAACATTTCATGTATGTTGAAAATGAAAACTGCAGTTTGAGGCGAGTTGTGACCAGAAAGTGAACGAGGAAGGTGAAAAGCAATTAGAAGAGAGTAAAATCAGCTCGGAGAACAAAATTGCACTCAGCGAAAAATGCGCAGTAGTGTAATTAGCGTGTGCAATTGTGGCCACAGGATGATTAGAAAAGTATACTTTATGCTTTATAATAATGCCTGGGAGCAACAAGCACTGCAGCATTGCAGATATTCAAACTATGAAAAATGACATTTGATTGAGAATTGGGGAAATAAGCAATTCCTCTGCTTCAGGTGATATATTTCTTAATTGAAATTAGATCTAACGGGAAGTTGTTTCAGTGATTAATGGAACCTATTTACACGTTTATCTCTACAGTTTGTTTATTTGGAACCAAGATCTCATATTCCTCAGAGATATTTCCTGTTGGGCCATTATAGCGTCCCAAAATTGCTGATGAAGTAGTGTAATTTGATTTTCACATAATGTATGATTGCAGAAAAAACATGCATTTTTTAATTGAACATTGATGGACATTACTGATTGAATATTACAGTAGTAACAATTAAATATAGCCTAATATTTAATTACTTTATATAATTACTTCATTATGAATATGGTGATTATGTATAACATGGACACCCAACTTAATAACATTGACTGTTTAAATCTAACGATGTCACGTCAACAAATGGAAATTAATGGAGCAAATGGAGCTATTATTTATCAATTATTGTGCTTTTGGCCCCAACAGCAGGGACACTTTTCAAGATCTTTGTCTCAAAATATAGCCTGTTTGGTTATAATAAAGGGGACCTATTTAGCAAAAACCACTCTTATAAGGTGTCTGAACACATTTGTGTGAAAGCAACCAGCTTGTAATGGTAAAAATCCACCCATTCATTTTTTTTATAATCCCAGTAAATCATAGACAGTCTCTCTGAACATGCGATTCCAGACTTCTCCCTACGTACACATCATCGTAGGGAGAAATCCCGCCCACTTGTGACAGTCTCTGCCATATTAGCATAGACACAGCCCTGAGTGAGAAGCAGCAGTCTGCCATTACTGTTTTCTTGCTGTAGCTGCTAGAGATACAGTGTCAGCGCCAAAGAGGCATTAGAAGTGTTGTGTGTTTGGGATGCACCAACGAAAATAGGAGTCTTCATAAACTCCCTCCATCTGAGCCGCGGAGGACACTGTGGTTAAATTACATTTTCGAAGTAAATGTCCCAGACAAAATCGTTTAAGTCCCCTTTATGTTTAGTGATCAATACCAACGCTTTGTGCGCGAATGTCAGCTCCAGACAAAGGAAGTATCACACGTTTGTTTTCCAAATGGCCTTTTCTGAAAGACCTTCTTGGTACTCGGTAAGGCTAATGTTGCTAAAGCTACCATTGTCTCTGCCTGTTTTCAATGATAAATAGGAATGTGGTAGTTAAAAATGGCATATCATAGCAACGTGAAGTCGACACTTGTCAAACTCATAATCACAAGCTGGCTCTTGAAGCTCCGCCCTCTTCTGAAAAGAGGGCTGGGAGCAGCTGCAGCTCATTTGCATTTGAAGGGACAAACACAAAACCAGCTCATTTTGGCTCATACCCAAAAAGTGGCAATTTTAACAAGCTATAAAAAATTATTTGTTGGGTATTTTGAGCTTCTTGGCACTCTGCAAGGCTAATGTTGCTAGAGCTGCCTTTGCCTATTTTCACTGATGCTGCCTATACGTGCTACCAGAATGACCCTAAAAAATATGAAAACAATGTGAAAGCATATGAAAGCAATGTGAAGTTGACCGTTTAAATTTGCCAAGCTCATAATCACAAGTGGTACTTTAAAAGTTTGTGATAGCACACGATGGCACCATGAGACCAGCTATGTCGTTATTTTTATTGCGCCGTGCTCCCCGTCTGTGTAATTCAGAAATGCGCATTTATTATGCACAGTACAGTCAGATGACTGACTTTCAAACCGATTCTGGTTTGAACATATCAGGCTGAACAGCACTACTAATAGTTTCTGACATTTCTGGTGCGTGAGATTGTCCTGTGTTGTTTTTGATGGCTCTTGAAGCCACGTTCTTTTCTGAAAAGGGGGCTGGGAGCAGCAGCTTATTTGCATTTAAAGGGACAAACACAAAAACAGCTCATTTGGCTCATAGCCTAAAATTGGCAATTTTAACAAACTATAAAAAATTATCTGTTGGGTATTTTGAGTTTCTTGGGACTCTGCAAGGCTAATGTTGCTAAAGCTGCCTTTGCCTGTTTTCACTAATGCTGCCTATACGTGCTACCAGAATGATCCTAAATAGGAATAAAAATTGCATATAAAAGCAATGTGAAGTCAACCGTTTGAATTTGCCAAGCTCATAATCACGTAGTACTTTAAAAGTTTGTGATAGCACACAATGGCACTGTGAGACCAGCTATGTTGTTATTTTTATCGTGTCGTGCTCCCCGTCTGTGTAATTTATAAACGCCCATTTATTATGCACAGTACAGTCAGATGACTGATTTTTAAACTGATTCTGGTTTGAACATATAAGGCTGAACAGCACTACTGAGAGTTTCTGACATTTTCAGTACTTGAGATTGTCCTGTTTTGTCTTTGTCGGCTCTTGAAGCTCTGCCCTCTTCTGAAAAGGAGGCAGGAGCAGCAGCTCATTTGCATTTAAAGGGGCAAACAAAAAATGGCGCATTTTGGCTCATACCCTAAAAGTGGCAATTTTAACAAGCTATAAAAAATTATCTGTCAGGTATTTTGAGCTTCTTGGCACTCTGTAAGGCTAATGTTGCTAAAGCTACCATTGCCTTTCCCTGTTTTCACTGATTCTGCCTATACGTGCTCGAGAATGATTGTAAACAGGACTGTGGTAGTTTAAAATTGCATATGAAAGAAATGTAAAGTTGACCGCTTGATTTGTCGAGCTCATAATCACAAGCGAGATTAAAAAGTTTGTGATCGTGCGCAATGGCACCATGAGACCAGTTATTTCGTTATTTTTATCACGCCGTGCTCTCAGTCTGTGTAATTCATAAACGCGCATTTATTATGCACAGTACAATTATGACTGACTTTTAAACCAATTCCGGTTCGAACATATAAGATTGAACAGCGCTATTGAGAGCTTCTGACATTTTCATTGCGTGAGATTGTCCTGTTTTGTTTTTGTCGACTCTTGAAGCGCCGCCCTCTTCTGAAAAGGGTGCGGGAGCAGCAGCTCATTTGCATTTAAAGGGACAAACACAACTTTTACAATTTTAACAAGCTATAGAAAAATGATCTGTCGGGTATTTTGAGCTTTTTGGCACTCTGTAAGGCTAATATTGCTAAAGCTACCATTGCCTTTGCCTGTTTTCACTGATGCTGCCTTTACGTGCTACCAGAATGATCGTAAATAGAACTATGGTAGTTAAAAAATGCATTTGAAAGCAACGTGAAGTTGAACACTTGAATTTGTCAAGTTCATAATCACAAGTGAGACTTATAAAGTTTGTGATAGCACGTGATGGCACGATGAGACCAGCTGTTTCGTTATTTTTATGCACAAAAACGGTGCATTTTGGCTCATACAACTTCACATACACACTCTGGGGACATTAGACGCTTATTTTACATCTTGTAAAAAGGGGCATAATAGGTCACCTTTAATGATTTTTATTTATAACATAAATCTATAACATTTTAAAAATGTTAAATGTTAGTCATTAAACATTCACAACTCGAATTTGCTTGTGTCAAGTATCAGTTTTTGTGCGTTTAGTGAAGCGCAAAAGTGCTGCAGTGATGTTTTGTGCCATCTAGTGGTTCAGAGAGAAATCAAATTATATCTTTAGCCCATACTCTACTCTGTCTGTTTTGTAGCCTATGTATCCGTAATAGTTCATTGCTTAGGTTGTGTGTCTAATGCATTTCTTTTTTGTAGAGCACACTGCCTGATAAACTCCTTATCCCTCTGAAAGACATCATGGCCTCTAATTAGTACCCTGAAATATCAGTGTTTATTCCCTCAGCCTGGAGTTCCCTCTCTAATGCCGCAGCCGTACTCAGCGGAAGCATTAATTACATAGTGGTTTATCAGATGCGGCTACATTGTGTGCAGCTGCTCTCAACCCATTGATTTTCCAAGATTGCCGTGAAGTGGCAATGACATAATGTCAGTATCTTGCCATATTGATAAGGTTAATTACCCAGCCTCTTTTCACTGTAAACATCGGCAGAAGAGTGAAAAAGATACCACCATTTTCGCATTAAAATAAATGACTGTTGACATTTATAAATGGATGTTTATGGGTATGAGTATGTTTACCGCGGATTGCAATGTGCAGTAAATTATTTCCCCAAAAAATCAGGTTATAAAAGCTGGAAATGTTTTTGTTTATGTCTACTGACTCGTTTGAAAGGCTTTGGATGTATATTTTCAGTGTAAGAGCACCACATTTCAAAAACAGTTCAGCTGTTCGGAAAAAAACAACAACCAGACGGATGTCAGGGCTGTTTTATTTCATTATGTTTATATAACTTCAAATCCAACATGTGTTCTGTAATAATTGCACATAAGAGGCTCTTTATGTCCTGTATGTTAAGAGTCAGGAACAACATGTACTCTCTAAATGGAAAATTACCGATGCTACATGTTTGCCATCATGGTGCCCTCGCTATATTGATCTAACCTGTATAACTTTGTGTGTTAAAACTGTTGGGCGAAGTAAATACTATTGGGGAAATGTGTTTGGGAGTGTGTAGGTGGTGTTGTAGGAATAGGTGGGGGAATGAGTGCATGTATGACGGGAGAGATTAGCGCTGATAAACTTGCTGTGTGAGTCATACTTTAATCACTTAGGTTAGTTTGAAGCTGAGTCACATTTTTTTCCCATGGTGCTCCTGGGTCACAAAAACCCCAAGTTACCCAACTGACCAATAAGTGAGACGGTGTATAAGCCAATAAACCAACTGTCCATTAACCTAAAGCTATTGCACTTCCTGACACTGTAGTGTCAATAAATGGCTTCATAAGAATTAAAGGCTTGTGGTATCTTAAAGGGACAGTTTACACAAAAATGAAAATTCTGTCATTAATTACTCACGCTCATGTTGTTCCCAACCTGTAAAACCTTTGTTCATCTTTGGAACGCAAATTAAGTTATTTTTGATGAAATCCAAGAGCTTTCTGACCATGCATAGACAGCAGCGCAACTGTCGTTGATAGATGACGTGTTCGTAGGGAGAAATCTGGTATCGTGTGTTCACAGAGATTGGATTTTTACCATTATAGGCTGGTTGCTGTAACACACTGTGGCCACACAACTGTATTTAAACACCTTATAAAAGTGATTTCGAAATTAATCACAGAATTTTCATTTTTGGGTTCAACTACCCCTTTAAAGTTTTTGAGGTTTAACAGTTACAATTACCATCCTTTCATCCCCCATTCATCTTTTTTTACAGTCCTATAGTAATACAAGTTTGGAACAAGGCCGAATAAATGAAGTATTATTTCTGGGTTAACTAAAACTTTAAAAGTATACTTTATGCAAGTAATTTTTCATTTATGTTTTGTTCGTTGATTCATGTTAGACTCTATATGCATAATCAGATTTGTCATGTATTAATATTTTATTTTGAAATCAAAAGTGTTTGATAATAGGTCAAAAAGTCCATTCAGTTTTTTTTTTTAACAAACACTGTGAAAAATTAAACCAATTTTTTAGTGCCTTCAAATCGATTAATCATGATTAATCACATCTAAAATAAAAGTTTGTGTTTACACAATTGACTTTGTGACACTTTTTCTGGTGAATAACAAAAATGCTTTCAAAAATGCTAACAAAAACGGATTTATTTTATAAATACTATATAAATACTATAGTCAATTATGTAAACACAAACTTTTATTTTGGATGCGATTAATCGTGTTTAATCCATTTTTACACAAAATCTTAATTTTAAATAAATCAGTTTTTGTTATTCACCAGAAAAAGTGACAAAAAGTCAGTTATGTAAACACAACTTTTATTGTGGATGTGATTAATTGCGATTAACTGATTTGACACCACTACCCTTTTTAAAACAAAACAAAAAAAAAATGAGTTAAAAATAACTAGTTTTTGTTATTTACCAGAAAAAGTGACAAAAAGTCAATTAAAACTTTAAAATCTGTGCTATAATTGTTAGTGTCTATTAAATCACTATTAAATTTTTGGTTCCCCAAAGAGCCTTTCATTGAACAGTTTCTGCAAGAGCCATTTTGAAGAACTTTCTAAAAATCTAAAGAAACTTTTTCGACTCTAAAGAACCTTTTCTGCATATGAAAGGTTCCATGGATGTTCAAGGTTCTTCAAAGAACCATTGATGCCAATAAAGAACCTTTATTTTTAAGAGTGTAGTGTAAAAACAACAAGGAACATCCTACATGCGTGTAATTTAATTTTTTGTAATAATTTACTGTGAACACTCCAGGGAAATTCTACATGTAATATAGTGAGTCACGTCTCCTTTTTGTGATTAACTATTGCTCATGCTGATGTTACTCCTCGATCACTATAGAAAGGATCACATATTCATTTAGCTAATTTGCGTTATATGTGTTCCGTCTCACCTGTCTGTTTTGACAGCAGTGTGGTTTTCTTGATGTTCTTCTTTGATTAATCCTCTTAATTTCATTCCTACCTCATTCCTTCTCTGTCCCTCTTGCGGAATAAATTATCTCTTTAACCTGTGCGAAAGCTCTCGCTGTATTTATTTCAGTCTTGCTGAAGCCACTCAGTCATCCAGTCCCAATCCTCCAAAACTCTAGCAATAACCCTCTTGTAAAGGATATACACTGATTATTTATTCACTTTGATATTTAGCTGATATTTCCCAGTGGCGCTATGCTTAACTGTGTATCAAATCTCGCTCTCCCGTGTGCGTCATGATGTGTGGCGACAGACACACATACTCAGCACACCTCCCCCTACGCATGCACAACCACAGGCTTAATTTTATCTAGACAGGTGGAGACATTGAGATACATGTTTTGTTGGCATGTTTTGACTCAAACATATAAATATGAGCAGTCCCATTGAACAAATACACACACATACGCACATACATTTAGAAAATGCCTGGAAATGTGAGGCCATATCCTAATTCTGAGGATCTTACTCTACAGCCCATGACTCCAAGATGCTTGACATTTTCATAATGAGGAGATATTAAACAGACATTGGTGCAATCATATTATCTGTATCTACATCCCACTCAAGGGAGCTCCTGCCACACCCCCAAAACAGGACAAAGCTGATTACAAAAGGCTGAATTTAGGCTTTTTATTTTTCCATGACACTCCAACACCTACCTCTTTCCAGTTAATTGGAAATTCGATGAAAGTTATAGCAAATCTCTACTATTTTTTTTAATAACGTGATATAAGGACTCCCTAGTTTATAGCGAGATCACGTGATCAAAAGCAAACACTTAAAGGACATGAGCTTTTCTGGTCTTCTGAAAGATTACAAAAAGGACATCAAGGCCTGTTGGCTAAACATCTAGTTTTTTTCATACTTGATGTCAACCTCATATACTGCCACTGTTTACACAATAAAATGTACTTAATGGTTTGGGTTCTGAATTCCCACACCAGATAAAGGGCTTAAGCTTTATTTAACATGCAATATATGGCATCCATGTCTCCCACAAACAGCATTAATATAGGATTTAAATGTTATTACTTGAAGCTCATATCTGTCAAATTCATACAGTGATATTGTTTGTGCCATTCATATTGTTTATACAGTGATACTGTATATTTATATTTAGGGGTTGAAGCGCATAGCGCTGAAACCTTATTGTACTGTAATTGTTAAAGTGGGCATGGATCATCAATCTCCACATAAAACTGATCAGGCAGACCAAACCCTAAGCCATAGAGACTTGAAATTTGTCACCAAGTCACATCCCAATCGGCCTGACGGGGGTGCTACAGCAATCAAAAGTATTAAATCGCTCTCATCTCTAAACCTGTTAAAGTGTCTTATGTTGTTGGAATCCTTGGCTCCCACCAGACAAAACGCATGCCTCGGATTCGTCCGTCACCCTGTGTGAAATATTCTGGTATTTTGCGTTTTTTTTTTTTTGAAAAAACTACTTTTGTGAACTAGTCCTAGTTTTTTTCCCTGATCGGAACTAAACCAGTGCAGGAAGATATTCTCTGCACAGTGAATATAAATAATTATCAAAAAAAAAGTTGAACTTTCGACTCTCCATCACAAAGGGATGTCAAAACTTTCGAAAAGGGGCAGGGCTGCCTTTACTAAAACGGCTATCACTTTTGAACAGAATGAGATATCTTCGCCAAACTCACAATGTAAGAGCTGAATCTGAGGTCACTTGAAAAAAGTCACAGAGCTTGGCCACTTAGTGGCGCTATAAAAGGGAAAAAACTAAAATTGCCATAACTACACAACCGTTTGTCTTATTGACATTGGTACGCATTATAAGTTTATAAGGACATTTGAGTATCTGAAAAAATATGTTCGCCATTGGCCGATGAAGTTTGAGCACCTGTTATAAAAGGTTAACGGAAGTCGATCGGAACGAAATTTGGTAAGCCTGTGTGACTCATGGTCCTAATGGTCTGTGAGAAATTTGAAAAAAATCGGCCACTGGGGTTATCGTTTTTTGCACTGTTTTTCACACATACAATATTCATATCATATGATAGACCTCCTCATTCCTAACAACTTCTAGCAGTGGTTCTAGCCTCTAGAACCACTGCTGTCAATCAAACTGTTTGTTAAATGATTGAGAAAATGTAATAAACCTACTTTTGCGAACTAGTCCTATGTTTTTTGCTAAATCTGGAAAATCACTGCAGCACAATTTTGACTCTCTAGGTCAATAATTATCAAAGTTTGAGGTCATAAACATTAAAAAACATTGTATTTCTATGGTAAATTACCTGTATTTGCCAAAACTGATTTTTTAAATCATTGGTTTAGGTGGTTACAGTCTTGAAAAATTTTTTTGTTTTTCATATATGCTTAAATGCCTTAAAGCGATTGAACCCTGGGAAACGCTGCTTGCAGCTATATTTATTTATTTATTTATTTATATATATATTTATTTATATGGTAGTACTGCAATAGTGTAGACTAGACTACCATATAGAAGAAAAACGGCCAAAACATATCCTCTGTGATTGTCTACTACTGCAATACTTTCAGTATTTCTGTTTACACCGGAGGCCATATAGTATTTGCATATAAGGCCGTGTCCCTTTTAAATAAATGCATAATTCAATTATTTCCAGTGTTTGAATGTGTACTGCCACAACAGACCACTTTCGTGACCTGTAAAGCTAGTTCAGATCCATTAGATCCTGATGGAACTTATGCTGTTACTTTGCTTTTGCATAAACACGTCTCAGCTGATGGTAATAACATTATCCCAAGGTAGACTGCAAGTAAGGAAATTGGAGTTGTTTCCTTGAATTTATTAAAATGTTTAAAAATGATTAAAATGAATAATCTGACACAGTAATTATGTGGCTGTGGCTTCCCAGACCATTTGCAGGCAAGTTAACACAGGGATATTTGCAAAAAAAAAAGATCCAAAGAACATGATTTGTCTGCTTTGTCTTGTTTTGTCCTCTCTCAGGACATCTCTTCAATATTGAGCATTTTAATGTCCAAACAACAGTGGTGTGTAAGATTTCCTGTATGAACATCAGGAGTTAGTAAGCATGGATTCCCAAGGGAAATACATTTGAAAGAATCTATGAAATTTCATTTTCTGAAAACAGTGTGGCATAATGCGCTCTCTAAACCTAATTTATAACCCTTGTGGTTTAGTGATCATTAGATATTCCAGAGATATGTAAAATCCAGAGGGAAATGGATTGAAACTGCAATTACTGGCATGTGAGTCCAATTCTTTCCAGGAATGATAACTGAGTTTTATTAGTTTGTACTACTTATGTGTAAATGAACATCATAGTCTGAATCACTTACAGGATTTACACTCTATAGGATTTTTTCCCTCTGTGATCAAGAATTACTCTTTAAATCCTACTATATGGCATCCCAAAGTCACATTTCTACTTTAGACAATCCTACAGAGCGAAAGGTTTTGGTAAGTGGACTCAAGAGTGACCCAAGCCTGGATTTCAAAATGAGTAAATCACTCGCATATGCGACTAAATCTTCACTCTGGGCGACTAAATGATGTCTAACATTAGCCATTGGCTAATAAATTCTCAGATTTTACTCGCCAGTATGTGAGCTGAAAGCTAAGTATAAGTTTAGCACAAATATATATTATACGCTCTGACTGAGCGCTTCAAAGTTTCACTCTCCGTCAAGTGATCTGTACTATTTTTCAGTTCATATCAATGGATGTGCAGCGTACCTGGCTGTATTTGACGTATTGTAAACTTTAGTGTCAAGGCACACGACTTGCCGTCGCTTTGCTGAGAGGACTGTTTCTCACACACACTCAAAGAAAGAGAGCGAGAGAGTATTACATACCATGCAGAATTGATGTGCTACATGTAAACATTATTTTTTGTTGTATTTTCCTGTCAAAGTAACAGAATTCATTTGGAATTCCTCACCTGTTAAGAACAACCATAAGATACTGCCAGTTTCTCCAGTAGTGGGTGGAACTAACGTGTCAATGGCAATCTCATTGGCTGGTGCTCACCTATTATCGCTCCTGTCTTGATTTCAGCAAATCAATTAATTAAAAATGCTTGATTATCATAATAGCATATTGTAATGCTTGGCTGACTGATGTTAAAAGTGTATTTTTAAATATTTAGAAACCCATGTCTCTCCACTTTAGCCCTGATGTCTTTGAGGTTTTTAGTAGACCACAGCTACTGAAAGAGCTTACAAATGGCAGAGACAAGAAACGTTAGATGCCATCCTGGCAGGATGTAAACATGCTGATGCTTGTCATGACGCCACAGCCACTGAAGGAGTTTCTCAGTGTGGATTTCACTTGATATCCAGGGGCGTTTAGACTCCTTATGGGGAAAATCGATGGTACGACATTGGTGTAAGCCTACACTTACATCAATTGCCACCTGTAGGCTCTTTCTTTTTTATTTTTTAAGATTTATTTTTGGCATTTTTGCCTTTATTATTATAGGACAGAAGGCTATCGGTGCTGACACCTGTAAGCTCTTTCAGCTGTGGTATTTTATTTTCAGAGTTGTGTTGCGGTAAAAATAGCAACAGGTAGCACAAGTAGCTCACAGAGCACAACCATTTTACGTAATAATTGTGCCCCATAGTCCAAAATATGTATGAAACGATGTAGCTTTTTTTTTGTAAATAACATAAATATTTAATTGGTTTTCTACTAAAACTGACTGAGCGTTTCAAAGTTTCACTCTCTGTCAAGTGATCTGTACTATTTTTCAGTTCATATCAATGGATGTGCAGCGTACCTGGCCGTATTTGACGTATTGTAAACTTCAGTGTCAAGGCACACGACTTGCCACAAAATAACAGAATTTACTAACGTTACTAACGGCGTTGTTTTTTCAGTAACGAGTAATCAAACGAATTACTGTTTCCTACGTTACAACGCCGTTACCATTACTGCCAATAAAATACGGCGTTACTATCATTTATTATAATATTATTATAATTTTATTTTTCAGTTCATCTGAATGGATGCGCAGCGTACCTGTATTTGACGAGCTGTAAACTCTAGTGTGAAGGCACACGACTAGCCGTCACTTTGTCTCACACACCCAAAGAAAGATACAGAGCGACAGAGTCTTATACCATGCAGAATTGACGCGCTACGTGTAAACGATATTCTTTGTTGTATTTTCCTCTCGAAACAACGGAGCTCCTTTGGAATACTTCAGCTTTTAAGAACTGCTGGTTTCTCCGGTAGTAGGCGGGACTAATGTGCAAACGGCAATCTCATTGGCTGGCGCTCACCTATTATCGTCCCTGTTTTGATTACAGCAAATCAGTTAGAGCGAACGCAGACAACGTGATTAAAATTCATGAACCCAGCAGCTCATTAAACCTTAGTGTGTTTAATATTGTTATTAATAGTAGAATTCGTGGTAGTAACAAGACGTTCATAGAAACACTAAATTACAAACAATATCACCACCAGTCCTAAGTTCAGTCAACATGACAAACATGCATTCATACATGGTTATTCTAATTACTAAAGTTCTAATGGCTAAAGTTGAATGCTAATTATAATTATAATATTATATCAGATATTTAATATTAGTCTGGTGAGTAAACTAAAAATGTAATTAATTTAATTAAAATTTCATTCATTTAACATATTTAATATTGGGGTCATCCAAGTTATTTAATATATTTAATTTTTTTTTTAAAAAGCAACACAATAGTTACTTTCCCTGGTAATTAGTTACTTTTATAATGATGTAACTCTGTTACTAACTCAGTTACTATTTGTGAGAAGTAACTAGTAACTATAACTAATTACTTTTCAAAGTAACATTCCCAACACTGATCATATTATAATGGTTGACTGACTGATGTTAAAAATGTACTTTCAGATATTTAAAAAGCTGTGTTATTTTACAAACATAAGCTTATATATTTATATAGCCAACAAAGCCAACGGCAATTCTATTGCCAAGTTGTGCATAGAGGTTTGCTTCTATTTCTTACAGACTATGGAGAAATACAATGGATACTGAGCTTCAGACACCTGCAGTGTTACTTTTACCTTTTTTCTCCTTTGGTTTGCCCATAAACATGGTTAAAGAAACCAGAAAAATCTCCCTCTGCTTTGATATAACGTATTTGTCTAGCAGGTATGTAATGACGGTTGTAAACCAGAGGAATTACAATATGAATATTTAATGACTCTTTATTGGTATGCAGACCAATATTTTATTCAGCGTTTTTCTCTGCTGTGTAATGCAAATGATTAAGTTGGAAAAAGAAAGCTGGTGTAAAACGAAACTGTTACACCGAGACGTTTAAAATATTCAGCAAACGTTTTGTCTTAGCCTACAACAAGCGTTATATTTGAAAAAATATATGCAGCCTATAGATGTGTTTTTCTTTTTAAAGCCAAATGCATTTTACAGTAAAACAATCCTGTATATATACACCAAAATGTCCTGTTGAAGATGATAGATTGGTTATTACTCATAGCTTTGACCGTATGTAGAAGTTGTCCACTCGTTTCACAGCATCATTTGTGTAAATTAATCACGTGCCGGGGCTAATACATCGTGACGTACTTTGCAGGTCGATTTACTAAGAGGGTGTGTGACTCCGAGAGTTCATAATGTTAGGCTGTAAGTCAGACTGAAAAAGCAAAGCATCAGACGAAACGGGGCGAACTGACGGACCGACGCGCACTAAAACATGAGGAGCAGCAGCCAGTGTGAACGCGGAGCAGCTCAGAGCGCGATGAGCCCAGCACACAACTCAGCCCTGATGCTCGCTGTCCTCTTCATCTCCTTCATACCCATCACCACAAGTAAGTCAACATACGTCTCTCCTTTTACCTGAGTGATGTTAGAAAAACTTAGCTTAAGTTTGGTGGACTTGTACTTTCTCTCTAATGAGAAAGCTGATTGTTTATTAAAATCAAATGATTTGACGTTAACGTTGGTTCTAAACCAACATGATGATAATATTATTGGTAGCACTTTAAAGTAAGGTGTCATTTGTTAACATTAGTATTAACTAACATGAACAATGAACAACACTATTTCTTAATCTTTGTTAACGTTAGTTAATAAAAATACAGTCGCTCATTGTTCATGTTAATTCACAGAGCATTAACTAATGTTAACAAACACAACTTGTGATTTTAATAATGCGTTAGTAAATGCTGAAATTAACTAACTAAGATTAATAAATTAGTTCATGCTAACTAACATAGTAAACTCATGCATGTTGTACCATGTTATTCATTCTTAACACTTATTCAGTCACACTGGAAAAAATTATTAAGTAACAAGCAGACATGAAAGACTTTATTGTAACAAACTGAATAGATGGAATACATAAATATTGCAACAGGTATTAAAAAACAGCTGTTGCTGTCCTCCACTGAAACTTCTGTCTTTATCTTGTCTTTAAATTGACTTTTTGCTGATTTTATGTTTATAAATGATTTTGATCTTTATTGAGGGCTTAGATTTTTTGCCTGTGTTTCAAAATGTGCCGCATTACCGTGTCAGTAGATAATAAGCAGGAATGCGTCGTTGTGACACATTAACTAAGAGCTTGTACTGTATATACGTAGGGCAGTAAATTCTGTTAAAGCGCCTTGTAGGTTGAGGATAATTAGCACAATAAAAAATGCTGGATGTTACCCAATAAACCTGCAAAATAGATGAACAGTGTTATACATATGATTCATTTTGTGTACAGTCATTACACCACAAGGATTATAATGCTTGATCATCTGCAATATAGTAATAAAGAATTCGCTTTATACACCAACAGCAATATCACCAAATTGAATTCAGTCACATAACTGCTAATTAAGATGTCAGTGAGGAAAAAAAAGGATCATTGTATAGCTGAGACAGTTTGACAGCAGTGATGTCACAAGAGTTTGAACAATATCATGATATGTGACTCATTTATTAATACACAGAATTATACCTGATTGTTATATTTCTTACAATGTCATGAAGATGCAAGTTTATAATAACATTAGATTATAACTTTCATACTGGTTTCTTGAAGTTGTGTTCATGCTTGTTTTTGGCTAGTTACAGCTTAATTATCTCATGTATTCTAGTCTTAAATGAGTCCCATTGGTCACAGAAAACACCTTTTGACAGTAATGGTTCAAAAAGGAAAGGCAGGTTGAGAGACGCATACAACAGATCAATAAACAAGCTCAGTTAAATTGGAGCTTATTCCTTTGAGGAAAGAGGTCAAAATCATCAAAACAAAAAAATTGACAAGCAGACGTAATTAATTTCAGACCTGTAAAACTAAACCTCACAAGGATTACAGTTGTCAAGGCTTCCAGATTGATTTCACTGGCAATTTTGTGATGCAGTTGCAAAGAAACCGCATGACAATGAAGATATTTTTAGAATTTAGACAGGTAAAGTAGATATCGTCATAAGATTTGAGATTTAACTAATAATTATGAACAGTGGAGACTTTGCAATCATTACAAGTGGACAAAACTAGAGTAACACATTCTTTGTCATTCCATGCAACATTTGTAAACATGCAAAATTTACTGTACTTGCAACACTATTATTATTTGAATATATGTAATAATGTTTTCTGCATGAATTGCAGGTGCTCCAGTGCTCTTGAATCCATCTTCAATAGAGCATGAGCAGTTACTATCCCAGGTGTGTATGATTTACTGTCGATAGACATATTTATGAGTTCTTTCATTTCTACCGTAAACAGACCGCTTATACTGCCTTCAGTTAGACACAAATTTCCTCAGAGACGAAAGGTCATTATAAATGGCTTATCCCATATTTGTAGAGTTTCAGTACCAGTTAACTTTACCCTCTAAGGTGATGATTACGTCTCTGCTTTGTTTACATGTGCTAACTGTGTGTACATGAGTAATTACAAGGGTAAATCCGAAGATCTAGAGGCTGGCATATGAAAGCATATTTTTATGCATGTTTATGGCCATGGGGTGAAATGAACAAAACGACACATAAATGATATGTGATTTGCACTTTGTAGTTGTTCTTTAAATCTTAATTTATGCACGCGCCCAAACTACAACTGCTTTTCTGTCTTTTGTTGTAGATAACTGATCTGTGCTCATTCTACCTCTCCGCAGAACCATCCTTTAGAGTGAGTAATTCAGCATTGTTGCCATTTGCAATACAGTTACTAAACTATGTGTGTGCTTTTGAGGAAACAAAGCGAGAGTAAATGATGGTATAAATGTAAAAGAGAAATACAGAGAAACTGTTAGAGAGTTAACTGTTCTATGAATCCCAGTAAACCAGTGAACTGTGGTATTAAAAATGTTTTATCCGTCTTTTACGCGGAAATACGTCTAGGGGAAATAACGAGAAGAATAACAACATGCAGTAAACGATAAAACTGTTCGTACTACAAACCAGTGTATTCATAATTAAGCTAATACATTAAAATAATATGGTAAGACAGACCAATTTGCAGTATCAAGCAGCAAAACAAGCCGTTTCGTACAGCTAAAAATAGCTGGATGTGGATGAGACCGGAAGCCAGACCCATAAAATGTACATATGGCTGCTCTTATGGGAAAAATAAGTTGGATAAGAATTCCCTAAATATAAATTAACAATTACAGTACAATGCACCTGACTTATTTGGCTCAGCTGCAAATATTTAACACTCATGTTGTGTTATGTTATATTTTCTTTTTACCAAAAATTTTAGTTTAAAATACATTTATTTCATACTAAGTATAGTTCAAATCTGATAACATATTTACCGACGTATCGCTCGAGACTTACTGATATAAATTTAGAATTTAGCTTTACTTGGAGTATTTCTTTATTGCACAATGCACATTTCTTAAAATTAAGCCTAAAATGTGTTTTAATGCCACTATTGATGAGGATTGTATGATCTTTGAATAATATTGGTCTTTAGATGCAAGATATTTAAAGTGTATCTAAAGTATATTTGCAGTAGTTCCACTTTAGCACTTCAGTCAATCTTTAGTTTAACTTCAGCACTACTTCCACACGATTAAAGTGTATAAGTACAAAATTAGTTTTTGCAATTTAGCAGACCAGTTTAGTATACTAAAAGTACAATCACAGGGTGTTTTTTATTATAAATGTGAATGTATACTTAGCAAGAAATAAATGTATTTGAAATACATTTTAGTAGCCTATTTTTATTTTCACTAGGGTAGGCTTCATTGATCTGAGTTGAGCTTTTGAGTGAACAGTGCAATGATTATCCAAGTCAAGTCACCTTTAGTTATATAGTGCTTTATAAAATACAGTATAGATTCTTTCAAAGCAGCTTTATAGTGTTAAACAAGAAAGTAACAGTGAATCAGTGATTCTGACTTCACCAAATATAAGACAAATTCAAATTCTGCTGTTAAAGTTCAATAATTATAAAACAAGTTCAATTCAGCAATAAGCAGCTCAAAGACAGTAGTGTCGTTATTCAGCTCAGTGTTCCGTGTTGGTTCATTTTAATTCGGTAAGTGTTTACGTTGTAAAATTCATCCATTATATACTAATTTGAAGCTATAAAGCAGCTATACAGAAAAGGGGCTTCACAAATAATGCTTTTTACCACTCAAAAACTGAGGTGCGTAAGCTCAGATCAATGAGGACTACAACTAATCAGTTCCAAGAAGAAATGCAAGAACATTTTAAGTACAGTACAAGGCTTAAACTGTTCATAATCCATTTACGTTTCTTTTAACCTTTGCCAGACATCTGATGTCCTGGAGGACCTGTGTTTCCTAATGCTGGGATCACTGCAAAAATCGCAGGTGAATATTATTCATGCCCACATGCAATCAGCACGTATAGAAGATTTCACAAATATTCTACACACCACCGCCAACCCTTGCGTATTGTTTTTGTGTTAAAGGGTAAAAAAAAAGAAAATTCTGTCATTAATTACTCACCCTCAAGTTGTTCCAAACCCGTAAAACCTTCGTTCATCTTCAGTTCATATTTTTTAGGAAATCTGAGAGCTTTCTGACCCTGCATAAACAGTAACACAACTGACACGTTCAAGGCCCAGAAAGGTAGTAAGTACATTGTTAAAATAGTCCATGTGACCTTAATTTTATAAAGCTATGAGAATACTTTTTGTACAGAAATAAAACAAAAATAATGACTTTATTCAAAGATTTCTTGTCTTTCATGTTATGCGTTGTGTAAACTCATAAACGCGGCGTCTGAGACTGACAGGGAAGAGAAGGACAAAACGTAACATTATGTTCGAACCACTTATGTCACATGGACTGTTTTATCGATGTCCTTACTACCTTTCTGGGCCTTGAACGTGTCAGTTGCATTGCTGTCTATGCAGGGTCAGAAAGCTCTCGGATTTCATCACAAATATCTTAACTTGTGTTCTGAATATGAACAAAGATCTTAAAGGTTTGAAACAACATGAGAGTGAGTAATTAATAACAGAATTTTCAGTTTTGAGTGAACTGTCCCTTTAAGAGTAAACTTGTGGCAGCCTCAACTCATTTCATATGTTTCAATCCATAGTACAGCATAAAATATGCAAAAAAGGTTCTGGCTGGGACTAGTTATCACTAGTAATGTATAAAATGATGAAAAGACAATTTGTTTTGATTTTTAATCTTTTCCTTTTGTACATGCAGGAGATCACAGCTCGAGAGACCAGCAAAAGGGTGAGCATGTGACATTTGCAGTTATTATTTGAGGTCGTCTCTTCAGACACATTCAGTGCAATGACAATTCAATGACACCATAACCATAACATCAGCATCCTTTTATCTTTGTCTGTTCATGTATGTTTGATTGTAATCGTCTTTGTATAATGGATAATGTCTTTTTTTATGGATTATGGTGTTCTTTTTTTATTCTATGAATGTTTTTCTTGTTTTTGGTCTGTGTTGATTTTTTGTGTTTGTGTAACTTCTGTGTTTGGGTTTTGTATTTGTGTGTCTGTACTTGTATGTATAGTTTTTATTTCATTACACTAAACCGAATGGTGCAGGATTGTCAGATGGGACGGTAGGTTTCCTCAAGAGTTGTTCAGTGTCTGTTGCTTTCAACACTCAGTCACCGTTGCTGCGCTGCACTGTCTCCAATAACACTCAACTGCATATTGTAATTAGGGATATAATACTCCGGCATTAAATAAAGCTCATGTGAATGAAATAAACTGTATTTTAAGCCAAAGCACAGTTCCCTTTTGGGTCAATGTAATGGAAAATCAATTTGCAATATCTTAGCCAGGAAAGTGGATGTAAAAAATAATGTACAGCAACTGAAAAAAGTAAATAAATTAATTAAAATAAAAAAATGACCCTGGACCACAAAACCAGTCAGTATACGGGTATATTTGTAGCAATAGCCAAAAATACATTGTATGGGTCAAAATTATCGATTATTCTTTTATGCCAAAAATCATTAGGATATTAAGTAAAAGTCATGTTCCATAAAGATATTTTGTAAATATCCTACCATAAATATATCAAACTTAATTTTTGATTAGTAATATGCATTGCCAAGTACTTAATTTGGACGAATTTAAAGGTGATTTTCTCAATATTCCCCTCAGATTCCAGATATATATATATATATATAAAATCCAAAAAACATAATTGCAAAAAAGAAAGATAATTTAGATAATTATCAGATTATCATCTTACTACAGTATTTAAAACTCTAGTTCCCATTGCATGCATGTAACCTCTGATATCCTATGATTCCTCCATGACAGCATCCACACTTAGGAAAATTTTTATTTGAACAATTTTTTCCTTTACTGAATATCTTACACTGCATAATTTTCCCTTGACATTTTTTGTCATTTAATATGATAATTTTGGAAGTGAACTAAAAGAAAACCTAAATTCATCTTAACATTAAATTTTCCAATTGTAATTTACATGCTAATTTTTGTTGATGTCGTCAGAGGAACTATTAAGTGTCTTTTCCTTGCAACTGTCCATTCCTTTCATATTCAGCACATTTCTTCTTCAAATGTATATCATACAGACATTTATGAATTACCTTATATTTATATGGCAGTTTTCCGTCACTGCTTAAAAATAAATAATAATATTAATGAAGTTATTGCGACTTTCTATTTCACAATTCTGACTTTTTTTCCTCAGAATTGTCAGGTATAAAGTCAGAATTGCAAAATATAAACTTGGAAATCTGAGAAATGAAGTCAGAATTGCATGATATAAACTCTCAATTGCAAGAAGCATCACAGATGCGAGTTTGTATCTCACAGTTCCTTTTTTTTTCTTGCAATTCTGATGCAATTATAAGTTTACAGTATATTACACAATTCTGAGAAAAAAGTTCTGCAATTCTGACTTTATACCTCGCAATTGTGAGTTTATATCACACAATTCTGACTTCATTTCTCAGAATTAGGAGTCTGTATCTCACAATTCTGACTTTAGAACTCGCATTTGTGAGTTTATATCTCACAATTCGGAGAAAAAAGTCAACATTGTGAGATAAAAAGTCACAATTACCTTTTTTAATTTTTTATTCAGCGGTGGAAACGGGCTTTGATAGTTTTGTGATCAAATATGCAGCCAGATGTGCTGCATATTTGGAAGTAATTGTAATATAATGCTTTTAAACCCTTATATTTTCACATATTGTATGTTATGTGCTCTGGCATGGCCTGCATGCAATTGTGTTGTAACTAAACATCAATGCACTGTGTGTGCAAAATGAACACTGAGCCGCACTGAGGGAGAAAGTATTAAATGTATCCTCTCTGCGACCCCCTGGCCAATCCCCAGGAACAGATGTTCATGGTTTTCATATCTCTCCATGTCTGTCTTCATGATATCTCTCTATATATGTGTATGTGTCAGTCTACTGTGTTGCACCCTCTTCTGGAGCTCATACCCCAGCTTGCCAGAAGAAGAAGCAGGAGAATGAAATTAAATGTATGTATCCTGCATGCTTACCTTCATTCAGACTACATTAGCGCTGTGAGTATGACACCCTGAGAACCACTAAAATAACTGCTAAAGCAATATTTAGTTTGGGTAAGTGAAAAGAAACTAAATACTGTATGTCTAGGGCTGGTTTTCAGAAGTCAAGTTTAGGATATTTAGCTGTACTAAATACAAGAAATAATTCAATAGTGAATACATATTTCTAACTGAAGAATTATGCTTATGAGTCCCTTACCTTTAAATATTACAGCAACTGTATGTAGCTTTGTGTATTTTTGGAGCCCCCTACAGTTAAACACGTGGAATTTAGCGTCGTGTCGCTGTCGTAATTAGAGTGCACAGCTGTACACGTGCATTAAAGCAAGCCGCCTTTTTTCGCGCCATTTCGCACCCGCTCATCAAACTCACTCCCCGAGCAGATGTTTTGGGGAGTGTGGGAAAGAAAGAGAAGCTATTCGCCTTATTAAAGACCACTGTACCACCAGTACTACTTTCAAACTGATACTTCAAGGTAAAAAAAAACGTACATATATACAGTTGCTGTGGTAATAGTTGATAAAAACAACGTGACTTTAGACGGATGTTCATAGAGAGTGACTCAAGTGTCTGTTGCGCTCAATCTTGATGAAATGCCATATGCTGCTGTTTGATAATATCTCATCATGACTTAGCTCTAGGGCTTCTTTTCTGACCATCAGTAATGGCTGATTTAACTAAGTGTTAAGTGTTAATTATTAAAGTAGTAAGTGTTAATTATTATTAAAACTGACAGTGCGTGTACTGTATCTGTGTTTATACACCACATATTTGACAACCTATCTTTCTGGTTGATGCTGGAAATATTGCCATTAACATAAGAGCCAGGTTATCTTATTCACTAATTAATTATTCATTTATTCATTTTTGAATTACATAAGGTGCCATTCAAAAGTTTGAGGTTGATAAGATAGTGTGTGTATGTGTGTGTTTGAAAGAATAATTAAAAACAGCAATATTGGCAATATTGTGAAATAGTATTACAATTAAAATGCCAGTTATTTTAATAAATTTTAAAAAGTTATTTATTCCTGTGATTACAAAATCTGAATTTTCAGCATCATTACTACAGTTTTGTCACGTGATCCCTCAGAAATCATTTTAATATGCTGATTTGCTGCTCAAAAAACATTTATTATTATGAGTAAGTGTTAAAAACAGTTGCACCATTTAATATTTTTGTGAAAACTGTAATACATTTTTTCAGGATTTTTGATGGATAAAGTTAAAAATAAAAGCATTTATTTGAAGTAGAAATCTTTTGTGACATTATAAATGTCTTCAGTGTCACTTTTGATAATTTTAATGAAAAATAAAATTATTATTTTTTTACTGCCCCCAAACATTTAAATGATAATAATAATGATTGTTGTAATATATTAACTTATTCACTAGATATTACATATACAGTTGAGGTCAAAAGTTTACATACACCTTGCAGAATCTGTAAAATGTGGATCATTCAGGTAACAACACAGTATCAAGGGTATACAAACTTTTGAACAGGGCCATTTTTATAAATTCAACTATTATTTTCTCTTGTGGACTATATGTAAACATCTTTTATGTGAAATATCTTATTCAGGTCAGTACTAAATAAAAAAAAAAACATACATTTTGTATGATCCTTCCTATTTTGGTAAAGTCCTTTGTTCATCTTTGGAACACAAATTAAGATATTTTGATGAAATCCGAGAGCTTTCTGACCCTCTATAGACAGCAACACAACTACCATGTTCAAGGCCCAGAAAGGTAGTAAGGACATCACTGAAATAGGCCATGTGACATCAGTTGTAGTCCATGTGACATCAGTGGTTCAACCTCAATTTTATGAAGCTGTGAGAATATATTTTATGTGCAAAGAAGACAAAAATAACAATGTTATTCAACTGTTTCTTCGCTTCCATGTCAGTCTTCGACGCATGTTCATGAGTACTCTTGGATTTCATCAAAAATGTCTTAATTTGTATTCTAAAGATAAACAAAGGTCTTACAGGTTTGGAACGACATGAGGGTGAATAAATAATGAGCCATTTTTGGGTGAACTATCTCTTTGAATGTAATAATTGTTTATGAATTTATTATTCCCAATGTAAGGGGACTGTTTTTAATATTTAACTTTGCATTTTTTTCATTGTATTTGAAAGTATTAATTTCTATATTATGTAACCCATGCTTGTGCACTTAACATACATGGTTGCACAAGGCTGACATGTGAATGCATGCGTTCGAGTCCATCTAATTCTATGTGCAGGATGTGAAATGGCTCAACCTTAGTTAGATTAACTGCTCCTGTCCATTTGAGAGGTAATTGTACGCTAAAAGTGTTATTGTGCTATAAGGGTAAAAGACAAAACTGAACAAGAGTAAATGATGACTGCCTCACTCTCACACAGGAAATGGTCCTGATGGATTTTGTTGGGTAGATAAAGCTTTTTAACCCCTAACAACACTGCCGTCATCAAACCTTTGATTCATCCGAGGAACTCTGATGACTCTGATGAAGTTGTGTACACAAAGTTTGGTAGCAACATCAGAAAGTGTGACGTGATATTTGGAGCACATCTATAACAATTCCTTCTGTGTTACAGGATGACCTTCAGGGGCCCGGACGGATCCAGAGCAGAGGGTACTTCCTTTATCGGGTAGTGTATCATTTATATGACTAGTAATTATTGTTCAGTGAATTATCTTCATATTGCTTTTCTACAGTAGATAATATTCAGATTAGTCGTCATCCAATATGTATTTTTCAAAAGTGTTAAATTATGACTTTTGTTCCTTTCAATCCTAAATTGTTTTGTTCTTTTTAATTTTAATGCTTTAGTAATATTGTTTGGTTTTTCAAAATTTCCATATAGCTTTAATTTTAGTGCTGTCAGATCGATTAATCACGATTAATCGCATTCCAAAATAAGTGTTTACAAATTTGTGTTTACATAATATATGTGTGTACTGTATATTTATATTAATATATAAATGCATACACATACATGTATATATTTAATACATGTTTGTAACATATATTTATATATAACAAATCATGAATATGTGTGTGTGTAAATATTTCTTAAATTCATATTTGTGTATTTATATATATATATATATATATATATATATATTAGTACTGTTAAACGATTAATCACGATTAATCGCATCCAAAATAAGTTTTTGTGTACATATGTGTATTGTGTATATTTATTATGTATATATAAATGCATACACATACAGTATATATTTTAAAAATATTTACATGTATTTACATTTATTCAAATAATTTACATTATAAATATAAACATAGCATATTTTTCTTAAATATAGACATGTATGTGTGTATGTTTATATTTACATAATATACACAGTACACACACATATATTATGTACACAAAAACTTTTATTTTGGATGCAATTAATCATTTGACGGCACTAATACATATAATTATACACAGTACACACACATAAACTTTTATTTTGAATGCGATTAATTGTGTTTAATTGTGATTAATCGATCTGACAGCACTGTTTAATTTATTGGTATTTTTTATACTTTACTTATTTCAGTTAGGTGGCAAAACAACATTTCTAATTTTCATTTAGGTTTTGAGGTTTAAATGTTACTTCATTTGTTGTATTTTATTTCACTTTGATTTTACAAAAATAATTAATAATAGTTTTATTTTTAGTTTAAAACACTGACATACCTACAGTATTTCACATTTTAAATGTACTATTTTGTCTTATTACTTAAAAAAAGCCTTCTCAGTTATTTATTTTTGTTCTTTTGTACAGCCACGAAATGGAAGAAGATCTGATGAGTATGTGTAAAACGAAGAATTAAACAATCAGGTATTTTCATTTTTTTCTTTTTTTAACAATATGAAAAAAAAATCTGTTAAAGCTACATTTTCAGTGTTTCCTACGTGTGTAGTCACAATAATCTCACAGGACAAAAATACTGAAAAATGTATACAGAAAGTCATATGCATTTTCATGAACTAATATAGGCCTACAACAGGGCATTTGTCTTTAATTAGAGCATTAATATGTGATCTTAAACCTGAAAACCCACTTTTAATCTATACTAATGTATCTGTAAATGTCTAAAGAAACTTTCTGATGAACATTTTCAGCAGCACCAGACCCCGTCCCGCTGGTGTGCCGATCCAGAGCCAGTCAACCTTGAAACGTCACGTCACTCGTTCTAGAAAACACCCCTCTATTGATATGTGATGTTGAATGTACAGACAGAATCCAAATAAAGTCTTTTATCTGTTCAAACGTTCCTGTTTGTGTAACTGTGCCGTGTCTTTTGAATTAAAAGCATTCTAAAATGTTTCTTCATTGTTGCAGTGTATGTGTTCTACTGTATATCTACCTTATGGTACCAAAGAACAAAGAAATAAAAACCTTTTTTCTCTCCATTTATGTATTGAAAGCACTAGTGCGACTCATTCTCTCTTTTTCTAGATGAATGTGTGTTTCTGTTATCCTGCTATCTACAATGATTCGTCGAAAAGCATTAATCAACCCTCACTTCCGATCACTGCCATTTTAATTGGATTTGTACATCTCAGCAGCATGTTTCATGAACTGCATCCTTTCTGATAAGCGTCTCTTTGTCAGTTCTTTATCGGTTTAGGAGAATCTTGCTTGTGGTCTACTGTTCTCATGAATACACGTAATGTATTTATTAAGCTGTTGTCATACTATGAAGATGAACTGGGCCCTGAAATAACTAATTAGGCGACGTCATAGATCGTGACTACATTTCCTTTAAGAAACTTCTGACACAACTAAGAGTGGGTAGATGAGAAAGATCACTTCACCGGTTCTAGACAGACAGACCTGAGGGTACGACTCCAAATACATTAGTCCTGTAGTGGGTGTTTTGGAGGGGGCTGGGTGTGAAAAAGGAAGCTTCGGGGTTGTGAAAAGACGTCGAACGCAATCAATCTGAGCGTGTGAGAGGAGTACACAAATGAAACACGCTGGACCTGCTCAAGCTTATTTTCTTGTCATCTAATTTGGGTTAGAATCACAAACATTGCTGGTTGAGCTGTAAACTGAGAAAAGTGGCTGAGAATAATTTCTTCTTCTCTTGAAGAACGTTTACATTTTTATAACATAAGCATAATTAGCTTAATTTACAAACTTAATACCAAAGAACCATTTTCTCTTTTAACCAGCATTTTAATTGTTTTATTCATTTCCAGTATTGCTCGGACATGCACAACCAAAATTACGAAGAAAACAACTGATATTAATTTATTTTGAAGCTACAGTCGTAACTTTTGGCGCTCTAGCCGTTAATAAAAAGAACTGCGTGCGTCTTGCGGAAGAACACTGTAGCCGGAGCTACTTCTCTCTGTTTATATGTATGACGATTCACCCAGGTACTAGGCTACTCCGCAATCTAAAATAGTCCGAATATGAAAACTTATTATAGGTGTATCGTAGTGATTCAGGATAAGCCAAAAACACGGTTTGGAAAATGGACTCATGATGTACTCACTTATTATATAAATTTTGTAAATTATGGACATAAAAAAGTTACGGACTGCAACTTTAAGTTAACAGTACTTGTAGCTAATAATTATGAAATAAAAGGCGGCTTGCGTGTACTGTAAAAAGTGCATTTTGTAAACAAGTATACATAATTTGATTTGCTGACTAACATTAAAACACATGTAAAGCTGATAATTAGTTACTAAACATTGCGTTACTTGTAATTCGTTCTCTCCAACGTTTTAATGTTCAATTTAATTTTATACTTTAATATAATTTCTATTAAAACATGTATGTCATGTATTTAAATATGTTCGTAATTCTACATTTGTAATGAAGTTGCAATTCAGAACGTTTTAAATATATTAACTTTAAATGTAATACAGAAAAACGCTACAGTTGCTATTGTAAAGTAACGTGTTACTTTTTAATTTAAAAGAAAAAATCTGTTACATTTTTAAAACAGCAAGCAATGCAAATGACTTTTTCCCATTCATTGACTGACAGCTCTCCTGTCCCCATGTGAAAAGAAATTAACATTAACATAAAAATCCTTTTTGTATTTTGTCCCATTTTATTAACCAGTGTCTTTGCTGCTGATCTTCAATGATCCATTTTAACCACACTAATAAGGAAAAATTTCTTTGGATAAACATAATAAATAAACAAACCATGGCTAAGATGAGCAATAGTAATGCAAAAGTAACATAATGCATTACTTTTCATAAAAAGTAACTAAATAATGCAATTAATTACTTGTTTAGGGAGTAACACAATGTTGCAGTGCATTGCTTTTAAAGTAACTTGCAATTGTAACATGCAAAAACATTACATTCAGTTAACACTTAAGAATATTAGTCTAATATTCTTAAGTCTATATTATTTCCTTAATAAACTTTTTTAAGTATGCTAAAGTGAGGGAATAAAAAATCATCTAAAGGGTGCGTATTTGTACCTTTAAGATAGATATTATTCACTAAGATATATAAATTAGGACTTAAATAGCCAATGTAAAGCGAGAATAGAAATGGAGTCAAAAGATGAATTTAATATGATAATAGCACCACCGTGTGGTTATTTTTACACTGCATTACAGTTGCACGTTGACTAAAGCTTTGCTCCACTGGGTGTCACTCCACTCATAAAATTAACAACACCTGGCAAACAGTCATATCTTATGATGATAAAAATGTTTTTTATAAGTTCCCACATATTCTCCGTCATGAAAAATATCCGCGGGCTAAACTCGAGTTGTCATTAGGCTAAGTACGGTACTACTATTGTTTCACACTGACATTTTAACAGGCTAAATGATAATTAAAAAACAACTTGTAAAATGTGCAAATCGGACGAAATCCCTTTGCCCTTTTTATTTTACAACATAACTGGGGTCTTTATCATGTCGTGAAGGATGTAAACGTGAACATCACCATTTCCACACGTCTGTGCGTGCTTTCTACCACACTGATTTGTATGTCACTGAAACATTTACATGTTTTCACTACGGAAATTAGTAGTATGGACTTAATGCAAATTATGTAAAGGTTTTAAATAGCCTTGTACAAACAACGTAAAATTGCCTTGGGTATCGTTTGAAACAATCTATAACTTTTCCTCCACATTGTTCTTAAAATAGTTATACAACAGGATAATTTTACCTTCCATTATCTACCATCATCTGGCAATGGAAACGTCGTTGCTCTGCGCCACCGCATGTCGCACACTCGCATCATCTTTCTATTGGACCACACACCTGTCAATCATAACGTCACGCACTAAAATTTTCGCGCGCACGCTGGTAGCTTCAAGTTTGGTTGACGTGCGTATTTGACCTAATTGGCGTGCGGCCAAGAAAAAGAGCGACACATGTGGGCCAAAGATTAGGAACGTTTGTATAACATAAAATTCACACCGAAACACAACCATTAAAAGATAGCAGGGTATTGTCTGTTTGAAGTTAAAGTTTAAAATTGCTACGGAAACAGTGAAATTGGATTCAACAGAACTTCAAACAGAATATCGCGTCATAAAAAGACCAGAACTGAGTATAGGCGATAAATGATTTCAGATTGATAAATGTAAAGCATTTTAAGCGATATATTTCGAGTTTAGCTACATTTTACAGTTAATTCCTCTAAAGACGGTTTAATCTGTCTTTTTTGCCTCTCGTTTTCTTATTATTTTACTAAAAATATGCGCTTTGTTTCTTCTTACGTGATCAAACTCGTCTTCACTTTAAGAGTCTCATTGATTATTATTATATAGAAACCTTGGAAGGATTTTATCAACATTAAAGCTGTGTCGAGGCTAAAACAAAACTGAAATACATAATCAAATTGAGTTTTTTTTATGTTTTTCGGCTTTCCCGGTTGTGCCTAGTTTTATTTTATTTTATAATTGCCTATATGATTAATTTTTATAAATTAATGCAAAGTTATACAGTTATTATTTCTATATTTGGTATAAATAATTCGTTTATATATGAATATACGACGTTATATAACCTTTCTGTTCTGTTTTTTTTATTACCTTTGTATGTTCTCAGTTGTTTCTGTTCTTTATTATTTTATTCTTTATTGTATGCTTGCATATTTTATTTTTCTTAATCTCTATAAAGTTATACATTTTATTGATAGTTTTGTTCACTCTCCGTGAGCTGTTCTTTTTAATTCCCTTTAAGTTTATTAATTTTTCTTTTCTTTTCTTTTCTTTCTTTCTTTCTTTTTTTAAATAAAATTTATTCTATGCAAGAACAAGCAATTTAAACTAAAAAAAAAAAAGAAACTCTGGAGGATGCTCACATGCAAACTAGCAGTCAGGTCTTGCTGCGTGTTGCCAGATTGTGTGGGATTCTGCTCTAGCCGTACCGCGCATGCGCTTGGGAAGCCTGGGGTAGGCCCTGCTGTTTTTCTAACTCTAGTTCAATCCTACACTGCCGTCTCAACCAAAACAAGGCGCAAGAAAATCCCCCTCCTGGACGGCAAATAACCGAGGTAAGGAAGCAAGCGGACTTGCATGATCGCATTATTTTGAGAAAGAGCAGCGGAGCTCCAGTGTCGCATTCGTGTCGGATTTGATACAAGCGTATATGCGGTGAAAATACGGTGCTGTGTTTTTTAATGCTTGCCTGGGAAGAATCCGAAGGCCCGGTGACCTACATTTGTTCTACCCTAGTGAGGCAAGGGGAGTGTACGATGTTGCGCTGCCAAATGTTCGCAACCGATTTAAAGCCCGGGCATCTCCCATGCATCTCATGATTTAATCCCCGCACAAGCTATATCTTTGTGGCTTTACATTTCAAACTTTGTTACTATATTTATCAGCTATGCACGTATAACCCTGTTTATACTGATGACGCGCGTTTGCCAGACTGTAAACTTGCGCTTCTTCAGGTCATATTTTAATCTGTGTTTCAATGAGCGTATCGATAAAACAAATCAGTCTGAGCGGATGATAAATATCTGCTCGTAATCGTGAATTTGCTTGTTTATTGTATTATGCAACCTGGAGGTTTCGCAGGGATTGCGACTTCAAGGATGGGAATTAAATCCAATTTAACCTGACCATTTTATCGCAGCTCCAGCAGAGCAACCTGTAGCGAGCTCGGCTGTATAATGTATATCCCGTCCTTTTACTAACCACAGCGTGGAGTAACCAGCCACACACAGAATTAGTTAACACGTTGGAGATTTTAGCATTTATAGCAGCTTTGCACATCGTTCGGCTCTTTTTAATTATCATGCGACCGGGGAGTGAAGCGACAAAAAAGAAGATAATACCGGTAATTAATTGCTTTTATTTAAACAGCTCGCAGTTGCGTGTATGTCTGTTTTAAATCATTGAGTTTGATGAGCATAAAACGATGAAAATCTTTATATCGATTGACAGAGCTGTAAGAGCTGTTTCGGTTTCTATGTGAAGGTGAATTCGGGTTATTTGACGTGGAAGCGGCATTTCTTACGGCCGGTGCTGGAACTGAATGGCCGCGTTTCATTTTATATTTGGTGTATCTCATGTATCTATAAGCGAAATGTGATTGTTATAGCATAAAAGCGCATTGCTAGTGTTGTTGTGCCTGATAACGGCGCTTGCCTAAATGCCTGATGTTGTCTTGGTCGGCAGTTTGCTAGGTTTTGTCTGTATTACTTATTTGCGCACAACCGCCACTGATTAATAATTTTAAAATCGAATTGAATCTTCAGTTGCAATTTACATCATACATACTGAATGCGACGTCACGAAATTAAGCCTTTGCGCTTGAATATTAATTAGTTTGTGCACAAAAATCAATTTATGCAGTTGTAATGCAAAATAAAGACTGCTGTTATGATATATCAATGCATAGTGAATATATGGCTGATGAAAACTGTGAACATTAGCCTAATTAGACATGTAATTAATTTAGGTGCTTTTTCTACATAAAATAATTATTTTTACTATCTTGTTACTGAGTGGTTTGATTTTTATTTATTTATTTATTTATTTATTTTTCCCCTGAACAGTTAATGCATTAGTTATTTTTGGAGCTTTACTTTTATAACTTTACATATCCCATATCTCCTACTGTTGATACCAGGATTTTGTAGATCAGTGGATTCATCCGTGGCTCAGCGTTTAAAGACAAAATATGATTTTGAACACTGGTAACTAACTTTATTTTAAAAAATAAGTGGATCTCTGCTGTCATATCTCAATAAAAGGCATAAAAATCGCAATTACATGTTGCATCTGAATTTTAATATAATGTATATGTCCCATTCGTCCTCACTGTTAATGGTGCCATTGTTTTTATGTAGGTTTGTCTAGATAATGTGCGTTCGTTTATCGCCCAACATTTCTTATCAAAAAAGCTTGTGTGTACACGTGAGCAACACTCCGTAAATAAATCAAACTGCCGCATGATCCCCATAAAAGGAATCCTAGAAAACAGGTTGTTTTTCATCTTCACAGTGTTGATCAACACCAGTCCTTCACTGAGGTGGAGAATGTTTTTCTCACGAGATGTTGTTCTTTGGCAAAGCAGTTATTTGTTAGCACATTATTCCCCTTCCAAAAATGTTCCTCAGTAACCATCGATTTCACAAAAATACTGCAGTTTACTGTCCTAGTAAATTATCATTTGGTCTTTCATTCATTAGTGGTTAATACTTAGTTTAACAATTTAGTTCCGTTGTTATCATGCTATTGAGAAAATCATAAACCTGCCATTCTTCCTGTCACTTTTTGAATGCCTTTGTGGTTATTGATGTGCGTGCATATCTTCATTGTAAGAACCTCTGTATTGTTTGAACAAGTTGAGTCAGTGGTTGAATTGGTCATGAAGTTGAAGTCTGCGAGGGCATTCAGGGTGAAGTGAACTGCAATGTCACCCCAGCAAAGTCATGCCCATCTGACTTAACAGGTTTGGCCGATATGGCTTTTGACAGCGTTTGCAAATCTATCACAACCTTGCACCCTGCTTTATCACATCTGCAAATTTGCAGCTTAAGCTGATTTGCTAGTTTGCAACTTTGGCTTTTGTTTTATGCATTCAAGGTATGCTGCTTAAAGTGTAAGGTCAAAAATATGAATAAGAAATTAGGTGTGTGTTTATATGTTTAATAAGTAAACTAACTTGGGATGGAGAGGCTACATAGAGAGCACAGGAGTCAGGGCAGGTCACAGAGTGCAAGACCTTTCATTCAATGGTTTGTCACTGACTGTACCCTCTTGAATCCTTGTATCACTTGCTATCATTTGCAGATGTTAGTCTAGAACTGTGGTTTTTGAGATTAAGTCTTTCAACTTATGCGCCAACATTGAGTTGATCGAGCCATAGCAATGACCTTAAAAAAAAAATCAATAAACAAATTAAATTGTTAACATTTACTCACCCTCATGTTGTTCCAAACCTGTATGACATGCTTTTTGTTCTGTAGAACAGAAAAGCAGATATTTAAAGAAACCCATAGGGTTTTTTTTTTTGGTCTGAACAATGGAAGTCACCAAAACTGTTTGGTGTGAAGGGTTTATGTGAATGTTTTTCTGAGGGGAACTGCCTGTTTTCAGAAAAGTTTAGATGGCATTTTCTTTTCATCTTACCTCTGTATAATGCATGTTAATTTAAATTAGCATTTACAAAACGCCGTATCGCTGCTATTCCATAAGCGCCACCTGGTGTCAGAGAGTGAATTTTACTTATTCAACCTGTTTGTAGGGGTGTAATGATCCATCGATATGGATCCATACATCAATACAATGTCTGACTATACAATGTATCAGTACCACACTTAAAATATCGATATCTGTAGTATAAATAGGCACCTTTCCCTGATCACAGAGATGTTTATTTGGCATCTGCATTTATATCTGGAAGATGTATTTTTAGAGTGTTTGCTCATCTGCAGTACGTCTATAGGACGTTTCCTATCAGATGTCAAATAGACGTCTATTTGATGTCCTTAAGATGTATAGGATTTTGAATGTATGTAAAACTGACATCTTACAGATGTCTGTTAGATTTTTGTACACAGCAGATGCTTTCCAGATCAAGTGATCTTTAACAGACATCTTGGAGACGTACGTGTGCTATCTGGGTTTATTTTGGTACTGTCCACATTTTCACATAATGTCCGTCTATGCATTACCACCAACGGGTACATTCTCGTTCATACTGGAGTATCAGGACTCGATATATGGACTACCCGAAGGCACAAGGCGACCATAAAAGATGCACAAGATTATTGACGAGCGCTGATTGTCGAGCGCTGTGTGAGAAGTTTTCCACGCAAACATCCGAAGCGCACGCAAACAGACAGCCGCGTCTACACCGCATGAATACTAAATTGAGTTCTCTTCCGCTTTTTTTGTGTATGAATGAATAAATACAGACAAAATTACACCAAAATGCATGTTTGGGTGAATATCCTTGTAAATACAGTCGATTAGGCATATGTCTTAACGTAAACAGTTGAGAACGAAAACACATGTGTATCAGTATATTGCAGGGGTCACCAAACTTCCTGGAGGGCCCGTGTCCTGCAGAGTTTACTTCCAACTTTCCTCAGCACACCTGCCTGGAAGTTTCAAGTATACCTAGTAACACCTTGATTAGCTGGTTCAGGTGTGTTTGATTAGGGTTGGAGCTAAACTCTGAAAAATACAGGTGCTCACTGCTCCTGACTAAATAGCCTTTGTAACATCAAAAATGATTGATGTATGTTTCATTTATACAGCGAAGACTGTTATTTTACATTTGGTTATTACATTTTTGTAGCCTACCGTAAATTTCTTTTGGACCGAGCTGAAAAACCTGAAAGGCACTGTTTGTTGAAGTTTTGTCTTTGTTCTGTTGTATTTATTTTTTGCTATTGCTTGTAATTTGGTTGTCTGTAGAAAAGATTTTTAGCACTGGGCCCATAGTAGCAGCCAGAAAAAGTCTCAGTTTTAACAGCTGTATATTCGTAATTTTTGTAATATTTATTTTTCTACATTTTCTAATGTATTTTTTTTCTTACAGCTGGATACCTTGTTTTAGTTGTTTCCTAATGAGGATGAGGATTACTTATCTAATGTGTAACTTATTCTTTATTATTAAAAAAAAAAAAAAAGTGTAGGCCTATTTTTTGTTGTAAATGTCTCAGTTGAGGTACAGGATGTTAAAATGTCAGATAAATGTTCATGTTATATATTTTGGTTGCACTTGTGAGTTATCAATCTATAATCTATCGATATATCCTATTGTAGAATTTTTTGAGATATCGGCAAATATTGTATTGCTGGATATGAGAATCCGTATCGTATCGTATCGTATCGTGACAAACCATCCAATTTACACCCCTACCTGTTTGCTACATGCAGATATGTTTTATGTAGAAATATATTACAAAGCTAAGGTCCGACCATTCTGTTTCTGCTATAAATGTTGAAATTATTCAATCTAATTTACATAAAAAAAATGCTTATGTTACATATAGCATGTCTCTTAGGACCATGATTGAAATGCAGTGGTTCTGCAACCGTTTCATGCATTCTGATTCATATAAAGGCACAGTGAGAGATAAACCAAACCGCCAGAATCCTAAAAAGAAAGGTGATACAGATTTTTGGTCAAACTGCCCAGCACTAATACACATTGTGAATCATTCGGCGTGCTTGTTTATATACATGTATAAATACTAAGAGGTTACTTGTAATCAAACCTAATTAGTTATTAAATAGTTATTATAACTTGGCCTAAATGAGGGGCATAAATTTGTTTATTAGAAAAGGCAGTCCACTTGAGAGTACTTCACGCCAAGTGGAAACTGTGATCAGAATGATTTGAAATAGATGCTTACCGTTACTTGTCCCAAAGAAATTATTAGCAAAGACATGAGACTTTGATATCTCATTATGTGGTCCTGTGCGCAAGTTGCTAAGTCTTCATGTTGCATTATTGTTCGATGCCTCCAAAACAATTTCTTGGGTTAATGTTTTGATTTTCTGGGAAAAGTGTTATGGATGGTGAACTCTGTGGTTTGGGATGTGGAAGCTGGGCATAAAAGCAACCATTGTGAAGCAGAAGCAAACTATATGTGGTGGTTAGTATGTCTAGGCAGTGCTCTTAAACCGTTGTTGTTCTGGTCAGTTGGCCTTGAGGGCAAGGTCACACTTTCTGACGTTTATATGACGAGCTTATCATTGGTTAAATGTTCACACGTGAAGAATCTACTGTGAGCTGATGACAAAAATACATGTAAAATATTAATTACTGATGGCAGACACTCTTGGGATGTAGGTTGTGTTTCGAATGAATAGTCAGTATTATGCAGCACAGCTTTTTTTTTAAACATTGATAATAGTAAGAAATTGTTCTTGTGCAGCAAATCAGCATATTAGAATGATTTCTGAAGAATCATGTGACACTGAAGACTGGAGTAATGCTGCTGAAAATTCAGCGTTGCCATCACAGGAATATATGACAGTTTTTAAGTTGTAATAATATTTCATAATACTACTGTTTCACTGTAGTTTGAGACTTTTGAATGTTGTATATAGTGGGATGCTGTAGTTTAACTTTTCTTGTCCAAACTTACCTAAACAAAACAGGTTCCTTAAAAGTATAAAGTTCTGGCCTCTCAACTGTTCTCAAAGAGCACAAGAACAGATCATGATTAGCCTACTTTGATTCGCAAAGATGTCTTATTGTACTTGGAAGGCATTACAGAATACGTAGCCGCTGACACAATGCGGTTTTGACCTTGTTGGCTCTGTTCAGTGTCAGGCTTTTGATTAAAGAGTATTCATGGAGGTATTTACATCTGGAGAGCACTGTAATTTAAAAAAAAATCCAAAATAAGTAGATGTTGCAGAAAATGTCATTTTACATTAAGATTTGATTCATTAACAGAAGTTAATGTATTCAGTATCATAACGTAACAACGCACAATTTATTGCTGAATTTTTAAAATCTGTCAATATTAGTTGTTTATGATATGTTATGATAATTCATGTTTGTTGGTAATAATTAAAGCACCCCTATTATGCTATTTTTAAAGATCCTAATATTGTTTTGGGAGTTTTCTGCAATAGGTTTACATGCATGCAAGGTCTAACAACGCTTTTGTTTTATCAAAATATGCTTTTGATATCACCTCATTTTCCAGCGATTCTCAAACGATACGTTTGAAGCGGTTCAAAAATTAATTCTCTCCAAACCCGAATTTAGTGAGCCTACTCTGCTCTGATTGGTCAGATGGCGCAGTCTCTGATTGGTGATTGGTACGATGTGTCCATTGCCATAGTTCTGTATTTTAAACAGTTGAAAGAAAATATTAACATCTATTATTTATCATACTTACAATTTGAGATTCAGTGGAGCCAGGTGGTCCAAATAAGCTAGATATTGAGTCAAGTTGTTCACAGCCGGCAGATGTGCAGCATAGGCAGGCATTATGCAAATGTGTTACCTTGGAACGTGTAGCCATCATGGAAGTGGGATTCAAATTACTAACAACTTGTTTATGCTGTAAAGAGTTGATTTTTTTTTTTTTCCTTCTGGCTTTATAACTTTTCAGATGGGTACAGCTACATTATACACTTTCTATATTTGAAATGACATATTAAGGGCACTTTAAATAATGTTAATTTATACAGCTTGAGATGTTAAAATGTGTTTGTATTAGGGCTGCAGTCGATTAATTTTTTTTTTTACTGAAAATACCCACAAAAGATTATTTAAAGCAATTTTTGTGTTAAAAGAGAAAGTATCAAGTAGACATTACAAATTGTGGCTTTAGAAAGAAATGTTTATTTGATTCGTCATTATTACACATAAACATTTAGGCTGCAACAGCCTAATGTAAGCTATAGAACATAAAAGAAAGAAAGGTTGGAAACGACATGAGTGCGAGTAAATGATGACAGAATTAAATTTTTTGGGGTGAACTAAACCTTGAATGTTTTTTATTTTTATTAATTTTTTTTTTTTTAATGAAATGATACTCTAAATAAGAAACGAAGTCTGCCAGCAGGTGACGGTAAATGTCTTTATGAGTCATTCATTCATTCGATTCGTTCAAATGGCTGATTCATTCAGGAATGTTGTAAATGGTTCTTTTTATGAATGGGCTTTTGAATCATTGGTTCACACGATTTGTTCAAAACGCGAATTCTTTCAGAAACTAAACAGCTGTTTTGCTCAGAGACATGCAACAATTATGCTATGGCTTCAAATGTGATATGTTTTATGCAAAATTGAGCAAAAAAACATAATGTTGTGTTTAAAATATAACACAATATAAACTTCTTATTTACTGAACTGTTGTATAAAATCACATTTAAACTCGTGATAGATCGGGACAAAATTTGCACTTGTGTCATATTGCTTATGCTGCCTGTGTGATATGATATATATATATATATATATATATATATATATATATATATATATATATATAGAAATATATAAATATGAGAAAAAAAACACATACAGGAGCATTTTTTGCACCAGTATCTTGAAGTTTAGAGTATAACTGCATTTGTGGAGTTGTTGCCCTGCATCATATTTGTCAACAGTTAACTGTGTGAAATATAAGATAATGTACATGTCTGGGGGTGGGGCTAGTGTGTTAAAATATTTTAATGGCATTATTTTTTCATAACTAATTAAGTTAACGCTTTAAGATGACAGCCCAAACTTTGTATATGTAGAAATTTACACTGCAGTACATTTAAAAAGTACTCAAATTTATTGTTTGGTCACACTATATTATCAATTTCCGCTATTAACAAATTATTAGCTATGACTTTTGCCTCAATAAACTGCTAATTTGCTGCTTATTAGTAGTTAGTAAGGTAGTTGTAAGGTTTAGGTATTGGGCAGGATTAGGGATGTAGAATATGGTCATGCAGAATATGTGCTATGTAAGTACTAATAAATAGCCAATATGTTATGAATAGGCATGCTAATAAGCAACTAGTTAATAGTAAGAATTGGTTCCTATCCTGAAGTGTTACCTGTTGTTGTTAAAATATAGTGTTTCCAAATGCTTGAAACAGATGAAGACCTTCTAAATTAAGCCATGTGTTGCTTCTTACTTCCTCAATTTGTGCAAATGACCTTTAAGTTATGGAGGTACAAAGAGATGGAGACTGACAAGTGTCTAGGCAAAGTCTCTCCATTTCCTGTTTGGTTTTGGCCATTGACTGGGGCAACCAATGGCAATAATAGCATTAGATATCTTATGTTTTTTCCTCTTTTTTTTTTTCTGTCTATCTTCATAACGTATTTCGTTTTTTCCCCTATACTTACCTTGGAGCTATTTTGTCTTTGTGCCTTCAGTTTATTTATAGACGCGTTTGTTTGTGTACTTTGGCCACTTGTTAACGTTGTTAATTGTGTTATATTTACGCACAGTTTTATAACCGTATGCTTATGAAGCCTTAAACCGGCTGTTCTCTGATGTTTTCTTTCCATTTGAGAATGATTTTGGGTCAAAAGACCATCTGAGCTGTTGTTCTCTTGTATGCTGCCATTTCATAAGACTCTCTGAGATTGTCTTTCCTGCCTGCCGAATGACATTTGATTCAGCCCACATAGATACCAAGCCCTCTAATAAATTAACTTTCCATTTAGAGACCTTCAGACATCTAGCATCCATATCTGATCTACTTCAGTCAGTCAGAGAGCGATGGGAATGATAGTTTCCATTCAGCTTTTTGTGTTTTGATGACATGTGACAGTAAAGCACATGGACTTGCTTTCTATACCGCTTCCCATTCCCTGGCAGCTGATGTGTCTAATTTCCGATAATTCTGTAATTGTTCAGAAATATAAAATTTCCACTCATGGTAATTTTATTGGGTGGTCCAAGTCGAACTGGAATTGCCTGGCATTTTAGTTTTTCCACAGTCATCCTACATTTCCTCCTCACTCTTCAAGGGATGAAACTGGAGCCGATATCAGTTTGGTTTGGCTGTCTCAAAGGGACGCTATGGCCCGATGCTGGGTGCCAGCCTTGTGTCCAGAGGGACATGTGACTGCATTGTGGGAGTGTGGGTTGGAGTGACTAGTCCTTTTGGATGCCCAGAGCTCTCAACATCCACCCACTCCACTCAAACCCGCATGCATGTATGCCTCCATCTGCTTGCTGTACACTCTCACGGTCTGCGTTTCCCGTTAGACTTTAGAGAACTGTGTTGTGTGTAAGATCAGAAGCATATTACACTTTGGTGCTAGCCAGTTTTTTCTTTCATATTATTACAAACATCCAAGTGAAATGGATTAATAAAATGTTGGACAGGGTCTTGGTTCTAGCCATCAGTTGTTGATTGGATGGAGGCAGATCTGAATACACGGTTGCATTTGTTTAAGAAAGGGCCAGTGGTTTATTTGAACAAACTGATTGTGATCTGTAATTTTCACCAGAAGATTGATTAAAAAAAATAAAACCTATGCGTAGATGAATCATCCACAATAAGAAAATAGGGTGAATTTCCATAACTTGCTGATTTTAATAGTGAGGTTTGTATTGTTTGTGCCAGTGGTAGCAAATTGAACTGCAGTTTATGGAAGCCTGTTTCTGCCACTGAATAAAAAATTAGAAAAGGCTATTGCGACTTTTTATCTCACAATTCAGACTTTTTCTTCTCTCAGAATTGCATGATATAAACTCACAATTGTGAGAAATAAAGTCAGAATTGCGAGATATAAACTTGCAGTTCTGACTTTTTAAAATTGCAAGATAGAAATTTGCAGTTGCAAGATATGAGCTCACAATTCTGACTTTTTAGAATTGCATGATATAAACTCACCATTGCTAGACATAAAGTCAGAATTTCTCAGAACTATGTGAGATAAACTCGTAATTACGAGTTATAAAGTCAGTATTGCAAGATATAAACTCACAATATTTACTTTTTTTCTCAGAATTGCGTAATATAAACTCACAATTGCGAGTTATAAAGTACAGGGTGGGCCATTTATATGGATACACCTTAATAAAATGGGAATGGTTGGTAATATTAACGTCCTGTTTGTGGCACATTATAAGTGGTCAGAAACTTGTAAATAACTCATGAAAGAATACAGTTACGTTAAAACCAAGCACACCATTGTTTTTCTTGTGAAATTCCCAATAAGTTTGATGTGTGACGTATCCATATAAATGGCCCACCCTGTAGATATAAACGGACAATTCTGACTTTTTAGAACTGCGATTATAAATTCGTAATTGCGAGTTATAAAGTCAGAATTGCAAGATATAAACTCACAGTTCTGGCTTATTAGAATTGCGAGATATAAATTTGTAATTGCGAGTTATAAAATCAGAATTGCGAGATATAAACTCACAATTCTGGCTTATTAGAATTGCGAGATATAAATTTGTCATTGCGAGTTATAAAGTCAGAATTGCGAGATATAAACTCACAATATTGACTTTTTAGAATTGCGAGATATAAATTTGTTATGAATTGCGAGTTATAAAGTCAGAATTGCGAGATATAAACTTGCAGTTCTGACTTTTTAGAATTGCAAGATAGAAATTTGCAGTTGCAAGATATGAGCTCACAATTCTGACTTTTTAGAATTGCATGATATAAACTCACCATTGCTAGACATAAAGTCAGAATTTCTCAGAACTATGTGAGATAAACTCGTAATTACGAGTTATAAAGTCAGTATTGCAAGATATAAACTCACAATATTTACTTTTTTTCTCAGAATTGCGTAATATAAACTCACAATTGCGAGTTATAAAGTAGATATAAACGGACAATTCTGACTTTTTAGAACTGCGATTAGAAATTCGTAATTGCGAGTTATAAAGTCAGAATTGCAAGATATAAACTCACAATTCTGGCTTATTAGAATTGCGAGATATAAATTTGTAATTGCTAGTTATAAAGTCAGAATTGCGAGATATAAACTCACAATTCTGGCTTATTAGAATTGCGAGATATAAATTTGTCATTGCGAGTTATAAAGTAGATATTGCGAGATATAAACTCACAATATTGACTTTTTTTCTCAGAACTATGTGATATAAACTCGTAATTATGAGTTATAAAGTTAGTATTGCGAGATATAAACTCACAATATTTACTTTTTTTTCTCAGAATTGCGTAATATAAACTCACAATTGCGAGTTATAAAGTAGATATAAACTCACAATTCTAACTTTTTAGAATTGCGATTATAATTTCGTAATTGCAAGTTATAAACTCACAATTCTGGCTTATTAGAATTGCAAGATATAAATTTGTAATTGCGAGTTATAAAGTCAGATTTGCAAGATATAAACTCACAATATTGACTTTTTAGAATTGCGAGATATAAATTTGTTATGAATTGCGAGTTATAAAGTCAGAATTGTGAGATAAATTAAATTCTGACTTTTTAGAATTGCAAGATATAAACTCACAATTGTGAATTTTTCTTGCAAATGCGAGTTTATATCTCACAATCGCAACTTTTTTCTCATAACTGTAAGATATAAACTTGGAAAAAAGACTGATATGTTCTCAGAATTGCGAGTTTATATCTCACAATTCTGAATGAATGACTTGCAATTGGATGTTATAAAGTTAGAATTCTGAAGAAAAAAGTTTGTCTTGTAATTCTGACTTTATAACTCACAACTGTAAGTTTATATCTCACAGTTCTGATAAGAAAAAGTCAGAATGGTAAGATGGAAATGCAATTGTGAGGGGGGGGGAAAAACAAGAATTATGAGATAAAAAGTCACAGTTACCTTGTTTATTTCTTATTCATTGGTGGAAACAGGCTTCCATAGCAGTTTGTGCAAGTGCCTAGAAACAGTAAATTGGTTCAACCAATGGGTGTGAGAATATCTGTTTGATTAGCCAATGGTACACAAGGAGTGTTTGAATCTTCATTTTTTCTGTTCTGTTTGTTGCAGCTTAGCACAGAAAACGTTGTAAAAGCTTTGAAACGGTGTTTACAGTGATTCCTTCCTTGCTGATGTTATTTCCGGGTTAAACTTGATTTACCATCATGTGGCCTCAATAAAGCAGTTTTATCTTTGCCATTTTGAATTTGATGCATGATTGCTCTTTTGGGTCCGTATATAAGTAGTTGTTTGATTTATCAGCTACATGCTTTGCTGGGTGTTGTAAACCAGCTGAAAAGGATTCATCATCTACAGATTCAAAACGCTTGTAAATTAAAGTTGGCATATAGCAGAGGAATATACGTCATGCGTTTTCATCAATTTGCGTCATTGTTGATTTGTCAGCGATAGGATTTATTGTTTTACATTTTGGCTTTTTGCCATTTGTGGATCACTAATTAATCAATGATAATTGATCATGGGAATTTTGCTCTCAGACATTGATGTTATGAATTCAATATTATAGTCATAATTTATATTTTGGTCACAACTGTCCAGCGTAATATTTTTATATATTACAATGATCATAATCATATTATTATTATTATTATATGATATTGATGTATAATCATAGTTTTGGACACATTGTGCAGCTCTACAAACAAGCACAGGGAACCTAGGTCCTTTTTTTTTCAAGTTAACTTGTTTGTAAGTGTTTCATGCAAAACTCGCTAATGTGGAAAATGTGCAAATGCTCAAAAGTGCCAATTATGTCAAACTGGTCAATTTCCAGGTAAACTGATAAAATACCCTGTTTTTCCGTACTCCTTTGTTTTAGTTGTGGGAGTTGTGTCAGTGATCCAATCAGATTCGAGTTTGCCCTGTCAACTGTAATTGCCTTAGCAACCATTGCTAATTAACAGACTTTGCTAGACTGTTTATCGTCCTCAATACACAAACCAAAAACCTTTTCCTAAGACAAGGCTATTTTTCTTTATTTTTTCAAATGATAAACAGTTATAGGTCACCCCCTAAATTTAAACAGGCAAGCTGTATTTTGACCAGCCAGCTTGCTGATATATTTAGTCAGCAGACACTTTAATCCAGTGCCACTAACTGTACTATAGTGTTATACTGTGCGATGTCCCATTAGACTTCTGGGGACAGCAGAGACTTGGGGGGTCAGTTTACTCTCAGCTTTTGTCTGTACATGTTACTGTCTCGAATTGAATTGATTTTGTTGTAGTATTCAGATAAAAGCTAAAAAAAAATGAATCCATGTACTTGGGATTGAACCTGATCCTTCTGTATCACCAGCCAGTTGTCAGCTCGTGTTATCAAGCTCTAAGATTTCCCTTTTGGGTTGGACTCAATTTATGTTTGGAGGCGAAAAGAGCAACAGCAAGATGTTTGCAAGGAGGGACAGTGTTTTGTCACACTGCAGCGGGAGCCCCACGATTTGGGTGGGTGTGTGTGTGTGTAAAGATTCAGAATGACCCAGATGTTTTAGTTGTGATTTCATCTCTAATCAGAACCTCTGGGACGAGCGGAGAAGCGAACGGGTGGACGCAACTAGACACAAGTTCTGTACACACACACAGCAGCACACCGCACTTATAAACCGTGACCTGGTTTGTTGACACATTTCAGTGCAGAATAATAGTCAGCAAATTGTGATAAGACACATTCAAATGCTCTTAAAGCTAACTTGCATAATCATCCAAATCCTCACAGAGAGTCCGTTGTCTTTTAAGGTTATATGCATTCAAAAAGTTTTGTTTGTTATTTTTGGTCTCATCAATTTGTCGTTTATTTTTAAATGTGTCGTATCATGAAAATCGGACTTTTCCGTGTTTAAGTGCTATAATTGGGTCCCCAGTGCATCTACCAACGCAGAACATGTGAAAAAGGACAACCCAGTAACTTATGGTAAACCTGCAAACGTGAAAAACAAGCAGCTCTGATATTACCGCCCTTAATCTGCACGCCATTTTGTTTTCATAAGCGACTGTTTTTGTAACTCCTGTGTGTTTTTAACAAACTTGTGTGTATTTGACAGTTTAAGCGCAATAAGACATGAAAGAGAACTTAGTTTAGTACTCGCATGCTGTGTGACAGCTGCTTTCTGTGTGCGTGCGTCAGATGTGTGCGCTCCAAAAACACTGTCAGAAGTTTAAACTGATATGGTTTAAAACGCATTATTTCATTGCGATAGACATGATAATCAATACCAAACCGATGTTTTTAAGTAGAGTATCTGAGGTACAAACTGTAAAGGCACAGCCCTATTCTGGAAAAAGGGGGCGGGGAGCAGCAGCTCATTTGCATTTAAAGAGACATGCACGAAAACAGCGTGTTTCTGCTTCCACTCAAAATTGGCATGTTCAAAATGATATAATAAATGATCTGTGGGGTATTTTGATGATGAAACTTCAGACACATTCTGCGGACATCGGAGACTTACATTTGAAGTCAAAAGTTTACATACACCTTGCTGAATCTGCAAAATGTTAATTATTTTACCAAAATAAGAAGGATTGTAAAAAACACATATTATTATTTTTTTTATTATTATTTATTACTGGCTTGATAAGATATAAGATATAAAAAACGATGCATTAAGGGCTGGGGGTGTAAACTTTTGAACAGAATGGAGATGTGTGCATTTTTCTTATTTTGCCTAAATATCATATTTTTTTCAATTAGTACTGCCCTTCAGAGGCTACAGAAGATACTTCCATGTTTCCAGAAGACAAAATAAGTTAAATTTACCCTGTCTCTTAATGCATGGTTTTTCCATCTGGAGCATCAGTGAGCCTTTAAATCTTCTGTAATAGTTGCATATGAGTCCCTCAGTTGTCCTCAGTGTAAAAATATGGATCTTAAAATCATACAGTCATTGTTGAAAAGGGTTCAAATACACAAAAATGAAAAACCAAAAAACCAAAGAATCTGTGGGACCTGAAGGTTTTTTCTGAAGGACAGTGGGCAGTTTAAATGTTGAGGACAAACAAGGGATTCATGAACAACTATTACTAAACAAAAAAACACAGCTGTAGATCATTCAGGTAACAACACAGTATTGAAAGGGGTTATTTTTATAAATTCAAATGTTATTTTCTGGTGTTGACTATATGTGAACACATTTTATGTGAAAAATCAGTACTACTTCAGGTCAGTACTAAATAAAAAATAACATGCATTTTGTATGATGCCTTTTATTTTGGTAAAATAATTAACATTTTGGTAAAATAATTAACATTAACATTTAATTAACACATAACAGATTCTGCAAGGTGTATGTAAACTTTTGACTTTTAAGTGTATATTACATCTTGTAAAATAGGCATAATAGGTTACCTTTAAAATTTCTTTTTACCTTTGCAGGGTTTCCATCACAATTGGATTTGAGTTTTGTTTGGACTTAAAGCGCTCAATGACAGTCTACAGGAGTCCTTCCTCAACCTTCCCAACCTAAAGAAGGTAAGATGAAAAGTTCTTTTAAAAACAGTGTGACGTTCCCCAAAAATGAGCATAATTCAAAGACATTACTGTGGTGGGTGAAGATGTTGAATAAACATAGAATAGAATCATTTTTAGAATAATAAGTTTTATCACATCGCAGTGAAAGGAGTTCACATGTCCTATGTGAATGGCTCCTTAGTCATTTTGCGCTACCTTTATCTTGCTATTATGATATGACGGCCTGTGTGCTTATGACAGTGTTGTGATTTTCATGTTGACTGCATCCAATCTTGCTGAGGGTCTGACTCACTTAATAGCTTAATACCCTGCAAGCCCCGGAGATGAAACCACAAATGGCTGAACTGGAGAGAGAGATGGAGCACAGTGCTGATTTGTGAGGAGGATGTGTTTATTTGGTTTTATATATATATATATATATATATATATATATATACACTGTTCGCTTTCAAGGAGAATGGCAACCGCAGTCTGTAACTAAAGTGAAGAGCCAAAGAGATGTATGCTTAATTGTTTGGGAATATATTTTTTCCACTTTGTTCCATGACAGAGACAGTAAACACACGGATTGGAAGTGGTGTATGACAGTCCAGAGTCAAACTCTTGTCCTCTGCAGTTCTGTGTCCACTGCTTGTTACTTACTGCTTTTTTTTTTTTTAATTATACTTGTATAATAGTGATATTAAATAATAATACTTAATGGTAACAGTAATATTGAAACAAATAACCCCAAAAATACAATTAAAAACAGTAATATTGCTAAATATTATTACAATTTTTAAAAAATGTTTTATTTTTTAATATATTTTAAAATGTAATTTATTTCTGTGATGCAAAGCTGAATTTTCAGCAGCCATTACTACAGTTTTCAGTGTCACATGATCAGAAATCATTCTAATATGCTGATGTGCTGCTCAAGAAACATTTATTAGCAATGTTGAAAACAATTGTGCAGCTTAATATTTTTGAGAAAACGATGATACATTTTTTTCAGGATGCATTTGATTTTAAAAGTCTAAAAGAGTTGATTAAATATCAAATTTACGAAAAAAAACAACTCTGTAGCTTCTACATTGCAAACAAAATCATTGTGGTTAGTGTGCTTAATTAGTGTACAAGGAAACATTACAAAGGCCATTAACATTCCAGTGCTGCTGTAGTAGGACTCATTTTCTCATTGTTATTCAAATTTCGCACAGCTGGTTTGTGTAGTCTGTGTTTTTTCAGACCTGCAGTGTAATTTGCATGAAGATACCATGCTTGCATTTGTAAATGATGTGTGTAGCACTAAGCTCTGCTTCTGCATTTCCATGTGGATGGATGTGGCTGCAGGCTACGGTGCTGATTGGGAATTCAGAACTGAGGAAAAACTTCCCAGGAGATCCCACATACACACACACACTCCCCCGACTCGCTGTTTCCAGTGATCTCAGTGTCTAGGCTTCAAATCACCTCACGTCACACTCATCTCTGTGTTGTTCTCTCACTAGGAGGAAAAGGGGTGATTGTGCGCTAGAGAAAAGCGAGGAATCTGAGAGGCCGTATGACTCGGCAGAAATTGCCTGCACTCCATAAAAATGCAATGTGTTGTTTTTGAAACCGCAAAACTGCTTTTTTTTTTTTTGTTGTTGTTGTTGGCTCCAAGGATGGCATGGCTTTGCTGACTACAGGCCTTCATGTCTATGGCGTCTAAAGCAAGCCTGTCAGCTGTATGCTAATTTTATTTTCTGGCCACTAAAGACCTGCAGGATATTTACGCATCACGTAAGTGTAGCCTGGGTGTATAGTGTGTTAATGGCTGTCCGAACAGTTCTGACCACTGTGGGGAAAACAAATGCTGTAGTTACATACACTTCTATTTAGTAGATTTGTGAAGATTTGGCAAGTATCTCTAAACTTTTGTGCAAACATTAGTTTTGAATTAAAGGGACAGTTCACCCAAAAATGAAAATTACCCCATGATTTACTCACCCTCATCCAATCCTAGGTGTGTATGACTATTTACCTACTTTTTTTTTTATCAGACAAATGCAATCTGAGTTATATTACAAAATGTTGTGGCTCTTCCAAGATTTATAATGGCAGTAAATGGCTTTTGAGATTTTGAAGTCCGATAAAAGTGCATCCATATAAATTCCACATCATAAAAATTACTCCACACGGCTCTGAGGTGTTAACAAAGCCCTTCTAAAGTGAATCAATCCATATTTTAAACTTTATGAACCATAATCTCTAGCTTCCGCTGACTGTTGTTCACACATTCATGAGAAAGTGGCGTTCCAGCAGATGACGAATGCGGAAACGCAGAGGAGAGCAAAACTAAACACCAGTCACAAACCTTTATTGACCCCCTGGAGCCATTTGGAGTACTTACAGTTGGGGTCAAAAGTTTACATCCCCCTTACAGAATCATTAAAAATGTTAATTAAATAATTGATTTTGAGATCCATCTTTTCACACTGTGGACAACTGAGGTACGCAACTATAACAGAAGGTTCAAACACTCACTGATCCTTCAGAAGGAAAAACAAAGCATTAAGAGCTGGGGGTGAAAACTTGAATTTGAAGATCAGGGTAAATAACTTATTTTGTCTTCTGGGAAACAGAAATGTCTTCTGTAGCTTCTGAAGGGTGGTACTAAATAAAAAAATATATATGATATTTAGGCAAATTAAGAAAAATGTACAAATCTCCATTCTGTTCAAAAGTTTTCACCCTCTGACTCTTAATGCATGGCTTTTCCTTCTGGAGCATCAGTGAGCATTTGAACCTTTTGTAATAGTTGCATATGAGTCCCTCAGTTGTCCTCCGCATAAAAAGATGGGTCTCAAAATCATAGTCATTGTTGGAAAGGGTTCAAATACACAAAAATGCTGGAAAACCAAAGAATTTGTGGGACCTGAAAGATTTTTCTGAAGAACAGCAGGTAGTTTAACTGTTCAGGACAAACAAGGGACTCATGTACAACTATAACTAAACAAACAAAAAAAAGCTGTGGATCATTCAGGTAACAACACAGTATTAAGAATCAAGTTTATGTAAACTTTTGAACAGGGTCAATTTTATGCCAACTATTATTTTCTCTTGTGAACTATATGTAAACATATTTTATGTGAAATATCTTATTCAGGACAGTACTAAATAAACAATAACATGCATTTTGTACGATCCCTATTTTGGTAAAATGGTTGCATTAACATTTTGAATGAACTGTTGATAAACTGTACCTTTTTTTTTTTATAATGGATGGATGTGCTTTATTTTGCTTCAAAATATTAACATTAATTCACTGCCATTATAAAGCTTGGAAGAACCAGGACATTTATTAATAAAACTCTGATTGTGTTTGTCTGAAAGAAGAAAGTCATATACACCTAGGATGGGTTAAGGGTGAGTAAATCATGGGATAATTTAAATTTTTGTTTGAACTATCCCTTTAAGAACTATATATATATATATATATATATATATATATATAAAATAAGATATAAGTTCAAATAGACCGTGATTTTGTGTTCCACTACACGTTCTGTATGAATGACCCCGAAATGTGCTTGTCTTCAGGAAAAATTGTTCATCAGCGACACATTCCAACTGCTAAATTGATAAATTGTGTTAATATAACACTGTATCTGGTAAAAACTTTAAATAGTTGAAGTGTAGGGTTCTGCTATGTTTCAAAAGAACCATGTGATTTTGTCTGTGGATGATTTATCCACTATCACCTTTTTGTTATTTATTTTGCTGGTGAAACAACAGTTCTAATTTTTTTTGCTTGTATGAAATAAAAGCGCAACTTTTTGGCGTTGTGTGAGTGTGAGTTGAAACTGTTGTGACGTTTGACCAATTAATGGCTAAATCCAGAGAATTCTATGGTTTGACATTTCAGGCAATTCAATTACTTTTGCTCATTTTTATGTCTTCCAAATGTTGGTCAGTATTTATATTCCAAAAATGCTGTAGATTCAGTGTAGTGGTTCACCTACTTATTTTTGTTTTGTGCTCCCTGCTTGTATTTCCTTCCATGTTTCAGATAAAATACAGTGAGCATTTTAAAACTCAAAAACATTTTAATTGGGAGTAATTGTTTGTTATGAATAAACATTTCTGTTTTTAACATGATTTTGAGGGAACCCCATAACGAATTCTGTGCAATGGGCCTAGAATCCCTAACAACTCCACTGTTTAATACACATTGAGACAAACATGTTTATTAAGCTAAATAGTCTCAGACCCTCAAGTTTTACTACTGTTAAACAGCAATTAATCTATTCTCTTGCATTTAACTTTTATTTTTGCTCTTTTTGTATAGATGTATCTAAATACTAATAATGTAATCACAACATTTGATTAAAGTCCTGTCTAATTTAGTAGGCGTTTTGGAAATTTAGTTCTTTTCAGCTTTAAAACTAGGACACATTTTTGAGGGAAGTCCGATTCGGAAAGTTTGAAAACTGCTCGACTCAGCTGTTTTTAATTATTTGTTTACTACAGTTTTTAAGGAAGCAACTTTCGTATTTATATACAGATGAATACTAATGGCGTGTACATATAATATAGGATATTACATGGGGTGTGTGCATGCCATAGTTATTTACTTCTGAGAAAACTCTGAGAAGCGCATGATAATAAATCATAACTGGTGCTTGTAAATCTCCATCGTGTTTGTTTTTAAGTGTTTGTGGTGACAAATTGGGCTAATAGTTGTTTTGTATTAGCATTTAGCATTTTGCTTGGTTTTATTGCGTTAAATATGGTAGTTATGAATGATTAGTGGATTATTCAGCTCCTCTTGGCGCCTGTTATTTATGTATTTGCGTGAATGTGCAGTTTTTGTCTGCGTTCTGAGTCATGCAGGCATAACAGGTGAGTAAGGGAGAGGAAAGAGGATGTTTGTCTGCGTTTGACCTGTGGACACAGTTAGCCGCCTTTAGACTGGGAGAGGCTCACGTGAGCTCAGCTATAACAATATATCGAAGCAAACAGGTTCACGTGAGGCCTTGAAACTCAATCACAAAATGTTTTGTTTCCCCTTTTCTTTTTTCAACTGCCAAAAATAGTTTTCTGAAATTATAAGCCTCATATTTCTGCTTTTAAATCCGCCCCTGTTCACTTCCACTGTAGGTGCCTCACGATTAACTTGATTTTTGGTTTTTAATATTTGTGATTTTAATGGAATAACTGCTGCTGAGCTTAATTAAGTGAACCAAGAAAATTCCTTTACCATTTTCTTTTATCTAATCGTATATAAGTAGGTCAGCCTTCCTGAAAAATGTATACATTGACTCTCAACCAATGACTCTTTGACCGGCCAATTTTCGAACAGGAGGAGTGCTCATGAAACTGTTTTTGATTCTCTTCTGGAGACATCACCTTTCTATAGTATGCCGGTCCATATGCTAATAGAGGTGAATCAGTGTATCGCCTGCATAAACAGACCCAGATCTTCTCTGTAAGTTGGAGCAAATCTGTTTTAATGAGCGCTTTTGACATCTTTATAAGTCACCTTATTTTGCCTCTAATCCTCGTTCCGTTCTCCCGTGCTCTCTGCCTCCCTCTGGCTGGGATCACGGCTGACCCACTTGGCGTCGGTGCCAGCGGTTGGCTCCTCGCCGTTCCTCTGAAAGACCAGACCGACAGCCGAAGCAACTCCACCGTGGGGCCCCCTGCCAGCTGCGCCATGGGGCCCTGCCAGCTGCGTCGTGAGGCCCTGCCAGTGGAAAGCAGTATTGCTCAGACATTTTCCTGTCTGCAGACTGCTGGACATTCACAGCAACAAAGGGCGCTTTTGTGAGATCCAGGCACAGGGGCTTGAGGTTGACTGCAAGCCCAGAGAAGGGACTCTAACCCTGGGAAATCAGGGTGTGGTGACACAGAGTGCCTTGGAAGGAACAAAAATGACCTTTACTTGGTGATTATCACGTGCAGGACAGATAATCGGCACTGAGATTAGAGGTGGCCACGGTACTTGGAAATAACAATAAGAATTGAAAAGCACACATTGTGAAATGAAGCCTCATTTTGAGATTTTTATTTAAAACGTGTGCATCTGATGCCAACATGTGCCTTCATCATCAGCAGCGCTGAAAAAAATTGTGTAGGATTTACTTTGAAACAGTTGTTACTCAGAAATTGATAGTAGATCTCACAAAAAATAACAAAAGAGCTGCAAGTAACCCACTTTTTTCATTAAATTCTGAAGTAGAAATACTGAAATAGTAAAAGGTACTTTATTAGTCCTTGTTTTGTTTGTAACTTTAAAAAAAAAATTTTTACAGTGAGATGCTTGGTTGATTTTTATCTGTTGTGTACTGAAGTAGTCGAAATGACCGGACACAGTTTAATGTGTGTTGCTCGTGTTATGAAAGAGTCTTTGGCACAAACTCGATCCTTTAATGAATTCTTACGAAACTGAATGTTCACCAAGGAAAATATTTTTCATTATTAGAGAGTGCGGTTTCTTTATTTTATTTTAGCTTTTTTGTGTGTGTTATTGTACATGATGGAAGATTTCTGTCTTCTGGGTTTTGCCTCTCATAACCTCTCACTGAATTATATTGACTAAAATGATTTAACAACGTAATTACGGGGATTTTATTTTCAGAGGTTGTATTTTCTTTTACCTTTATAGTTTTGTTAATGTTTTTTAATGGGTTAGGGAATTTCACACAACCTGTTAGTGTTGTCACGGTACCAAATTTTGAGTATTCGGTACCAATACCAGTGAATATCCATGGTTTTCGGTACCAATTTCGGTACCAAATCAAAACACAAAAACATGAATTGAACAACACACTATTTTTATTAATAACAAACGAAAATAAAACAAAGTTTTGGCTTGGAAGCTGGTATTTTGGGTTGCAGTGATGAAGCATTTGCTAGAATCCCCATTTTTCACTGTATAAACTGGCACTTGATCCATACATGTAAATTCAGCAACAGCTCGGTTCAGTTTTCTTGCCTCAGGTGAGTTTTTGTCGTACTACTTCTGCTGCTGAAAAGCATCTGGAACCGTCTGCTTAGGAGTTTGATTTGGTGGTTTGTGGTCTTCTTCAGCCTGCAGCTGTAAAAGGAAAATATAATATACTTCAGTAAAACAATGGGCTGAGTCTGACTAAATGCAACATTAGACTGACACCAGCTAAATAGAACTTTATATATAATATAACTTTTCAGTAAATAACAAACCTCAGCTTTTATAATAAATTTAGATAAGATTACTTATATTGAGTGTATATAAATGTTACACAGACGGAAAACTGTAGCATTAAAAACACTTTACAAAAAGATTCCATTTAACATGACTTAAACAAGTGTTACATAGCAATTATTCTTCTTAATTTCAAAATGTATTAATTTATTTTAAATTAAAAGTTGTATCTGTTGATATTATTTAACGCACAATGAACAAACATGAACGATCAAGTGTTTGTATAAAATAACATTAACACACATTAATTAATGTTCACTCACTGTAACTTGATGTTAGATAATATATTAAGTCCTGTTAATGAATGGTATCATTTACCAAACTATACAGGACTGTATCTGACTGTACTTTTATTTAATCAAACTGCGCAAACTATATTTCATAGCCTAGAACAGCTTTTCTGTTGACCGATTTTAAGGCTATAAATATTAACCATACATTTGTACATTTGTTCTCTAACACACATATTTTAGCTACACAGGTCATTTAAAAGCCTTAGGCGTGCAAAAATAGTACACTATCATGTCCTTTTTTTAAAATAATTTTTTATAAACGCTATAGGAGCATTAAACACGTAATAAAGAAGTTTATTCTAATACTCGCGTTAGCATTAGCCGCGCTTATGCTAACGATTAACTAAGCACATGGCGATGTTTATTTAGGGTATAATTTTTATAACAAAAGCTCTAAATATAAAATTGAATTAAAACTTACCTGCTTGAACTTTCATTAAATCTGGGTGTCGGTCTTTGAGGTGTTTTATTAAGTTCGATGTATGTCCTCCTTTTGAGAGAAAACTTCGATGACACCGTTTGCAAACGAGTTTCTGATGATCTATGATGTTGCCCTTCTCATCAGCCGCAAATACAAAATATTTCCACACGTGGCTCCTTCCTCCTTTCTTTTCAACAAGCGGATTAAGAGCAGCCGCATCAGTAGCACCGCCGGTCGCCATGTCTCTGTGCTTTTATGAAGAAGACGCAACTGCGCAGTGCGCACCTTTCGGATAACGCAGCAAGAAACCAGTGTTGCCAACCTAGCAATTTTGTTGCTAAATTTAGCAACTTTTCAGAGTACCCTAGCAACTTTTTCCTCCAACAGCACCTAGCAATAAATTTAGCAATTTTTAAAATTTATTTGGCAACTTTTAGCAACTTTTGATAAGTGACTTAGACAATAAAAAGGCACATATTTTCCATTCAAATTACACAGAAAGAGGAAACTAAAGATGCCTAGCAATACACACATCACGCGACTTTGCTGCTCTTTGCAATTGTTCAATTTAATAATAATAATAATAATAATTGTTCATTTATGATACACTTTGTTAGTATTCTTGTACCTGCGATTGTTGATCAGTTAATACACTGTAAGAAAAATGGAAAATATACTGGTAATTTTCCAGGATATTATCCATTATCCATTGGAACCCTATAACCACTATGCATAATTTAAACAAAAAAAAAATGATTTCATATTAACATAGTAGATTGTGCCCTATTTTACAGATTTTTCTTAGAGTGTAGCAAACTAACTAACTACTCATACACTGCTTAAAGAAGAATTATTGAGAACTTGTAGTATTATTAATTTACTATTAGAAGAAAAAACTTAAATTGTAATCATTCAAAAATGTGTGTTCAGTAATTCATTTCATTGTATTTAAAAATATCGTTATTTATATGTTGACATTATATTACGCATATTATTTTACTTTTGTTGTTGTTGTTGTTGTTGAGATTTGATGTTGTGACAACTTTGCGTCGTGATGTCACAACATCATTTAGCAACTTTTAGCAACAAATCGACCTTCCTTTAGGAACTTTATCTGAAAATTAGTTGGCAACACTGGCAAGAACCGGGTTGACCGGGTGCTCGGTACCACCGGTACTTAAGAAAACCTGGTACGGTAACATTTAATTTTTTTTAGTACCGACTTGGTACCGAAGTACCGGGTCTTTTGACAACACTACAACCTGTCTATGTTGTCATTGGTATAATTTGACTTATTTTGACAAATTAAATCATTTAAAGAAATACTAAAAATATAATATTAAAGAGCAGGTCATATGGGTTTTCGAAAAATGTCTTTTTTGCAGTTTGTAACTGTCCTTCAGTGTAAACGGTCTGCAAAGTTGTTAATCAAAAAGTGTGCGATAAAGATATTGTCTCTCAAAAGAAATAGTCGACTCTGAACCGCTTTAAAGAGTCGTTATATTTGTGAATCTTCTGCCTGTTACCGATATATGTCACTTGGTAACACATTTGCATAATCCTCACCTGCCCGCGAAATACGAACAGTCTGACCTGGCCACAAACACTTCCGCTAGTTACTGTGATTATATCATGACAAGAAGACGCTTCTGAGTTCTGCGCTGTGAAATCAAGTTTTTGTTTTCATTGTCGAAAGATGATAATACATTTTTTCCACAATACCACAGCAATACAATTCGTACTACATGCAAAGTTTATACTTACCACTGAGAAACATCCTGATCAAGTTGTGCTTGCAATGGAGTTTCCAGTTGAGCAACTGCATCGGAAATCATCCTCTTACTCTGGCTTGAATTGGTAGGGTAATATCAGCATCATTGTTTACAAGTAACTCTCTGGAGAAAAAAAATAAATTATGGTAATGGACGTTTAGTTTCTGACACACATCTGATGCGGAAAGTCCAGTCACATCAAACTTGGCCAACTGACCAATCAGAGCAGAGTAGGCTTGTGGAAGCGAGGGGTTTACAAACTTTAAGCTCAGAACTGCTTTGAACGAATCGTTTGGAAATCAATGAAAAATGTTTCTAATATTTAATGTATATTCTGAGAAAATTACAAAGTTTTCTGACTTTAGATGCATTTAAACCTGTTGTAGGGGACTCCAACACAATATTAGGACACTTTAAAATACCATATGACTTGCTCTTTTATTAAAACAAAAACAAACAACAACAACAACAAAAAATAACCTCTAATAAGCTAATAGTAATTTTCATGTTATGGTTGATAACCAATAAATAACTGATTAAAATTCTTTACTATTGTCTAAATGATTAAAATAACTAAATAAATCATTTTAAATGCTATAAGTGAATTTCGGCTATATAAAATATTATAATATACAGCAGAAAAAAAACTGGTATTCATTTTTTGAGGTTTGCTCAATTTTGTTAATGTTAAAGCTTAAAGGGATAGTTCACCCAAAAATGAAAATTCTGTCATTAATTACTCACACTAATGTCGTTCCAAACCCATAAGACCTTCGTTCATCTTCGGAACACAAGGTAAGATATTTTTGATAAAATCTGAGAGCTTTTTGACCCTACGTAGACAGCAACACAACTTACATATTCAAGGCATAGGAAGGCAGTAAGAACATTGTTAAAATAGTCCGTGTGACATGAATAAATCATTATTTGTGACCCTGGACCAAGGGTCTTAAGTAGCAGGGTATATTTGTAGCAATAGCCAAAAATACATTGTATGGGTCAAAATTATCGATTTTTCTTAGTTATTAGGATATTAAAAAAAGATCATGTTCCATGAAGATATTTTCTAAATTTTCTACTGTAAATATAACAAAACTTAATTTTTGATTAGTAATATGCATAGCTAAAAACTTCATTTGGACAACTTTAAAAGTGATTTTGTCAATATTTAGATGTTTTTGCCCCCTCCAGATTTTCAAATTGTTGTATCTTGGCCAAATATTGTCCTATCCTAACAAACCTTCAATGGAAACATCAATGGAAAGCTTTTTTATTCATCATTCAGATGATGTTACATGTTATGCCTGATTTTGTGGTCCAGGGTCACGTTTGTGTTTTCTTTGCGCACAAAGTATTCTTGTAGCTTCATAACGTTAAGGTTGAATTACTGATGTCACATGGACTATTTTAACAATGTCCTTACTACCTTTCTAAGCCTTGAATGTGTCAGTTGTGTCGCTGTCTATGCAGGGTCAGAAAGCTTTTGGATTCCTTACAAAATATCATCATTTGTGTTTTGAAGATGAACGAAGGTCTTACCAGTTTGGAACGACATGAGTTTCATTTTTAGGTGAACTAGCCTTTTAAGCTTAAAGATGGCATATATTTTATATTGATTATATAATTAATTTATATATGTTTATTTTTTCATCTTACAATACACAATATGTTTGATTTTATTTTATTTTTTTTTTTCACACCCAATCAGAACAGACCAGCAACCCATTCTTTGAATCCCGACCCACCAATATCTCTGATTTATTGAATGCAGTGTGGAAAATTTGTGCAGCGACAGAGCATTGTTTTATGGCTGAACTGTTGGTACTGTTTATATAAACACCTCTCCGCTGTGTTTGGATATTAGAGAACTCATTAGATGGATGTGTTTACTGCTTGCATCTACTGAACCATCTCATCACTTCACTGTCACCCTGACATTTCTGTATGTGTGTGTGTTTATAGCTGTAGGGTGAAAAGTAAGTGTGATTTCCCTCCAGTAAATGTGTGTTAGTATGTTTCTGCTTAAACTGTGTGTGTCAGCTCTCTTGTGTTGCTCTTAGTAGCGTTTGTTGCTCTTCAGTGTGTGAATGATGAGCATAATTAGATTTTTAATGAATATATTGTGTTTTGATTTGGATTGTACAGTATGTACGTGCTTTGTCACTAAACCAGGCTAAAATAGTTCTGTGTTTGTGCGGCTCCTCACGTCGTCCTATTGTGTTCATCTAAGCCGTGGCTGGTTTTAAATGTCGACCGTGGTTGCTTATGGACTGATCGTCATGGTAACTGTGTTGCAGTCATCCCTGCTCCCGCCCTGTGAGAGCGTTTGAGACAGACGGCAATCCCAGTCTGTCTCTGAAGTGCCACTTTAGCTCTGTCACTATCATCACCATTTCAACTGCCACACCCATCAACGTGATTGTGAGAACTTGTTGTATGAAAGCATTCGATTTAATGTGAGTCTGAGCTGTAGAACATTTTTCAAACAGGGGTGAGAATCTTTATGCTCCTCGTGATTGAATTTAATATAATTTGGTTCCAAAACATTTCGAGATGCATTAAATTATGTTTGCTATAACTAGAGATTAAAATTGAGTATGATAACCCAGTATAGAGGCATCTCTGTCCCATTTTGTTTTCATGATGTTGAGGCGTTGTAGCTTCATTCAGCTGTTTTGTCCTTGACTGTTGAACCTATCTGAACGCGTATGTTTGTTTGCAGTGTGAGCACACCTTTTCCTGGTATATGCTGCGTGAAGGGCCTCCATGCCCTTTATGCAGCATTGCACATCACGTGACCCTTATATGGTTTTTCTGCATGTGCATGCTTTATGTATATATGCTTTAGGTTTATTCTTTAGATTAAATATTCACTCAGCAAATATTCACTAATAACTAAGAGTTTTTAACAGTGAACACCTAGTTGGCAGCTTGTTGATTAGTTATGCTTATTGCTAGTTATGTTCTAGAATATAGTCATGCAGAGCAAGGCATTAATATGTGTTTATTAAAGTCCCCATGAAATCAAATCAAGTTTTTTGGCTTTTACTATGAATAAGTTCATAGCCTTAAAGGGATAGTTCACCTAAAAGTGAAAATTCTGTTGTTAAAGAAAATAGGAAATAGAAAGTATAAAGACCAGCAGGGACATATCCAGCAGTCCTGTGCCCTTTCTTAAATAGCCAATAGCGTTTCGTTTATATCACAGCTTGGGCTAGAGCCGTTGAGTTGGGAAAAGCTGCATTTGACAGCGTATGACCCACAGTCTCATTCATATCACATTATCTATGTATAAAATAGCATTCTGTGTAGAATTCAGATGTGTCTGACTTTCGTGTGACACAACGCAAAACCAGACTTCATATGCATATTTACACTGTCTGAATTTTTCCGTATCTACTATATAGTGCACTACGTGCCATTCATTGTACAGAAAATACAAATTCTGTAAACAAATGACCAAGTGCAAACGCAGTTTCAGCGTGTATTTATAGCGTAGGAGGCGAGACACTTCAGATTCTAGAGAGCTTTTGATTGGACAGAAGGTTTGATGAGAAGCTAAAGTGCAGGGTGATGTCATCAAAACCGTTAATCCATATTGGCAGAAGTTAGAGACTAAGTTTTGAATGCTTATATCTTCTAAATGCAAATTTGTCGTTTGTTTGGGAGCACATTAGCTTACAGATAACATTGAGGCTAACAAATTCATACTAAAACCCAAAAAACTTAAATTTTAATTTAATGGGGACTTTACTTATGCTTCCTCATGTCGTTCCAAACCCGTAAGACCTTTGTTCATCTTTGGCACCCAAATGAAGATATATTTGATGAAATTTGAGAGTTTTCTGACCCTGCATAGACAACAATGCAGCTGACACGTTGAGGACCCAGAAAGGTAGTAGGGACATTGTTAAAATAGAGCCCATGTGACATCAGTGGTTCAACCTTAATTTTAAGAAGCTACTAGGATACTTTGTGTGCGCAAAGAAAACAAAAATAATGACTTTGTTCAACAATTTCTTCTCTTCCATGCCAGTCTTTGACGCGTTTATTTTCACTTTTTTTTTAATTTTGTACATTTTAAAGTTAAGTTGTTCTATCTAATGCACTTTGAGAGTTCAAAATGAATCCAACAACAAATTCGTTCTTAACAGATTAGAATATAATAATAATAATAATAACAACAACAACAATTTTAGATTTTTGTTATTCCAGTGACAGTAATAGCCATATGTTGTAAAACAACTGCACTGTAAAATAAATTTCATAGATATATTATTTTTGCTTTACACTTTAGTAGGGAAATTACAGTTCTTCTTTTCTAATTTCTGATTGAAAGAGATATTTTGAATGCGGACTGCAGTAACGTTACCCATTTAAACCGCTAGCTGTATGTAATTCATACTGCACTTTTAAGCTTGGAAACGGCAGTAGAGCTTTTTTGACGGAAAACTCCAGCTTCAGTGAAAACAGGCTCACAAAAACACATCTCACTACAAATCTAGTGAAATGCTGTAATCATCTGCCGCGATAATAAAGCATAACTGGCGGCCGTTGCATTCCCAAATATGTGCTAAACTCACAGCACATTCACTGTGAACTGAGGCACGAAAAACACCAGATCATGAGCTGATCGCCTGAACAAAGTGCTCACTTCGCTTTGAAACGCACAGCAAAAACAGACTTGATGAAGGAGTTAAGTCATATTGTGCTTTTGGTTTAAGTTTGTTTGAAAGATACGGTGCCAAAACATAATGGCCCAAAGCTATTATTATTTTAAAAATAGCACTTTTTGCCTGGAAGACCTATCATTTTATATTGTCAGGTGACCATGATCATTACAAGATACCACAATATTGATAATACCGTTAAATCTTTAATAATAATTAAAGGACATTACAAAAATCAATATTTCACTCAAAAGTTTATTTTATTTTTTCCAAATGGAGAATGTACAAGCAGTTTTGGGTTCAGCTATATTAAAGGAAATAGTCGTAAAGAAATAGTTTGTTGAGGAAAACATTTCAGGATTTTTCTCCATATAGTGGACTTCTATGGTGCCCCCGAGTTTAAACTTCCAAAATGCAGTTTAAATGCAGCTTCAAACGATCCCAGCCAAGGAAGAAGAGTCTTATCTAGTGAAATGATCAGTTATTTTCCAAAAAAAATTACAATTTATATATTTTTTAACCTCAAGTGCTCATCTTGTGTAGCTCTGCGATGTGCGTGCGTAGTCTGTGTAATCCGGGTCAAGACAGTTAGAGTATGTCGAAAAACTCCCATTTCATTTTCCTCTCCAACTTCAAAATCATCCTACATCGCTGTTTTACCTTTTTTTTTTTTCTTTTTGTTTTGTAAAGGGTGTTTGATCTCCTTTACATGTTCACTTTGTAAACACTGGGTCGGTACTTCTGCAGCGATGTAGGACGATTTGAAGTTGGAGGAGAAAATTTGATGGGCGTTTTTTGACCTTCCCTAACTGTATTGACCCGGATTACACAGACTACGCATGCGCATTTGCAGAGCTAGACAAGACGCTAGAGCTAGGCATTTAAAGTTAAAAAGGATATAAATCGTCATTTTTTTTTTAGAAAATAACAGTTCATTTTGCTAGATCCTTTTTCATCAGCTCTGATCGTTTAGAACCCTTTGAAGCTGCATTTAAACTGCATTTTGGAAGTTCAAACTCAGGCGCACCATTGAAGTCCACTCTATGGAGAAAAATCCTAAAATGTTTTCCTCAAGAAACATAATTTCTTTACGACTGAGGAAAGAAAGACATGAACATCTTGAATGACAAGTTATCTGTAAATTTTTGTTCTGGAAGTGAACTTCTCCTTTAAACAGTTTATGGCTAGAGCAGAGTGCTTCCCCACTTAAACGCCTTCTATTTCAGCTCATGTTCCCTTGCCGTTCTCTGAAGACGTCCGGAGGTGTGACGTGAATGGGGTTTGTGTCTAGTAATTCCTTGTATTTCCAGACTTAGAAGGGAGTCATTTCAGGTTGATAAGGAGAATTATGGTTTACATACTGCACTGTGTTGACAGTTTAACTCATGCTATCTATAGGGTAACTACACCTGAAGATAACTTGTAAACCCGTCACTAGAAAAAAGCAATTACATGTTTCCAGGGAGAGTTGACGTGGACCGTGTGACAGGAAGAGGAGAGCACTGCTATAAATGGAAACCCAGTCTTCATACCTAAGCATGGGAATCACAAGGACCATAAGGGATTCCTCATCATTTTCAGTGCACATTAATCATTTTTTCAAGCTGCGGTCATGTTTTTGTGAGGATAAGTATATATTCATCCAATATGTATGTGTGTCGGCTGGTTTTGCGTTGTATTTTTGAGATTGATCAGTTTTGCGAATACTGAAGAATCTCTCTTTTGAAGAGCGTTTCTATATGATTGCCTCGGTTGCTGTATGAGTAATGGAGAAAATGCTGAGAGAGACTATATGAGAGGGAAACTCTGCAGTGGAGGAATTCAGCACATCTATTTTTACCCCGCTTGGTAAGAGTGGTTGCTATGGCATTGCCGATGGGCACCGTTGTCATGCTGGCGTCTCCGTGCGTGCAGAGCTGCGCCGAAGATCCATGCTGGAGTGACTCACATCCTCAGAGCTTTACTGACCTACATCTGAGAGAACACACACGCGCACACGCACAGAGCCTGTAGAGACTCGATCTGAGGCAGAGAAGGGAAGAAAAAAAAAGAGAGTGAGAATGTGTAGGCACCTTGCATGAATTTATTAAAAATGGAAAGCAGACTCTGCGGTGGAAAAAACTGAATGTGGATTGGAAGGGAACAGAAAAAGCCATGTTTGGTTATCCTGAGACTGTACGGATACAGTTAGTGATGCCGGAGACCAAGTTTGTGTTGCACTAAGGCATTTTTTTTAGAGAGAGTTTAAATAAACTATTTGAAAAAAAAAAAGACTTATCAGGAATCACTCCACTTAAAATGCTTTTGCTAACCTGTATGGCTGTATTTCTTGCGTGAAACACTTTTTTTATGATGCATGGTACAATGCAAGTTTTTATGCATTTGGAACCCTTTTTTTTCGGTGGAATCTTGCGACATCTCTTGAGCTTCATTATTCACTTTTTCTTGAGTTCTGTTTTTCTTTTTTTCTTCAGTGCCATTTCCGTTGTTGGTCTTTTGTGCGTTAATTGTCAAAAGATTTATCAGAGTTTTAGGTGAGCTTGAAGGATTTACTCTCAAAAAATCTAGGAGGGTCATTAACTCAAGTCTTTTCAGTACGCAAGTCTTTGGAAAACACTTTTAAGAGACTTGCGTTGCATTCAAAGTATACGTTTTATCACTTCATGCTTTTTCCTGAACTCATAATCTTGACATTGGCAGTGGAGTGCTTTGTAGTTTGAACCACAGAAATGCAAAATGTGTGTAATCGTGAAGTAAAACTACAAAAACATTTTTGTTGATTGGAAGTAAAGCTGAAATGAAATCTGTTATTAAATGGAAAGAAATTAAACTAAATGAAAATTAGAAATATCGCTGTTAACTTACTGAAATGAATTTTAAGTTGAAGCACTAAAATTGCAAATTAATTAAATTGAAATTTAATTAATTAATTAAACCTATTTTGAAAAAAAAAAATGACAAGCATATAACAAAATTACTAAAAATGAAAATAATTAGAACAGAAAATATATCAAAATTAAAGAATTCAAAATATAAAAATATAATAGTGTATAAATACTAAAATATGAATACAACATATTATAACAGGAAATTAAAACGGCAAATATGAGAGAGGCTCAACGTGCCTCTCTCAGAGGCTCAATAAGTTTTTTTTTTTTATTATTGAACTGTAGAGTATGATAAGAATCATTCATGAATGAATGAATAAATAAATATTTGTATTTATTTTAGATTATTTTACAAGTTGTTTTATTTTTATTTTGTTTATTTATTTTTATTTGTTTTTTTTATTATTTTTTTAAATAAATGAAAATATGTAAAAATTAAAGAATTCAAAATGTAAAAATATATAAATATATAAATAATACTAGAATATGAGTGCAACATACTACAAATAGAAATTAAAACTGGCAAATATGAGAGAGGCCCAGTTTGTCCTTGACCTATATATATATATATATATATATATATATATATATATATATATATATATATAAGTAAGTAAGTATAAGTAAGTAAATAATCAAATTAAATAAATATTTTTTTACTAATTAACTTTTAATAATGTTTTACAAGTTATTTTATTTTTAATTTTTTTTTTTTGTTTTTATTATTTTTAAAATAAATTCAAATTGAAAAAATGTAAAAATATAATTGTGTATACATAATTTTTAAGTAAATTTATTTATTTGTAGCAATAACCACAATACATTGTATGGGTGAAAATGATCGATTTTTCATTTATGCCAAAAATCATTAGGTTATTAAGTAAAGATGATTTTCCATGAAGATATTTTGTTAATTTCCTACTGTAAATATATCAACTTTTTTGATTATTACGGAGTTTGATTTTTTTTTTTTAAATTATTATTATTTTGATTTATTATGTTTTTGATTATTAAAACTGATTATCATTCCAGATCTTCAAACAGTTGTATAATTTTAACAATATATTACTGTAATATAAAAATACAATATTGTATTAGCACAGCTTTGCATTTTTAAAATGCATTAATGACTGCTAAACATGGGCAGCTTGGACGTGCATATAAATATCTCCTTTTGTCTTTCACACAAGAAAAAATTGACACAGGTTTGGAACGGAATGAGGATAAGGAAATATTGACAGAATGATTTTTATTTAAAAATTATTTTTTAAAGGCAGTGAAATTCTAATGTGCAATAACACAGTAGTAAATCGCCCATCTGTGACCATTCGTGCACAGGTACAATTCAAGATGTGCACAACTGTGTGAAAATATTTGAGAACCAGACTGGTCTATGGCGTACAGAGCCCCTAAGGGTAGTCGTGGGTGTGTGTGAGAGAGAGCGAAACCTCATTTGTTTGAGTGTGGCGAGAAAGCGGAGGAAGAATTTGTTTGTTTGTCATGCGCTTGTTATCTGGTTTTAACCTAGTGCTGTAGGCAGATCTGTTTTGGCTGACTTTGGCTGAATAGGTAAATGTGTCACGCTCAGAAAGAGAAAAAGAAGCAGCTTGAAAGATTTGGTTTTGTTAGTCTGCTTCCTTCTGCTATTTCTCACATTTTCCTTCCCTTCTTGATCTTGATCTCTTTGACGCTAACTCTGTCTTTATCCTGTTTGTGGATGGTTCGCTGAGAGTTTGTAGATTCTGCGTTTGATTGGCTGAAAATGCCTTTATTTCTTTCTCAGCGTGTTATTGGCTGCCGCTTGTTTGTGGTGAGCTACTCCTGATTTCCTGATTTGCTGATAGCGAGCGTGTGGTGACTTAGCCCGTCGTGTGATTGGCTGCAGCTGCGGCTGCCTGTTGAGCTGTGATTAAGTCACAGTGCAAGAGAGAAACAGAGAGCGAGAGAAGCAAAAGTAGGTCACTGGGTCAGCGGGTCAGTGAAGCATCTACTGACATCACAGTTACAAAACCATTGCTCAGCCTACTGTTAACGCCACAACCGCTCTACAGGAAATGCTGGGGACTGCCTTACTTCCTTTTTCTTTTACTCTTTCGCTTTTATGTCTCGTTTTATCCTTTCTCACCGTGATGAGTTTTTTTTTTCACAAACCCTCCACCTCATCTTTTTTTTTTTTTTTTCTTCTCACAAGCCGCCTTATCCTTTTTTCTGTCGAACACTCCTTCGCGGCTTACATGCCTTGCTTTCTGTCAGATGTTTATTTTTTGCAAAATTGTCTCGACGAAGTGAAAATATTCCACTCTGTCCTACATCCTCTGTCGCCTCTCTGTCGTTGCATGTGCCCTTCTCATGTTTTTATTTCCCAGAATCCCCCACCTTCTATTTTGAAGTCTTTTTTTTTCATGTTGCCTCATAATTCAAAGAAATCCTTTGGGTTCCTAGTGTTGTATGTACACATGATGTGTTTTTTATGTTCATATTTGTGGCACTTTTCCCTGTAGTGAAGCACTTCTGTTTTTTCATGTTGAACACAGCAGTAATATTTGTGACTCATAACTGTAAAGCATCTAAATGCCAAATATCTTCAGTGCGCAACATCAAAAGGAACTTTAATGAAATCCGACAGGATTTTGTCTGTCCCTTGTCAAACAGTCCCGAATCCTCTTTTGAGTATTCCTGTCAGAATTTGTAATCTGAAATTATCCCATTGATCCCTTCTGAATGAACTGAAATTCCCAATGGATACTTTTTTATTCTTGGAGTCTGGAATATTGTGTAATATTTCTAGAGTACAAACCCTACTTTTATAATTTGGGAATTGTGTCTTACCCCAGGACATTTGAAGGAAAAGTTCTGGCATATTTCCCTTAAATTGGTATTTTACAAGGATATTTTATTTTATTGCTGCACATAAAACTCTAATAATAATATTTTGGTAGTATGTGCTAGAAAATGTGATTTATGTTTTAATCCCGTAACAATTCCCATTTAGATCCTTTTGTGTTTGTTCCAGTTTTATAAAAATTCCAGGATTGTTATTATTTTAACTGGGTGTGTTTGTTTTTTTTTCTTTCATTTTTAATTCTTAGAATCGTATTGTTTATTGTGTGTTTTTTATCAGATGCGTATTGTATTGCAATAATATTTTGCTTCCAGGCAGTCAAAGGAAATTGCAGGAGTTGTAGGTGTTTTAAAATCCTGACGTATTTCCTTTAAATCCCTTTTGATGTTCTACAGGACTATTTCAAGCTTTTGGCAGCATAACGTGTGCTGCAAATATTTAGATTTATTTTGTGTTTTGTAAAAATCCTGTTTTAAAAGACGTTTCTTATGTGTACTGTATTTTGCATTTATTTGATCAAAAATACAGTTAAAAATTTAAATTAATATTACAATTTAAAATAACTGTTTTTTATTTAAATATATATTAAAATGTAATTTATTTCTGTGATGCAAAGATGAATTTTAAGCCTTATTTTTGAGCAGTAAGATTTTTTATGTTTTTAAAGAAGTCTGTTCTGCTCACCAAGTCTGCATTTATTTGATCCGAAGTACGGCAAAAACAGTAAAATTTTGAAATATTTTTACTATTTAAAATAACTGCTTCCTATTTGAATATATTTTAAAATGTAATTTATTCCTGTGATCAAAGCTACATTTTTAGCATCATTACTGCAGTCTTCAGTGTCACATGATCCTACAGAAAACATTCAATATGCTGATCTGCTGTTCAAGAAACATTTTTATTATTAATATCAATATTTAAAACAGTTAAGTACATTTTTTTTCAGCAATCTTTGAATAGAAAGATCCAAAGATCAGCATTTATCTGAAATAAAAAGCTTGTAATGTTACCATGAGCTTGGAGTTGTTATATTATATTACATTATATTATATTATATTATATTATATTATTTATTTATTGTGAAAGAAATTATAGAAATTAATACTTTTATTTAGCAAAGATGCTTGGAGTTGTTAAATTATATTATATTATATTATATTATTTATTTATTTATTTATTTATTTGGAAAGAAATTATAGAAATTAATACTTTTATTTAGCAAAGATGCTTGGAGTTGTTTTATATTATATTATATTATTTATTTATTTATTTATTGAGAAAGAAATTATAGAAATTACTATTTTAATTAAGAAAATATGCTTTAAATTGATCAAAAGTGATAAAGACATTTATAATGTTTTACAAAAGGTTTCTATTTCAGATAAATGCTGTTCTTCTGAACTTTATATTCATCAAAGAAACCTGAAAAAAATCTGCTTAGCTGTTTTCGTCATCATAATAATAATAATAATAATAAATGTTTTTTGAGCAGCAAATCATGTGACTGGAGTAATGATGGTAAAAAAATTAGCTTTGAAATCACAGGAATAAATTAGATTTTAAAATATATTCAGATAATAAGCAGTTATTTTAAACAGTGAAAATATTTCAACATTTAGCTGTTTTTGCTGGACTTTTAATCAAATAAATGCAGGCTTGGTGAGCAGAAGAGACTTCTTTAAAAAGCTTTACAAAATCTTAATGTTCAGAAACTTTTGACTGGTAGTGTATGTACAATCATTTAATTTTAATGCAAATACGCAAAGCCCAAAGTCAAGTCACGTTTTTGTCTCCCTTAGTTTATTCACACATCTTGATTTAAGATTCTGTTAGTTTATTGTGTCTGGTCTGGTTGCTTGTTTTGTGGCTGTTTGTGTCTTGGCTTTCTCTTTCTTTGTCCTAAATGTTCCAGGAGTGGCTCAGTTGAGTCTGAGCTGTGTTGGTATGTCGTTTATTTTCTTTGTCGGTGTTGTCTGGGTCAGCAGTCACATGAAGTGATCAGTAGGGGGGACATAGCTGCTGTGCGGCATGGCGTGACCAGATGTCCTGACCTGCGTGTGACAAGACACTCATAGTAAAAACGTGAATGAGAGATTTCCATCATTACCAGCGTTAACCGTCATTAGCATACTTGTTTTCATCTGGTCACCACACCTCTGAGCACCACGGACCATAGTGCATCATCGTCTTGCTATTGTGATGAGTGTGTCTCCACCGCGTCTGTGCTAAAGCAAATTTCAGCTAAAGGAATGTGGATATGTTAGCAGCTAATTTAACTGAGCGAATCACCTAAATAAACTTCCTCGCAGAGGTTTCTTTGTTCTTCCAGCTTTAGAGAATTTGATGAGGTTTATATACAAACCATTCAGATGAAGTTTGTAAATATATATAAATAGTAGATCTCTTTATTTATGTTTAGGTGTAAATGTGTTTGATATTTCCTGTTGATCCTGAATAAGCTGTTCTTCATTTGCGGTTGAAAGTGGTGTCAGTCTACTTTGTAACAGTTTGAAATAAACTTTTAAATGAATCATTTTCTTCTAGGATGAAAACATTGTATGCACTGTTAAAAGTTCCGTTTTAAATATATTAAAATACATATTCTATACATATTTAATTGAGTTTGGGAGATCTGTAACATAATCTGTATGTTCCTGCCATACATCAAAGAGGTATTCTGGGATGCAGTTGTCTCAATATAACATTTTCAACGCAAATAATCAATTTAACGCAATAAAAATAGAAACAGGGATAGAAATAAATTTGTTTAAAAATTCATTTTTATTGTAAGAAAAAAGTTAGAATAAATTCAAATTAAAATTCAAAATCAAAATGTTTATAGAGGTAAAGAAATACATTTATTTCAAAATGAACTTTTTTTTTTTTAAAGAAAAAAGTTCAAATAAATTCAAAATAAAATGAAAAATCTGAATGTTTCTAAAGAGATAGAAATAAATTTGTTTGAAAATGTGTAGTATTGTATTTTAAGATAAAAAATCTGATTAATTCAAAATAAAATTTAAAAACAAAAAATGTTTCTAAAAAGATAGAAATAAATTTGTTAAATTATATTTTTAAAGAAAAAAGTTCAAATAAATTCAAAATAAAATGAAAAATCATGTTTCTAAAGGGACAGAAATAAATTTGTTTCAAAAATGTATAGTATTGTATTTTAAGAAAAAAGTTCAAATTAGTTCAAAGTAAAATTAAAAACAAAAAATGTTTCTAAAAGGATAGAAATAAATTTGTTAAATGAATTATATTTTTAAAGAAAAAGGTTTAAATAAATTCAAAATAAAATGAAAAATCTAAATTTTTCTAAAGGGATAGAAATAAATTTGTTTAGAAAATGTATAGTATTGTATTTTAAGAAAGAAGTTAAAATTCATTCAAAATAAAATTAAAAACAAAAAAAACCCCTAAAAGGATAGAAGTAAATTTGTTTAATTATATTTTTCAAATAAATTCAAAATAAAGTGAAAAATCAAAATGTTTCCTAAGGGATTGAAATAACTTAGAAAATTCAAAATAAAATTAAAAATCAAAATGTTTCCTAAGGGATTGAAATAAATTTGTTTAAAAATGAATTTTATTGTAAGAAAAAATCAAATAAATTCAAAATAAAATTAAAAATCAAAATGTTTCTTAAGGGATTAAAATAAATTTAAAAATGTATTTTATTGTAAGAAAATGTTCAAATAAATTCAAAATAAAATTAAAAATTAAAATGTTTCTGATTGATAGAAATTTGTCAAATGAATTGTATTTTAAGAAAAAAATGTAAAATAAAATTCAAAATCAAAATGTTTATAAAGGGATAGTCCCCTTTTTTCCATACTATGTAAGTCAATGTGGACTAGAAACTGCAAACTGCAACCCACATATTTTCTTTAATGTTCAACAAACTCTTGATAACAGTAAATGAAAACAGAAATATCCATTTTTGGGTGAGCTGTCCCTTTAAGCTGCACTTAAACACCATTTAAATACATTGCAACGCATTTTATTATTTGAAAAATGATTATTTCCAATGTAAATTTTTTTCACCACTCCAATTGCAGAATGTCCCAGTTGCATGTCATTTCTCTTTGAACTCATTTGAATCAGTGGGTGTGTTTAGGTTCGCGTATCTGTGCTGCTTCATGTGTGGATGTCATACAAAAATGAACCGGCGCCAAAACGGCTGCTCAAATCGTGTGGTAGCTGATATGTCACGCTAACTTCTAGCGTTTAGCTAATCTCCATGCTGTTATCGTTCCTTTTTATAGACCATTGAAATGCCCATAAAGTAAGCTTGTAAACAAGAACGACCAACTGTTTCTGGCAGGATGACAAAGACAGTAATGTGTTCTATCATTAGGCTGTATTTTATGAGTGCTAATGAGTGCAGGTGTTGTGTGACTGACTGAAGGCTTTTCCCTGCAGTGTGCAAAAAACAAATAGCTTCATGGGAGTTTTAACAGTGTCATGTGCTGGGAATTTTAAGGGTGCTTTCACACCAAAGACGACCCAGCGTCAGTTTGACATCAGAGCTTGTTTCATGTGATTGCGTGACGTAAACCATAACTGGAAATTGGAACTCGACAGCAAATTGTATTTTTATTTGATTTGATTTTATTTTATCATGCAAACATTTTGTAACATTTATTTGTTTAAGTACTCCCACTTGAAATATATGCAAGATACTTTATTTAATTTTATTTTTTATTTAATTTTAACATTTTGTTTCATGTGATTGCATTATGTAAACCATTGCTCGACAGCAAATTGTATTTTATTTTATTTTATTTTATTTTTTGTTTTATTTTATTTTGCCATTTATTTTATTGTATTTTATTTTATTTTATTTTATCATGCAAACATTTTATAACATTTATTTATTTATTTAAATACTCCCACTTGAAATATATGCAAGATACTTTTTATTTAATTTAATTTTTTATTTAATTTTAACATTTATTTAATTTTATTTTAGTCTATTTTATTTTATTTTATTTTATCTTATCATGCAAACATTTTATAACATTTATTTATTTATTTAAGTCCTCCCACTTGAAATATATGCAAGATACTTTTTATTATTTAATTTTAACATTTATTTAATTTTATTTTAGTCTATTTTATTTTATTTTATTTTATCATGCAAACATTTTATAACATTTATTTATTTAAGTACTCCCACTTGAAATATATGCAAGATACTTTTTATTATTTAATTTAATTTTTATTTAATGTTAACATTTATTTAATTTTATTTTAGTCTATTTTATTTTATTTTATTTTATCATGCAAACATTATATAGCTATTAAGTACTCCCTCTTGAAATATATGCAAGATACTTTTTATTATTTAATTTTATTTTATTTTAACATTTATTTGATTTGATTTTATTGTATTGTATTTTATTTTATCATGCAAACATTTTATAACAATTTTTTTTATGTTTATTTATTTAAGTACTCCCACCTGAAATATATGCAAGATACTTTTTATTTTATTTATTTTTTATTTTATTATCTTTCAAACATTTTGCAACATTTACATTTTGTTTTATTTTATCTTGCAAACATTATGCAACGTTTATACATTTATTTTATTTTATTTTATCTTGTAAAAAGTTTGCAAGATTTAAGTACTCCCACATGAAATGTATGTAAGATACATTTTATTTTATTTGTATTTTTTTTTATTTTATCATGCAAACATTTAATTACATTTATTTATTTATTTAAATACTACCACTTGAAACATATGTAAGGTGCATTTTTTTATTTTTATTTTGCAAACATTTTGGAACATTTAAATACTTCCACTTGAAATATATGTATAATTTAATTTAATTTAATTCAGTTCAATTCAATTTAATTATCTTGCAAACATTATGCAACATTTGTACATTTTATTTTATTTTAAGCTATTTTATTTTATTATATTTTACAGTTTGGACCCACATAATTCAATGTAAAAACTGACCCGCAGGGGAAGTCGGATGGAATCAAACTGTGGTTCAGACCAGATAATCCAAGCATGCATGAAAACAGCCTAAATGTTAAACATGTGAGGATATTATCCAATACACGATAGACTGAACTGACGTATTTTGATAGTAGTAATCTTGATAAGAAGGCACTTTGACCTAACTTTTATCATGATTGCATGCTTTGGAAAGGACCAAACTGGGTCAAAGCATCTACCCTTGTTTGTGCACATTTTTATGTGAATATCACATAAATGAAAAGAACAGGATGCTTTCGTCTCCATTCAGAAGTTGTCCATTGATGATTGCAGTCTAACTGTTGGAATTTGGAAACCTAATATGGGTGAAGGCAATACCACACCACCACAGCTATATATAGATTGGCCTCAGGGGTGTGTGCCTTTATGACACATGCACTTCCTTGGACATGTCTTGCATCTTGTCAGGGTACTACAGCTTCATCATGTCTCACCCAGCTGACTCTTACTGCTTCTGCCCTGCTTGGTGTTTTCCTGTAGTGAGACAGTGCCTATTCTTATTTTACAAAGAAGTATAACTTCCACATAAAGGGCAGTGCTTATAAATTGTATTTATTTTAAAACATCTATTTATTTATTTCAGTACTCCCACTTGAAATGTATGTAAGATAATTTTATTTTTAGTTTATTTTAAATATAGTTGTATTTTATTTTGTTTTGTTTTATCATGTAAACATTTTGTAACATTTTTAAGATGACATTTTATTATTTTATTTTATTTTATTTTATTTTGCAAACATTTTGCAACATTTACAAATTGCCCACTTGAAATATGTAAAATACCTTTAATTTAATTTAACTTAATTAATTAAATTTAATCTTGCAAACATTTTGCAACATTTATACATTTAATTTAGTTTCATTTTATTATTTTATATTTTATTTTATTTTATTTTATTTTATTTTGCAACATTTAAATACTTCCAAATGAAATATGTAAAATGTATTAATTAAATTTAATCTTGCAAACATTTTGCAACATTTTGCAACATTTATACATTTAATTTAGTTTAATTTTATTATTTTATATTTTATTTTATTTTATTTTATTTTGCAACATTTAAATACTTCCAAATGAAATATGTAAAATGTATTAATTAAATTTAATCTTGCAAACATTTTGCAACATTTTGCAACATTTATACATTTAATTTAGTTTAATTTTATTATTTTATATTTTATTTTATTTTATTTTATTTTGCAACATTTAAGTACTTCCAAATGAAATATGTAAAATGTATTATTTTATTTTATTTTATCTTGCAAACATTTTGCAGCATGCAAGTACTCCCACATGAATATGTTTACTTGATGTTATTGTATTTTATGTTATTTTATTTTATTTTATTATGCATTTTTCAACATACAAGTACTTCCACTTGAAATATATGTAAAATGTTTTATTTTGTTTTATTTTATTTTATTTTATTTATCAAGCAAATATTTTAAACCATTTGTTTGTTTATTTACTTATTTAGATACTCTCACTTGAAATATATGTAAAATAAGATATGTAAGATAAATTTAATTTTATTTAATTTTATATTTAATATAATTTAATTTGGTCACTTAAATATTTTGTAATATTTAAGTACTCTCACTTGCAATATACAGTATGTAAAGTACATCTTATTTTATGTTATGTTATTTTATGTTATTTTACACCCACAGCTTAAATTTAATAAACAACACTATAAATCTATGCACATTTCTTTTTTCTGTGGAACACAAAATTTTGAAAACCAAAAATTTTAAAGGGGTCCAGACTGTTGTTTTGAACCCCATTTACCCCTTCTTATCTTCTTTTATGTTCCACAGAAGAAAAGGTCACAGATATAAAATGACACGAGAATGAGTAAATTATTACATTTTTATTTCTAGGTGGCACCCAGCAAGTAAATGTCAGTAGCCGCGTGTCCATTACAATTTAAAAATACGTATCAGTTTTGCAAAAACTCCCAAGCGTTTTTTACCCTTGCATGGTTTTTCAGGCAATTCGAAAAAGGTATATTTTGCAAAACTGCAATGGATTTACAGGTCACCTGGCATATGTAGGAGACATGATCATTCTTTAATGTAATATAACCTCCAAGAAACACGTTATATAAAGGGCTTTCCTTGACATTAATGCTTGGAAAAACCCTTATTTACACTGCATACGTCTGTGGTGCAATTACAGCTCCGTCACGGCCACCGGAGCTGATCGTGGCCACTTTAGTCAATGCTTGTGTTTATACCAGCTGCGCCGCGACACATTTCGGAAGTGTCTCTCCGTGCTGCTTCATTAAAGATACACGCCTGCATCTCCTTAGATTAAAAATAAAGGCTAGTGCATTGGCTGCGACACGTGTAAACCCACCAATATCTGTTGCCATGACTTATCGCAAGAGGAAAAAATTACGTTTTAGTCACATAACATTGGTTAATGGAAATGCCTTTAATTCACAAAAGGTTTGTATAAAATACGGCAAACGTTTGCGCAAATCTGTAATGGAAAACAGGCTACTGACGTTAGACTGTGATCAGTATGGTGAACATCAAACTGCAGTTAACTAATAATGAAGGTGCAGTGGATTTTGTATATTCTCATAAGCTCTGTTCTTCTGACAGCTGAACTTCGGCCCTGGTTTTACAGTACTAAATGTTTATCTTTGGAGAACGTCTTGCCAAGTCGTCTATCAGGCTTGGCAGTACATCACAACATCTGTGGCCTTGTGAAATATCCAGTAGTAGGCTGAAAAGTTTATTTTGGGATAGACAGAACTGTTAGTTTTAAGGGAAAATATTAAGCTTTGGTTAAGTTGTCATTTTGTGTATGGAAGAGTGTTTTTCTTCTTCTTCTTTAAAGAATCCTTACCGTGATGACATTCGGGTCTTTAAGATCATGACCCTTCTCAGGCTTACTGGGTCAAAGTGCTGCTTTTTTCTTGAAACCTGAACATCTAAATTTATGAATTCAGTTGTTTTTAATTTATTACCATCTCCTTAGTACCGGTTCAGCTAGTGTATTATTATTGCTCTAATTTCTCCAGAGCCAGCTGTTTATGTGACTAATGTCTGTTTGTGTTTGTGTTTCAGATTTAAGAGCAGATTCTCAGTGGTTCAGGAGCGTTGCTGCTATTACAGAAATAATGACATAAGTGAGTTTATTATTTCTCTAATTATTTAGCAATTATTACAATTACCAATCAGTTGTCACTACATCTTTTTTTTTTTGCCAGCTAAACACACATTTATTCACAAGGGAAAGACTTGTGGTTTGATTTGAATGTTTTTATGTTTCAGGACACAATTTTGGTAACACTTTACAATAAGATTCATTAGTTAACATTAGTTAACCACATTAGTTAACATGAACTTAGAATGAACAATACTTCTACATTTCATGTTCATTTCAGCGTTTACTAATGGATTATTAAAACCACATGTTTTGTTGGTTAACATTAGTTCATGCACTGAATTAACAAACAATGAACTGTATTTTTATTAACTAACATTAACAAAGATGAATAATTACTGTAAACTCATTGTTTGTTCATGTTAGTTAATACATTAACTAATGTTAACAAATGACACCTTATTATAAAGCGTTACCATAATTTCTTATTAGATTAAGCATAATATGTAATCCATGATCAACCTGTTGTACATCTGTTCTGTTGTCTGATTGATAGTTTATACTTTTTAGCATGAAAAAGGTCTTTTAGTGTATTTCTAAAACTTCAGGTTGTGTTGAATGTGTCATTCTACTGTTAAATATTTACTGTAGGGCTGGCAAATGATTAATCGCGATTAATCGCATACAAAATAAGTGTATGTTTGCCTAATATATGTGTGTGTGCTGTGTGTAATTATTATGTATATACAAATACAAGCACATTCATGTATATATTTAAGAAACGTTTATAAGTATATGCATTTATTATAATTGTTATAGAATTTATATTATATACATAAAAATATTTTGTAACATGCTTCACTTAAATATATACAGTAATTTGTCTGTAATTATATATACATAATTACACACAGTAAACACATTTTTTTGTATGCGATTAATCATTTGACAGCCCTAATTTACTGACTAATGTAAGAATAACTTAGGTTGTTAGTAATATTTCAAAACGAACACGTATAGAACTGAAGCAACTTCCTTACTTAATATATAAAATTGCATGTTTTTGCTCAGTCTAGTCTCTAAATAAAATTGAAATGTTTTCATCCTCAACTATGAGCTCTATATTGTCCTATGTGTGACCCTGGACCACAAAACCACTCATAACAGTCAGTTTTTTGACCAAATTGATATTTATATATAATCTCTAAGATTAATAAATAAGCTTTCCATTGATGTATAGTTTGTTAGGATAGATTTGAAAGTCTGGAATTTGAATTAACGAAATACTGAGAAAATCGCTTTTAAAAGTCCAAATGAAGTTCTTAGCAATTACTAATTGCTAATATTGCTTTAAGTTTTCATATATTTATGGTAGGAAGTTTGCAAAGTAACTTCATGAAACATGATCTTTACTTAATATCCTAATGATTTTTGACATAAAAGAAAAATCGATCATTTTGACCCATACAGTGTGTTTTTGGCTATTGCTACAAATATACCCGTGTGACTTAAGACTGGTTTTGTGGTCCAGGATCGCTTATCATGCTATATGGATTACAAAAAATATTCATTTTTCTTTTTCTAATTTATTTCTTTATTTATTTAATTTTTTTTTTTTTTCAAAAGTTTCAACAAACTGTTCAGTTTTTGACTATTGTTTCATAGGTCAGGCTTTACAGCAAGAGTGGGCAATTAATTTTCCCAAGAAACTTGGGCGGTTGCAGAGGGCCGGAACAATAAACTTAACTCCATTCTGCCCAGTATATTTTATCTATTTATAAAAGACAGTAAATGAAACATTACAATCATACAATAAAATTGTGGAGCACGCAATTATATCACTATTTAATGAACTTTAACAAAAACAGTTTTGAAAATGTGCATTTTTGCAGTGTTTCAAAAACTACCATCACAACTTTGTACATAAAATCAAGTATGTCAAATATTATGGACGTAACATTCGCACTCAAAACCTGAAACATAAATTCTCATACAGTGTATTGATTACCAATATATTGAACCATCACTTTACATTTTTCTAATCCCCTGAAAATCCAGCCAAGTATCGGTCTATGAACATATTTAATATTTTAGATGAGGGAAATAGACATGCCTCACAAAAAACGTGCATGAACAAAAAGGCATGGGTTTTTGGGAGACAAGGTATTTTGTAGGCTTTTTACAAAATCTGTAGGATGAAGAAAGGTTGGCTTTTCACAAAACAAAATATAGCTACATATATTTTTATTTCAATAAATTCGTTTATGTATTTCAGAGGAAAAAGTTACTGAGGGACATCTCTCCACATTACGTGACAGTTCTAAAAGCAGAATTTATGGAAACGCGTAGCTATAAGATGTTTTCCCATCTTTAATGTAGATGCGTGGGTTTTTAGTAGGGCTGACCCTATCAACATAGTCGTTCATTTGAGCCGTTATTAACTAATTGCATGTTTATATTAAAGCTAATAATCTAAAATGAGCCTTATATATTCTGCGCTCAAGCACACACATAAAGTTTGCCATCAAGCCAAAAGTCGCATAATGATTATGAACGTGTCGGGAATAAAGGAAATATTTAAATTGTCGGTAAGTAAACCAGTGTTTATGAGTCCTTGTTGGCTGCAAAGATGAAATACTCAATGCTGATTCTGGATGCGCCTTTAGAGAGAAATGCGACCTTCATACAGATAAAATAATCGAATTGGTTCGTTTAAAAGTTGACATTTTAAACTTCCTATAGATATATTTATCATGTCTATAGCCTATGCTGAGTTTCGGTTCTTTTTTGTGACGCGCTCCAGATTCAGAGACGGCAGAAAGTGTGTCCTGTTTGTTTTCATTATTTTACAAAAGCGACATTTTCATGTTATTGTGAGTTTGCATAAGATTCATTATCAGGAAAAAATGCAACTCATCACGTGGGCGCCTCCCTGTTATGCATTCCCACACTCCGCACAAACAGGTTTATTAAAATAAATCTTTACCAGTCTACGTCCGAGTCAGATGCAGTTACAGCCTATAAATAGAAGACTATTTGACAATTTGACAATTCATCGATCATTAGTTGTTGTTGTTGATAAAGATTAAACAGATGTCGCTTAACCTAAAGAAAACTTGCTTTAATGACTAATTTATGGATGAAATAATTAACATGAAACAGGTTAAGTAAAATATGCTGAATATATAATATCTTACAAATATTTATAAAAATGCTAACCTAGACTGCAGTTTTACATTTTGTGTCTGCATAACTAGTCTAATTAAATTAGGCTATTTTTAACATGCTATGATATGAAAATAAGATAAAAAAGACGTATAATGAAGAAAAATATTTACAACAAAATAAGGGAAAAAATAAATTTATAAAACATATTTAAGGGCTTCTTGAAAACTGTCCTACATGATCACAAACACATTTAAGATGCAGTCACGAGAACGGACAAATATAGGCTGTAATAATAATAATAATAATAATAACAGTAATGATAGCAGTTGCTTTGAAAAATAAAAAACAGTGCGGTTATATTGCGTGCATCTAATTAATATTTGCGAATTACCTCAGGCGGGGTCAGCCAAAGGGTTGGATGTGGCCCGGGGCCCGTACAATGCCCAGGTCTGCTTTAACAGGGTTCAGTTACAATTGCTTAAGAAGTATATATTAAACGTGTGACTTTCATTACTTATTAATATGTAACATTTCATGATGATTTTTTTCCTTTTTTTGTTTTCTTAGGAGGTGGCTAGTGCTAACATGTGGTGCCTCCAGTCTCACACCCGAATGAAAGCACATACACCCCACAGGGACCCACAGCAGGCTTTTCTACCTTGACCTCCAAATCCTCTGATTGACCCTGCACACAAAAAAATTCATATTCACACGCACCTTCTGTCTTGCCCACTGATTGTCTTCATCCTACATCCTGTGGCAAGCTCCTCTCTTCCTTCCTTAGAGCAAGCAGGCCCGGAGGTAAGTTTGCTTTTGAACGAATTATTGTGTTTATGCGTCATGCGTCATTGTTTCATTTAAATTGTATAATTTAGAAGCCACTTTTATCCAAAATGACTTAGAAATTAAGGAAATACTTAAACAGGAGACGACAATGTCATCAGCAGGGTAATAGTGTAACTATAGTACAAAACAAGGATATTAAAATTAAAAGAAAATACTGTGCAGTTCATTTTGTATTTATTTATTAGATATTTACATTAGTGCACAGTGTTGTCTAAATGCAACTAAACAATTTTTATGGTTAATTAATTAATTTATTTATTTTTTAATTCTGAATGTTTAGTTTTATACTTGACACTGCTGTTAGATACCTGGAAAAATGTCTTCATTTATATCTATATCGTGCTGTTTTTATGTCTTATTAGTTGGTTTAGAAAAAAAAAAGCAAATACTTAAACTTAACTAACTTTAAACTATATTAAATAGACTATGGTTTAAAAGCTGTTTTTCTTCTGGGGCTTGAAATTTACCATCTTTGTGGGAACATTTGGTCCTCATAATGTAAATTAAACATGTATACATGGACGCAAACAACCACAAAACCTAAATGATGCCCCTTTCCCTCTATTAGTTAGAGGTAGATGATATTAACAGAAGTTAAGTCTTAATATTTTTGGGGGATTTTTGTCAATAATGATAATTAAACTATATCTTGCTAAATGTGTTTTTGTTTCAGCACTAAAACAACACTAAAACTAGCATTTATTTCTTTCTTTATTTAGTGCCAAATTTAAATTGCAGTAAATAATTTTTTGATTTTGTTACCCAGGTTACAAATGTCTACCTCACGCTTAAAGGTCCTCTCTCTACAACTGCGACCCTGAACACACTACAAAAATGACCTCTAGCATAGACCGGTAAGTTCTCGGTCGACCCCAAACTGTCCTGTGAAGAATTGATTCTGTTAATAATAGCCACAGTCTCCAACGCACATTAGAAAAGCACAGTAAAACAATCAAACGACTAATTAAAAACTCCACATTATTATTTTCAGACAGTTTTTTTTTTAATTTTTTTTATGAAATTCATTTTATTTTTATCACAAATCACAATTTTTTTTTCCCATTTTCATTTTTCTGGATTCTGTTTTTTTTTTTCCATTTTCATTTGTCTTGACTCTGTTTTAATGGTTAAATTAAAAAATACTAATCAAAATAGCTATTTATTAAAAACTGAACAAAAATTACATTTTTAAGGCCCAGTGAAATCTGTTTTCTTTTTTTCCCAATTCTGTGTTTATTTATTAATTTTCTGGATTCCATTTTAATAGTTTTATTACATTTCAGTAATCAAAAGCATCCTTAATTAATTAATTGATTTTATTAAATATAAATTAATTATTATTTTATTTATTTATTTGTTTGTTTTCCTGTGGTGCATTTACATTTTTCTGGTAAATATTTTTTCTGGTAAATATTTCTTTAAAAATATTTAATAATAATTATAATAGTTGTAGTAGTAGTAGTACTACTATTATTACATTAAATTATATATTTCTGTCACAGTTTATTCAAGTTAAACCAAACTTTTATTTTGACAGGTTGTTCTGGCGACTTTTAAGTTGATGTTTGTATATTTCTCAAAAGAAATGATAAAATTCTCCTGAAGTGACTCTGAGTAGTTCTAGAGATTGTTTATTTGTTCATGTAGACGGCAGAAGCTGAAAATACCGAAAGCATCACTCGCTCTTTGCTTGGTATTTATGAAGTAAACGAAACTGCAGAGACACGCAGAACATGCAGGATTTATATTTAAATAGTATTTTTGCAGTTTAATATAACTAGTCTGTATCGCATTTTGATTTAAGTGTACTGACCTACTTTTGATTTATTCATCCAAATTTTGGCAAATTTTGTTACATTCTGCGTTATACAGTTAATTCCATTTTTACGACTGGATTTTGCGATTTCATGCGCGTTTTCTGCATCACGGAAACCATAGAGCATTATAAATAATATTCCGAGTTCATTTGTAACCAAGGCAGTCCCAGTCTTGCACCCTCATGACAGCATCTTTTGCCCAACACCGTAGCCATGGTTACAGTTACAGCAGATGCACCGAATGCTTTGCAGCTGAGATGGGCGGCTCACATTAAACAATCTTAATATCTATTATCGTAAACAGCTTTCCTTCCTTCTAACATGCAAATGTAACACACCCATGCCCAGTTGCTATAGTGACTACAGTGAATGGAATGACATTAAACATGCCCACTCTGGCCAGCCTCAATGCGCCTGGCGCCTTTCTAACTGGTCAGGCCTGTTGAGTGACAGTGAGATGGGCCATTGTGTGGCGGCGGTGTGGAATTTTTCAGGCTAATCTCTGGATTAGCGCCACGCTGAATAGAGCAGCAGCTCCATTTGCCTCTCTCAAAGGTTTCCAGGTGAAGTAACTGGAGATGGCACCCATGGTTAAAAACAGGGACCATATGGTGCTTGCACAATCTGTATTCTCTTACCATATTCAGTGAATCAGTATATTTTTAAGAGCCACACATCCTTCATCTCTCAGACCTGTGTGGGCTCTTAGTGGCCCTTCAGGACAGTCAAACATAGCTACAGAGAATGCAGGCCGATTTCTAATTAGAGGCCAAGCACCAAAGGTGCGAAGGCGCCTATTGTATCTGTTGACTTTCGTATTCTTCTTCTTTTTCTTCCGTTTCTTCTTCTGCTCTAGAGTCTATGGCAGCCCATTGAACCACTTGCGGGAAAGTTGTGAAATTTGGAACACTGAGTCTTTAGCTGCGTTTACACTGGTGGAAAAAATCAGATTTTTTTTTTTTTTGGCCCACATCTGACACAGATCGGAATTTGATGCACCTCTGTAAATACAAAAATCTGCACGAGATCTGATTTTTTTCACATCTGATGTGAGCCGTTTCCAAATGTGGTTTTAAATCAGATACATATCCGATATCTGGACATCCGACTTACGTCTAAACACGCATATCCGTTTCTCCGTGTCAGTTAAGTCATTGTTCCATGACCAATTGTGTTGACGTCATAATCTGCGTTTGCGAGACACGCCTGGCAAAATTTTACCGGACAGCAAATAATTAAACAAAGAAAGCGAAAATGCTCACATAGAAACTCAAAGCTAGTCGTGTTTATGCAAAAATGTTGTACCGTTTCCTTCTCGTCAAAGGAGTCGACTTTCTCCACTCCTGCCTGGCTGTCGTATGCGCGCTATTATTTTATATAATTTTATTTTCACTTTAGAATGAACACGTTCAGCAAGGAGGGTAGACGATTTTGATAAACATGACATAGTACGCTATAGCATTAACATAACATGAAAAGAGCTTGTAACCCTATTAAAGCACGGGATGAAATACGGTGAGTGAGTCTGGTAAATCGTGAATTAGCTGTCATCAAAGCTCGTGCAGCCAGCTGCGCTGGAGACACTGATGTAGAAAGCATTAATGCCGTCCTTATGATGGCAGCATTAAAAAGCAGCTTTCGCTTTCTGTTTAATTATTTGCTGTCGGGTATATTTTTGCTGACTTTGGAAAATATGAATAAGCAAATGTCCATCCAGAATTCGAGGCTCAGTCCTTGCGCTTATGGTCGTGAAACCCAGTGAAATGATTTTATGCTGGAGATTAGTGTAAACACGGATATCGGATACGAGGCGTTTCTAAAGTGAATGAAAAGATCAGATCTGTGCATTTGCATTAAGACTTGCAGTGTAAACGCAGCCTTTAACTCAAACTCTCTAGCGCCACCACTTGTTCAAAATTTTCACTCATGTTTATGCTAATAACTTTTGAACTGTAAGGTGTAGAAGGAAATTTCTTTCCTCTGATTCTTTGGCTCATGCCGATTTGAGTGAACACCAAAAGTTCCACTGTTTTTAATTGTTGAAAAACCTACTTTCGAATTCGTCCTAGACGTTTGTCTGATTTTCACCAAACTTGGCTTGGATCATCTTCAGACCATGCTGACAAAAAGTTATAGAATTCAAGTTGATTAGTCTAACCGTTCTCAAATAAGGCACGAACGAATTAGACGAAAAGCACACACACATGGATGTGAGCCTATATCTCCGCAATGGTTTGACGTTTTGAGACCAAATGTAGTGTGAAATGGTTTGGCCAAAAATCACATAACTGGTCTTGCCAGTTTCGGTGGACTATGCCGAGTTTAGCGATACCAAATTTTAATAATGTCAGCCATTTTGAATTTTGTTTTAAAATGCTGTATTTTATGAACGCATTGACGTATCGTTATGAAATTCGGTATGCATCTTCGCCACCATGCCCTGATGGTACTCAAAAAGTACTCAAAAGTACCTTGTGGTCAAAAGTTATAATGAAATTTCTAAAACTGCTAATAACTTTTTTGATTATGTTAGCCTGTTGTAAGGAGACTGATGTTGATAGATGGATCATGCCGAGATTGTTGATAACAATTAAGCCAAAATTGGCTGAACTTCCTGTCCGCCATTTTGATTGATGTTATAAACCTACTTTTTTGAACTCCTCCTAGACTGTTGGTCTGATTTTCACCAAATTTGGATCATCTTCAGACAATGCTGACAAAAAGTTATTGATTTAGTGTCAAAATACAAAACGGTTTTCGTTTAACGCATCAACAAATTTGCTGGAAAGATGCCATTAGAGGCTGCATCTCTGCAAAGCTTTGACATATTCACACCAAACTTTGTATGTGCCATTGTCACCTTGCACTGAACACGCCTCATCAATTTGGTAACAGTGCCACCTATTGGTCAAGAGTGATAAACCCTTCATTAACCATTAATTTAGAAATTTCCAAAAATGCTAATAACTTTTGATTGAATTAGGTTATTGTAATGTAAACTGGTCTGAAAATATGCCCTGGGTTATGCCAACAACATACATACCAGCTTTGTTATAGTATGCCAAACGTCCTGTCCGCCTGTTGAAAACCTACTTTTTTTTGATTCCTTCTCGACTGTTCGTCCGATTTTCACCAAAATTGAGTCGGATCATCTTCTGACTGTGCTGACACGAAGTTATGGATTTTGTGTCGATAGGAAAAACCGTTTTTGTTTAGCAATGTAACACATTTGAGCCATGATGCCAAAATAACTCTGAGGCTTTATAACTGTAAAGCTTTGACATATTGACACCAAACTTTGTGTGTGTGTCATTGTCACCTCACATTAAACACAACGCAGTAATTTGATAACAGTGCCACCTATTGGTCCAAAGTGATAACCCATTAAATCACATTACTTTCACCCGTTTCGACTAGTCAGTTTAAAATGGCTTCAGTTGCTCTGATGCTTGCTGCCTTGCTTGCCTAGTGCTTGGCCCCATAATTGCAGCTATATTTTTAACTATTTTAACTTTTCTTCATGTCGTTCCAAACCCGTAAGACCTTCCTTCATCTTTGAAACACAAATGAAGATATTTTTTCATAAAATCTGAGAGCTTTCTTTCCTGCATAGACCGCAACGCATCTACCATGTTCAAGGCCCAGAAAAGTAGTAAGGACGTTGTTAAAATAGTCCATGTGACATCAGTGCTTCAACTGTAATGTTATGAAGCTACTAGAGCACTTTTTATGTGCAAAGAAAACAAAAATAACTGCTTTTTTGATTTATTCTCTTACGGATCAGTCTCTGCCGCCATTCATGAGAGTACAACAACGCATGGCATCCAGAGCTTGCTTTTTCTTTTGAAACACTGGTACGTTTTGTGTTTCCAAATCCAGTATTTAGAATTTTGAGTATTCCATGAAAAAGCTCAAATGTTGCTTTTTTTATTCATAGTTAAAGAAGTTTTCGAAGTTTTTCATCTCAGAAGTGAGAAGGATACAAAAACCTACCTCGTTTGAACTCTAATGCTTTCCTTAATTATAGTAAATCTTTAAATTTCATAATGGCACTTTTGGTTGAAATTCAACCTGAGTTTGCAATCAATTTTTAATAATGTGGTTAGCAATTATTCACTCTCATCCTCGCCTCCTGAAGTGATGAGACTGGTCTTACCTGCTGTACAGTTAAGCCAAAGTGAAACTACCCAAGGCCTTGAAGTGCAAACGGATACATTTAAACTTCACTGTGGAGTGACATCTATCATCATCATAATTACCTTTGTTAATGTCTACAAAGCCATTTTAACCTTTATGTCTTAACCCTTATGTTCTTGGATTTAACTGTCATTAATTCTTAGTTATAATGAAAAATGTATTAGTTTTATGTCAGGTTTAAGTGTTAAAATGCTAAAATATAAATACGTGCAAGTAAAACAATATTAGTAGAGCAACACATATGAGATTAAATTTAATTCAGCATTACTTATTAAATATCTCTTGGGCTTGTTGCTGTACATTCCAACATTATGAAGTTATCACATATCTTTTCTTGTTTTTACAACCAAAGTTGTTCAGGCATTGACATTGTTCTTTGGTATGTCTGATGTAGTTAGTGATGTTTTGAATAGTCATATCTGATATTTTTTTCCCCCGCACGCGTTTGACACTTTATAAATACCGTCTGACAGCAACTTGGGTGAAGCTCAGTCTGCGGCTTCAAAACTAATTGTCAAAACTGGCAGATGTTAGTCTTAAATATATATTGTTTGCCAAGCTAGAAGATGCCAACATTGTGACTTGAGTTCAAGTCAGGAGTCTCAAGTCCACATCTCTGATTTTCACTGATAAACATTTCATTGAGCAAATCTAGGTCAAATGTGTGTTGAACAGTTCTGGTCTGCTTTAAAAGCTCTTGAATAAAATGTACAGTTTGTTTGAATACAGGTGAAGTAGGACACTTAGGCTTTATTGAGAAATATGTATACATTCATTTTCATCCCTGTGTGATTTTCTTTATTCTGTGGAACACACAGATATCGTAAAGAATGTTTAAAATCATTTGTCCATACAGTAAAACTCAATGAGGTCCAAAAGTCAACAGTGAACTTTTCAGAGTATGGGCAAAAAACAGTAATGTTTACAATATATGTACAGTAATGATATACACACACACACACACACACACACACACGTGTATTTTTTTAAAAATATGAATATACATTAGCTTATTTAATGATATATATATATATATATATATATATATATATATATACACACACACACATATATATATATATATATATATATACATATACATATACATATACACACACACACACACACATATTATATATGTAATTTTTTCAGTGTCACATGATCTATTAGAAATAATTCATAATTTGCTGCTCAAGAAACATTTATTATTATTATTTATTATCATAAGTGTTATGTGAACAGTTGTGCTGCTTAATATTGAGGAAACATTTTTTTTGTATAGAGAGTTCAAAAGAATTCTTATAACATTTTAAAAATGTCATTACTGTCATTTTTGATCAATTTAATGCATTTTTGGAAAATAAAATAAAATAAAATTTTGTATAGACAGTTCAAAAGAACAGAATTGATTTAAAATAGAATCATTTTATAACATTTTTGTAAGTTATATTAATGTCATTTTTAATTTATTTAATACATTCTTGGTGAATAAAAAATAATTGAATGCTTTCTTGGTAAATAAAATAAAATAAAATCTTTTTTCTGTATAGAGTTCAAAAGAACAGAATTTATTTAAAATAGTATCATTTTTATAACTTTCTTATAAATGTCATTACTGTCATTTTTAATCAATTTAATGCATTTTTGGAAAATAAAATAAAATAAAATATAAAATAAAATAAAATTTTGTATAGACAGTTCAAATAAAACAGAATTTATTTAAAATAGAATCGTTTTATAACATTTTTGTAAATTATATTAATGTCATTTTTAATTTATTTAATACATTCTTGGTGAATGAAAAAAAATATAATGCTTTCTTGGTAAATAAAATCTTTTTTTCTGTATAGAGTTCAAAAGAACAGAATTTATTTAAAATAGTATAATTTTTATAGCATTCTTATAAATGCCATTACTGTCATTTTAATCAATTTAATGTATTTTTGAAAAAATAAAATAAAATAAAAAAAAATTGTAAAATAAAATAAAATTTTGTATAGACAGTTCAAAAGAACAGAATTTATTTAAAATAGAATCATTTTATAACATTTTTATAAATGTCATTACTGTCATTTTTAATCAATTTAAATGCATTCTTGGTGAATAAATGCATTCTTGGTTTTTGTATGGAGTTCAAAAGAAAAGAGTTTATTTAAAATAGAATATTTTTATACATTTTTTCATAAATATTACTGTGTATTTTAATCAAATTAATGTGTTCTTGATGAATAATAAAATAAACTACATTTTTTGGATAGAGAGTGCAAAAGAACAGAATTTATTTAAAATTGAGTAATTTTTATAACACTTTTAAAAAATGTATTTTAAAATCAATTTAATACGTTCTTGGTGAATAAAATAAAATAAACGACATTTTTGTATAGAGAGTGCAAAAGAACAGAATTGATGTAAAATAAAATAATATTTAGAACACTTTTAAAAAATGTAATTAATTAAATAATATTTTATTAATAAAATAAAATAACCCCAAACTTTTGGAAGATGACACAATTTTTATTTTTGGGCGAACATTTATTTTAAAGGTCATTGATATTGCAATTTGTATCGTATTTAAAAACAATGACAATGATAAATCAGGAACTGTTTCACTTTTCCTGTGTTGGTTTATGTGGCAAACGCTGCTAAAATATTTTTCCTTTTTTTGGGTTCTACTCTAAATATTGCCACTTAATATTTGCCAATGACAGTAATTGATACCTCTCTAAGATACACTCTTCTTGTTAATGATCCTTGGCAAACTTAACATTTTATAATAAACATCATGGATAATTCAGCACACACTGAGTCTCTGTGTATGCTTAGTGATCAATACTGTCCTCCGAAACATCTTTATTGCATTGTTGTGGCCATACTGTTGCTGTGTTTGCCTTACACGAGTCAGGAAGATAGCGGACTAGTGACAAAAACAGTCGCTCAGTCTCTCTCACAAAACAAACACTATTAAAGTTAATGATCAGCCATCCACATCCTCTATGTGCGTGTGTCGGAGAGAGAATAGTGAAATGTTACGACACAAACACTGCATTGTTTTTGCATAGATGTAGGTCATCACATTTTTCTACTTCTAATTGTTAAAAAGAGAGTGCCGTTTAAGTATACAGCAATACTCTGCATTTTCAAAGCGAGTCAGATTGATGTTTGATCATGTGGGAATGAAAATGCTGTATGAGTGTGCAGTGACTAATAGACTTGTTTGTGTCTTCAGGACAATTGCAGCACTCCTCTCACTTTAAATTGTGTGAGTGTGTGTCCCATTACTGTGCGGAGGGTCTTTTAGATTTAAGCTTAAAGACAGGTGTGGAATGGGGTCATTCGGAGTTGTGAGCCGATGCACATGCTCTTGTCCTGGCAGCGTGTCATGCACGAGGCTGTAGTGGCAGATGCAGTGACGCATTCGGAGGCGAATGATGTTGAAAGTTGAGCGTGAGGCTTAATATGCAACCAAAGTATTCATTAGCCATTCGTAGATAACGTTGATGGGATTCTAGCTCCAAGGTTGGAAAATATACTAAAAGCATGTTATGTTCAACGGATATGTGGCGTCTTTTTTGTTTGTGGCAAATTAATTGAGATCTACACTAGCAGTCAAAAGTTTTTGAACAGTAAGATTTTAATGTTTTTTAAAGAAGTCTCTTCTGCTCACCAAAGCCTGCATTTATTTTATGTACAGTACAACAAAAACAGTAATATTGTGAATTATTTAATATATATTATATATATTAAAATTTAATTTATTCCTATGATCAAAGCTAAATTTTCAGCATCATTACTCCAGTCTTCAGTGATTTGCTGTTCAAGAAATGTTTTTTTTTATTATTATTAGAAATATTTAAAACAGTTGAGTTTTTTTTTTTTTTAGTATTCTTTGATAATAGATCCAAAGATCAACATTTATCTGAAATAAAAAAAACTTTTGTAACATTATACACTATACCATTCAAAAGCTTGGAGTCAGTATATTTTTTGAGGAAAGAAAATTGAAATTTGTAGAAAGATTGTAGAAATTAGTACTTTTATTAAGCAATTATGCTTTAAATTGATCAAATATATGATTAAAGCATTTATAATGTTTCAAAAGATTTCTATTTCAGATAAATGCTGTTCTTCAGAACTGTCTATTCATCAAAAAAACCTGAAAAAATTCTACTCAGATGTTTTAAACATAATAATAATAATAATAATAATAATAATAAATGTTTTTTGAGCTGCAAATCAGAATATTAGAATGATTTCTGAAGGATCGTGTGACTGGAGTAATGATGCTAAAAATGTAGCTTTGAAATCACAGGAATAAATTACATTTTAAAATATATTCAAATAGAAAACAGTTATTTTAAATAGTAAAAGTATTTCAAAATTGTACTGTTTTTGCTGTTCTTTGGTTCAAATAAATGCAGGCTTGGTGAGCAGAAGAGACTTATTTAAAAACATTAAAAATGTTACTGTTCAAAAACTTTTGACTGTTGTACTTCTAATAATTGACTTCACCATTTACAATATATGCATCTAATAAATACCATATAGCTAGCAAAATGCACTAAGAATATTGATGACGCATCTTGCACTTGGGCATGTCCAGTTTTTTTTGTCCAATAAAAATCTCACTAGAATAAATGTCTATAGCTTTAGCATTAGCAAGTAGCAAAGAATTAATAAAATCAATCAAAAATGTATTTAAAATTGATTTTAGTTCCATTGAAAGACGTTTATAATGTTACAAAACTTATCTATTTTAAATAAATGCTGTTTGAACATTCTCTTCATTTGAAGATTCTTGAAAAAAAAGTCTCAAAAACATTAGGGAGAACCACTTTTAATCTTTTCAACACTGAATAATAAGAAATGTTTCTGAAGGATCATGTGACACTGAAGACTGGAGTAATGATGCTGAAAATTCAGCTTTGATCACAGGAATAAATGACATTTTAAAATATATTCAAATTATGGCTGTCAGTTTAACATGTAATTATGAAAAAATGACACGATTAAAATATTTTAACGCAGTTAACACACTAGCCCTGCCCCCAGACCTGTACATCATCTTATATTTCACCTAGTTGACTCTTTACAAATTTGATGCAGGTCAACAACTCCATAAATGCAGTTATGCCCTAAAATTCAAGATATTGGTGCAAAAAAAATGCCCCGCAAGTGTTTTGTCTAATGTTTTTAAATATCACATATCACACAGGCAGCAAGAGCAATATGACACAAGTGCTGATTTTGCCCTGATTTATCACGTGCTTAAAGGTGATTTTATACGACAGCTCAGTAAATAAGAAGTTGATATTGTGTTATTTTAAACACAGTGTTATATGTATTTGCTCAATTTTGCAGAGAACGTATTACCTTTAAAGCCATAGCAGATTTTTTTTGCTCGGAGAGTGGTGTTTAGTTTCTGAGCAAATCTGAGTTTTGAACGAATCGTGTGAACCAATGATTCAAAGGCCCATTTATAAAGAGAGCCATTTACTTCATTCGTGAATGAATCAGCTGTTTGAACGAATCGAATGAATGAGTGAATGACTCATAAAGACATTTACCACCACCTGCTGGAAGATTTAGTTTCTCATTTAGAGTATCACTTCATTAAAAAAAATAAAGAAATAATAATAACAATAATAATAATAGCATTAAAGGGATAGTTCACCCAAAAAAATTTGAATTCGGTAATCATTTGGTGCCCCGAATTTGAATTTCCAAAATGTAGTTTAAATGCAGCTTCAAATGGCTCTAAACGATCCCAGCCGAGGAAGAAGGGTCTTATCTAGTGAAACGATCGGTCATTGTTTTCGAAAAATAAAGATTTGTATACATTTTAAGCACAAAAGCTCATGTAGCACAGGCTCTAGGATGCGCGTCCACGGGTCGTTCTTGAACGATCCGTTCATTTTGAACGAATCTTTAATGTGACTCGGGAAGAAACAAGTCGTCTCGCGGAGTGATTTGTTCAGTCGCGCATGCGCAGCATCCTATTAGGTTCTGTACTGGAATTAGTTCACCTGTTTCGAGTCTTCGGGTTTTTCGAGTTGTTCGTTCATCTTATGGGGCTGCCACGTAATGCTGATTTTGCTAAAATGAACGAAATGACTCGAAAAAAGATTTGTTCATTTTGCTGAACGGGACTCAAAGGTCCGAGTCGGTAAAATGATCCGAACTTCCAGTCACTACTATGAATCACGTCTTCGAATCACCACAAGTTCATCGTCTGTGTACTCCGGCTCAAAAAGGTTGAGTATGTTGAAAAACTCAACATGTTATTTTTTCCTACAACTTCAGAATCGTCCAACATCGTTGTTCCTTTTTGTTTGTGAACAGCGTTTAACTTACTTGCACTTTCTTAGTCTTTGCGCATTTGCTTTGTAAACACTGGGTCTGTAGTTCCACGTGACCTTTCGACGTGATTCAATAGAATGTGAACGCGCATCCCAGGGCCTGTGCTACACAAGCTTTTGTGCTTTAAAAGTAAACAAATTTTTATTTTCTGAAAAAAAAAAAAAAAATGACAGATCGTTTCGCTGACACTTTCTAAACTGACACAAAAATATCTTTAAATAATCTTTTGTGGGTATTTTCACAGTCAAATTCATTTTGATTAATTAGATTAAAAAATTGAATCGACTGACAGTCCTAATTAAAATAGAAATTGGTTAGTTTAAATTGTAAAAACTTTTTAATGTTTTTTTTGTTTGCTGTATTTTTGGTCAAATAAAGACTTGATGAGCACAAGTGAGGGGAAAAAAATCATAACTAAAACCTATGGGCTGATGACTTTTTTTTTTTTTTTAAATTGAGGTAATATGAACCATACTGGCAATTTTTGACTTTTTTTCTCTTAACTGTCCTAATTAAATTATGTTAGCTAATCTTACCTCCTCATATTGTACGCGTGCCCGCCGTTTCAAACAGATGGCTTTGAATTTCACAGAGCAGATATAAATATCTTTTTGTTTGGCAGCCAAATCAGTTGACGTCAATGTATTTTTTTAAACTCAGTAGTAGATGTTAGACGTAATTTTCTTAATTCTTCCTTTTAATTTCTTGTTCTGTTTCCTGTAACACTGTTAACTGTATGCGTGTTCTTAATTGAAAAAGCAGTTTTCAAATATAGCATTAACATTGACCATTTAATAAGGCATTATTAGAGCAGTGGGTGCTTTCTTATGCAAACACACAGTCACACACCCACAACCCTTGATGCAGATGGACTGAGGAAAACTCTGAATTGTTTATGTAAAAATGGTGGTAATGTACACCCAGTGACAGAGCAAAATGCACAGTTTTATTTACCCAGCCTGTTGTTTGCACTCATTAATCTCGCAACTTTGCAAATACACACTCGCACGGTTGACTCGCATCTCGTCTCGCACACATAAAAACACTCGTGTATACACACCACTGTACTTGCACGCACTAAATGAAAGGTCATTGTGATCTCTGCGGTTCCAGAGACAGACACACCATTTGTACACCCTGTGCAATAGATCTGTTATCTCAAGGCTAAAAAGACAGAGTGACTGTAATGTCATGTTGAGATGACCTTAAAGATATCATCCAGAAATTAAAGCTGTCATTTACTCAACCTCATATCATTCCAAACCCATACGACTTTGAGGCTGAGAAGCTGCTATGACATCAGTCATGAAATCAAACCCCGATCACGACCGTTACAAACTGATTTCAGTTCCACTGCCATGACCAGCTGGTCTCACTTTCTGTCTTGTGTTTTCAAAGCAGCTGAGTCAGAGAACACTGGGTATCTAAATATATACTGGCACAATCACAGTGCCCCTGCAGGACTTTATATTCACCACTCGCTGCCACCTCCACCGCTGACCTACTGCCGGCTTAATCAATCATTTATTGCATGACCTGATTATGATTAAATATTGTGGGACTGCACATTTTCGTTCTTCATTGGGGTTTCTTCATTAACTCACTCATTTACTCACCCTCATGTCGTTCCAAAACCGTATGAATGTTTTTCTTTTGTGAAACACACAATGTTGGAGATTGTTTGAGTTGCTCTTTTCCATTCTGTTGTAATGAATGGCGAGAGAAAGGTCAATTTATGTGTCAAAATGGTTTGATTCACAAGTTGGACGTTTTAAGTGAATCTGTTGATGCAGTTCACAAAACTGACTGGTCTGGTTCTTTAGTTCTGACTCAGTGATTCAGTTTCAAAAGTTTAAGAGGTAAAGAGGTCAATTCTCTTATCAGTTACTCACCCTCATTTCATTCCACACACACAAGACTTTTGTTTATCTTGGAAACACGAATGAAGATTTCTTTTTTTAATCCTAAGAGAAACCAAAGAGATTTCTGACCCTACGTTGAAAGTTCATTCCACTGGCTTTAAAAAGTTATATATGTGACCCTGGACCACAAAACCAGTCCTAAGTAGCACAGGTATATTTGTAGCAGTCGCTAACAATACATTGTATGAGTCAAATTTTTTGATTTTTCTTTTAGGCCAATATTTAGGATATTAAGTAAAATCATGTTCCATGAACATATTTTGTAAATTTTCTACCGTAAATATATCAAAACTTAATTTTTGATTAGTAATATGTATTGCTAAGAATGTCATTTGGACAATCACAAAGGTGATTTTCTCAATATTTAGATTTTTTTTGTATCTCGGCCAAATATTGCCCTATCCTAACAAACTGTACATCTGCTTTTTGTCTTCCACATATGTGAATAAAAGTTTATATGCAAATGAAAGCCTAAATTAAATCTGTTCTTCATATAAAGTCGTCATGTCTGTTCAGAAGACTTTGATTAAAGCGTTTGATTTGTATTTGGATTAGTTTTACAGTGTCTTTTTTTTTTTTTTTTTTTGAAGCATCAGAATTTTAGTTTCGTGTGATTGGAATAATGTGAGTAATTAATGACCGAATATTATTTTTTGTGCTGAACTAACCATTTACAGTTAATGAAAACTAAAATAATAATAAAGTTACTTAAAACAGTAAAAATAAAATAAATGTTACTTGAAATAGAAAAGCTTACATTTATTTTATTTCAGCTAGTTGCCAGACAACGTGTCATTTTTGTTTAGTTTAAATTGATATAAAAGTAATGCTGAAATCAAAATGAATAAAAACTAGGAAAAATGATAAAACCACACAACAAAATTGTTTAAAATTAAAAAGTAAATTATTAAAGTGATTAAAGGATTAGTTCACTTCCAGAATAAAAATTTCCTGATAATTTACTCACCCCCATGTCATCCAAGATGTTCATGTCTTTCTTTCTTCAGTCGAAAAGAAACTAAGAAAACATTCCAGGATTTTTCTCCATATAGCAAACTTCAATGGGGATCAACGGGTTAAAGGTCAAAATTGCAATTTCAATGCAGCTTCAATGGACTCTACGCAATCCCAGGCAATGAATAAGGGTCTTATCTAGCGAAACAATTGGTCATTTTCTAAAAAAAAAAAATAACGTTTACATATTTTTTTAACCACAAATACTCATCTTGCACTAGCTCTGCGATGCGCGTCAACGACTTAACACATTACATAATCACATTGGAAGTGTCACACACGGTCTGTGTACTTCGGTTTAAAAAAGGTAGGGTAGGGCGAAAAACATCAGTTTTTTTTCCCCCAACTTCAAAATCGTCCGACATCGCTCTTTTACTTTTTTTGTAAAAGCTGTTTGACTTTCTTTGCACGTTCGCTTTGTAAACACTGGGTCGGGTCGGTACTTCTGCCTACGTTACGCATGAGTGATTACGCAATGCGTGAGGTTGAGCTAGTGCAAGACGAACATCAGTAGTTAAAAATATTTAAATGTTGTCGTTTCACTAGAAAAGACCCTTATTCTTTGGCTGGGATCATGTAGAGCCATTTGAAGCTGCATTGGAATATTTTCCTCAAAAAACTTAATTTCTGTTCGACTGAAGAAAGAAATACATGGAAGACTTGAGTTAATTATCAGGAAATTTTTATTCTGGAAGTGACAAACGGTTGATAAATGAAGTTGTCGGTAATTTGGCGGGTCACATAGCCAGGTGGAGCTCATATTGTTTAAGCTGGTCTAACCTCTTTTACTATGGGTCTCTTTTCAGGGATGACAGCAGTATCTTTGATGGGTTGATGGAAGAAGATGAGAAGGACAAAGCAAAAAGGTGACTAGACAAGCAAAATATTATGATTATTATGATTGCTCAAGGGAAATTTCATTCTTTTACCTCGAGCCGAACTCCTATCATGAGCCAACCCTTTATTCCATTATCTCATGCAAGAGTCGTTTAAACATGATTCATTACACCAGAGTATTGTATAGACAAGTCCTTTTTCACTGTAGTATATCTAAGAGCTTTTGCACCAGGAATAGAAACTTAAGTATGACCTAGTTATGACTGTTTAAACCTGAGTGCACAGCTTCACCCTCATTTTCTTTATACAGTCACAGAAGCGTGAAATGGTTTCTCTCAGCACTGCCAGATTTTTCTCCGATTAGATGGCGTCCCATTATCACTTTGAGGAGTAAATTGCAGAATTTTAGATAATTACAAGATGGTTACATGACGTGTCCTTTTCTGTGACTTCGAAAGCTTATGAAATACAGATGAAATTGTTATTATTTTATTATCTTTAAGACAGCAGCTGATTTCCGCTGGAATTTTCCACCCCTGTTTTTCCACCTACAGAGTTTCTAGGAACAAGTCGGAGAAGAAGAGGCGAGACCAGTTCAATGTGCTCATCAAGGAACTGGGCACCATGTTGCCGGGCAACACCCGCAAGATGGACAAGTCAACCATCCTACAGAAAAGCATCGACTTCCTGCGCAAGCACAAAGGTTACCGCAGTGCCAGACCAATTAATAGCAACTTTTCCTGTTTAGAACAGTTTTCATTTTAAAATAAAGTAATCTTAGTGTTTTCATTGACTAAGAGGAAGATTTTACAGTTACCTCCCATACAAAAAATATATGCTAAATATATGTTGCAAACAGTTTATATTTAGTTTCAACCATCATATACCAAAATATATTTCTAAATGTATTTCTGAAGAAAGAAAATGCATTTTCTTGGACTGAAATATGCAGAGGTCAAAATATATTTTTAAATTTTTATTGGTAGAAAATATATTTACATAAATTACATATTTTAGCAAATAAATACATATACACTACCGTTCAAAAGTTTGGGGTCAGTACATTTTTATTGTTACTTTCTTTTTTTTTTTTAAGAAATTAATACTTTTATTCACCAAGGATGTATTAAGTTAATAATTAAAAGTTTATTAAAAGTTAATAATAAATAATTTACATTGTTATAAAATATTTATATTTTGAATAAACACTGTACTTTTTAAACTTGTTATTCATGAAAGAATCCTGAAAAAAAAAAAAATCACAGGTTCCAAAAAATATTTGGCAGCACAACTGTTGATATTATCCAACATTGATCATTCTAATAATAAATCCGCATATTAGAATGATTTCTGAAGGATCATGTGACACTTAAGACTGGAGTAACAGCTGATAAAAATTCAGCTTTTCATCACAGGAATAAATTCTATTTTAAAGTATGTTAAAATAAAAAACATTATTTTATATTGTAAAAACATTTTGCAATATTACTGTTTTTTTCTATATTTTTAATCAAATAAATGCAGCCTTGATGAGCATAAGAGACTTCTTTAAAGACTATTACAAGTCTTACTGACCCCAAACTTTTGAACGGTAGTGTGTGTATATATATATATATATATATATTGCTGTATGGGCTAAAATGCAGCAATAATATACATTAAAATACTATGGAAAACTAAACAATTACAGGAAAAAGTTTATGTTTTAATCAGTAATTGATTCTGCAAGCAAAAGTGATTTCACAAGCCAGTTTACTATTTATGAATTCTAGCCAAGAACCGCCCACTTAGACAGGAAGGAGCCGTTTGATGACACACAAAATGACATGACATTTCCACCAGTTTTTTTTCACTCAAAATATAGGAGTGGGTATTTCTGCAATCAGTAAGGCAGAAGTAGACAACAAAGCGATAGCGAATTCAATTATTCTTCACAAAATATTGTATAGTAACTGCAAAAAAACCCAAAAAATTTGGACAGATTCCATTTGGAATCATTTTTTGTGGATGATGCATTTTTTAAAAAGAGTGCTGTGTGTGCTGGACAGATATTGAACAGTTTGGTGCAGTGCTAAAAAATTTTAGAAAATTAAATGTAATACCAAATAAAAGTAAAAGGTAAAAGTGATATTATTATTATTATTATTATTATTATTATTATTATTATATTAAAACTAAACTTGCAAAACAATTTTGAAATGAAAGGGATCATGAACTACCTCTTTTGTATTTTGCACTTTTGTACACTTACGTGATTAAGATTTTTACATCAAAAACATAATTTTGAAGTAATATACTATTTTCTGTCCTGTTTTGACTCCCATCATCTAAACGCTCTTTTTTTTTGAATAGTAGGGGTGTAATGGCACACAGATGTCACAGTTCGGTACGTACCTTGGTTCGAGGGTCACAGTTCAAGACGATTTCGGTACAACAGGAAAAAAAAAAAACCAAATCTACTATGCTAGGTTTCTTTTCATTTATTTTAAACAGACAGTAGTACAAATTACAATCTTTTTTTCCACCTACATGTGAAAATACTAAATATTATATCAAATTAATGTCATATATAGGCTATAAAATCTGCAGTACATGTATACATACAAGGAATAAATAGTTGAAATATATTTAATTTAGTTAACTGACAGACAAGGGGAAAAAACTGTGCGACATGTAACGTAGCCTATATTTGCTGAGTTTCAGTTCAGTTTTGTGTCAGAAAGGAACTCAAGTGGCAGAAAGCGACATTCTATTTGTTTTTTGTTCAAGGTGATTTTGCTGGTATGAGGAAAGTTAAAGTAATCACGCTGAGTGCACACAAACACAAAACATATCAGTTCCAGGCTTCAAGAATTGATAACTTGACAGCACAGTTGGTACTTTATCAAAATAAAACACAGTGAAGCAAACATCAGCACGCCCACCTCACTGTGCCACTGTTATAACGCGACTGAAGTGCAAAGTCTATAATTTACATCATAAATAATAGTTTAGCATTTGGATGCGTCGAAAATATGGAAATATTATGGAATATTTGGATTTGTGCCGAATGAGGTAGGATACAAGAGCACAAAGCTCCATTTCGCAAACAGTTGAGTGCGCAAGACTTTGAAGTAACGTTATACTGCTTTGTCAGTGAGAGATGCGTTCAGAATCAGCACATGATCACTGTCTAGTGGGCTTTGTTTTCTAGTGCGCAACTCCTGGCATTCGCTGCTCTTCTGCAACAGAGTTGCATTACTGTGGGCGCCCCCTTCTGGATTGAGGGTGAATTGCCTGTATTTGTTGTGAGGCCTCATACACCCAGCTGAAATACCCGTACTGTGACAGTTCGGTACAATACATGTGTCGTTGCTGATAGTAGACTTGGAAGTAAACGCCCACTGCTATGATTGGCTAACACTTACAGATGGATGCTGCTTTGATTTAGGTTGAAAACACATAAATACTCAGTACATGTTAAACAAACTAAAATAGCCGGCACAGCATCGTTTCACCCTTTCTGAAAATCCTGTGTCGAAATGTGCCTTGTTTGTAAACGAATCTGTGGTAAAATTAAGTAAACAAAGAACCAAGTTCCTAATGTTGACATCAGAAGGAAGGTAATGCAAAGACTGTTTTTTTTGGATTGGATTGCATCCAATCAGAGTTCTCATGCGTGCCAACGGCCCCTGCGCTGATTTAAAAAACTCCTGCTGGCACGAGCCCGATGAGAGACGAGAGACCAAACAAACCAGCCCGACAGCCAGTCATCGGCTTGGTGTATCCCAGGCTTTACAATATGTTTTTATAGTACAATGACCTCTTATTTTGCAAAAGATCAAGGGAATTTTAATTTCTCAGTTCATGACCCCTTTAAAAAAACTAAAATGTTAAAAAAAATAAATAAATAAATCAACCCCTCTTTTAGGTAAATAATATTACAAGGTACATAATTATGTTCTATTCTATAAAAAGTAAACATTTATAATTAATCAAAAATGTAGTTTATTAACCTGATGAAATAAAGCTTGTATGTTTTAGTTCTTGAAACCGAACCCTTGTTTGTTTTGTCTTTCCATCAGAAATTGCTGCTCAGTCTGAGTCGAGTGAAATCCGTCAGGACTGGAAGCCGCCTTTTCTTAGTAATGAGGAGTTCACACAGCTGATGCTGGAGGTGAGGATTTAGTCTCACTGGCATAAAACAACATACTTTTGTGTGAATTCACTCAGTAAACACTAAAACTGTAGAATTATTGATATTCTTAATTTGCTTTATTTTTTTTTTTTTAGGCACTAGATGGCTTCTTTTTGGCCATCATGACAGATGGAAACATAATCTACGTCTCAGAGAGTGTCACGTCTTTATTAGAACATCTGCCTGTGAGTATGAACACACTGCTTTTATTTGATATAGTCATTTTGTGAAATATTATTACAATTTAAAATAACTAGTTTCTATTTGAATATAGCTGAATTTTTAGCAGCCATTATTCCAGTCTTACTCCAGACTCCACATATCATTCTAACATGCTGATTTGGTGCTTGAGAATTGTTTTATTAATAATGCCAAAAACTGTTGAGCAGCTTAATATTCTTGTAGAAATGGTGATGCATGTTTTTCCATGATTCCTTGCTGAATAGAAAATTCAAAAGAACATTTATTTGACACTTTGGTAATGTTATGAATGCTTTTGATTAGTTTAATGGATGTTGATTCATAAAAAATATATATTTTTCTTTTAAAAACATTGTACTGACGCAAACATTTTGAATGGTCATGTGAGAAGTTACACTATCTATCAGTCAAAGGTTTTTGAACAGCAAGATTTTTAATGTTTTATAAAGAAGTCTCTTCTGTTCACCAGTCCTGCCTTTATTTGATCCAAAGTACAGCAAAAGCAGTAAAATGTTGAAATATTTTTACTATTTCAAATAACTGTTTTTTATTTGAATATGTTTTAAATTTTAATTTATTCCTGTGATTTCAAAGCTAAATTTTTAGCATCATTACTCCAGTCACATGATCCTTCAGAAATCATTCTAATATTCTGACTTGGTGCTCAAAAACATTTATTATTATTATCAGTGCCAAAAACTGTTGAGCAGCTTAGTATTTTTGTTAAAATGGTGATGCATATTTTTCATGATTCCTTGCTGAATGGAAAATTCAAAAGAACAGCATTTATTTGACACTTTTGTACCATTATAAATGCTTTTGATTAATTTAATGCATTGTTGATCAATAATTTTTTTTATTTTTATAATTACTAACCCAAACATTTTGAATGGTCATGTGAGAAGTTATACTACCTGTCAAACAGACAGAGTTTTGAACAGTAAGAATTTTTTTTTCTGCTAACCAAGCCTGCATTTATTTGATCCAAAGTACAGCAAAAACAGTAAAATTAAAAAAAAAAAAATCAAATAACTGTTTTCTATTTGAATATATTTTAAAATGTCATTTATTCCTGTGATTTCAAAGCTGAATTTTCAGCATCATTGCTCCTTCAGAAATCATTGTAATATTCTCATTTGCTGTTAAAAAAACATTTATTATTATTGTGATGTTGAAAACGGCTGAGTAGAACTTTATTCAGGTTTCTTTGATGAATAGAACATTTAAAAGAACAGCATTTATCTGAAATAGAAATCTTCCTATTACTAAACTTTTGACCGCTAGTGTAGGTCTCTAAATTAATCAGCGACTAAAAATGTGAAAGCAAATATTAAATCAAATTTGTTTTGATGGCCTTGCTAAACTATTATTTGTGTGGACAACTAGTCCTAACCACACTGCCAGCAATTTGCAGCAACAAAGCAAACAAAAATAATTTATTTTCAATGAGAGTTGGCTGAGCATCAATGTCCGCTGACTAAGCAACAGCCATATGCAAGTGAGCAGCATCACAATGCGTTTATGAATGCAGTGTTTGATATTGCATGCATGCATCTGTTACAACAACTCTGCAGCCTCCTGCTATTCCTGTGAACAGCTTTATTGTATAAGTATGAGTGATACTGACAATGTCTGTGGTTGTGTTTTCAGTCTGATCTTGTGGATCAGAATCTGTTGAATTTCCTCCCAATGGGTGAGCACTCAGAGGTGTATAAAGCCCTATCCACACACATGCTGGAGGGAGAGACCCTCACCCCAGACTACCTAAAGAGTAAGAATCACTCCAGACATTCTGTCTGTTTTATCATCTCCTCATGACCAAAAAAAAGGTTTCTTCTGGTCTCTGTCTTTCTCTCTCTCTCTCTCTCTCTCTGTTATTGTCTCATTTCTTTAAGCGCAGATCACTAGTCTAGAGCTCATTATTGCTGTTTTTTGTTTGCTTCCCCGCAGCAAAGAACCAGTTAGAGTTCTGTTGTCACATGCTCCGGGGCACGATTGACCCAAAAGAGCCGCCCGTTTATGAGTATGTCAAGTTCATCGGAAACTTTAAGTCCCTCAACACTGGTGAGTGTCAAAACGAGTGCCTGCAGCGTCAACCGTGTCTTTCATATGGATTCATTTATTGAATTACCCAGCCAAGTGCTTGATTGCTTATACTTCTTATGAGAGTAGATGGAGCAAGGATCATTATTTGAATAGGATGTGTTGCGAAAAGCCAGTCCGCCAAAGAAACAGGCGACTGACCCAGATTTTGAGATGGAAAGTTGACCGTTTGTGGCTTAAGGTGAAGTGTGTAATATGACGGGCGTCAGTAAACATAATAGTACGAGTAATGTATGGAGGTTTTCAAACAGCCTTTGTTCGCACAAATAGATGGTCCTACCTTAAACCAGCCAATGTTGGTTGGAATGATCAAACAAACAGAACAATGTTTTTCCCCACAGAGCCGCTGAGTTTATACTTTTCAGGGGAATCGACCTACAAATAGACTTAATTATATCGTAGTTCATGGGAGAGTATTTAAACATCTCCTTTAAATAATATATAATAATATATATAATAATAAAAACATATGTAGAAATTACAGGGAATCTGTTTTAATCCTGTCAGTGGAATTATTGACAAATGTTTGAAGGGGTTTTTTTTTTTAAGCAACAATGAAGATTAGATGAGGTGAAAAAGACTCATAATGATGATAATTAAACCATTTTAATTAAAATAGATCATACATAAGGATACTCATCATATTCTATAGGTTAATAAGTCCTGTACAGTCTATGCTTTAAAAGTTAATTAATAAATGTTTAATGGTAGAAAAGTTAAATTCGTCATAGTTTGATACATTTTGGTCCATATTGCAAATTTTTGCATGAACTATTTTTAATACTGTTTTTATAGATTATTTATTACAGAAATCATTCTAATTCTCTGATTTGATGCTTAATATGCTTAAATTACAATTATTATTATTTATATATATTATTTTTTTCCTTTTTTTAAATTTTGTTAACATTATTAATATATTTATTAAACATTTTTTGTATCCGTACAAATTAGTAGTTTAATGGGAACAAGTTTTAATCCCTTAATATTATATATAAAATATTATATATATTCTTAATATTATATATATATAAAATTAGGAAAGCATTAAGAATATATATATATTTTATACATTTTTTAATATTATTTTTATATTATTATTTATATAAATTTTTCTTTTCTTAATGTTCTTTTATTTTCAGTTTATCAATTTAACGAGTATTAATTAATTAGTAATAATCCCTTAACACACACACACACACACACACACACACACACATATATATATATATATGTATGTATGTATGTATGTGTATATATATATATATATATATATATATATATAGATATGTGTGTATAAATATATATATGTATGTGTATATATACATGTATGTATATATGTATGTGTGTGTGTGTATATATATATATATATATATACACACAAACACACACATATGTATTTATTTGTACATTTTAGATTTTTTTTTTGTATGTTTATATTAGGGCTGTCAAACGATTAATCGCGATTAATCGCATAGAAAATAAAAGTTTGAGTTTGCCTAATAAATGTGTGTGTACTGTGTGTAATTATTATGCTTATATATTTACACACAAATTAATGTATATATTTAATAGAAATATGTTATTAATGTACAAATATTTTTATTTATATATAATATAAATTCTATAAAAATTATAATAAATACATACACTTGTAAATATTTCTTCAATATATACATGAATGTGTTTGTATTTATATATACATAATAATTACACACAGTACACACACATATTTTAGGCAAACTTAAACTTTTATTCTGTATGCGATTAATCGCGATTAATCGTTTGACAGCCCTAGTTTATATTTATTTGTACGTATTTTTTATGTATGTATTTATTTATTTTGAATGCTAATTGAATTTGTTACAGGTTCTTCTTAAAATTAATTCCTCCAAATAATAATTCTTTTATTTTCTTAACTTTTTCTTAATTCTTTTTATCTTATTAGTTTTAAGTTTTTATTTTCAGTTATTTTTGTTATTGTTAGTGAGAGTCAAATGGACTAAAATGAATATGACATTGAATAAAATATTGACTAAATGTAACATTTTTTCAACATTTTTGTCAAACAGCACGTCTTAAAATAAATACTTAACAACCTTCCTGTTTTAGATACAAAACAAGTTTCTTATACCAGAATTCATATTTAGTATTTGACGTTTCCTCGCATGTGCTGCCCCCTAGTGGTACACAAAAGAAAATAAGCTTATTGTTTATTAATCTCTCAATCCACTTCCATTCATGAACATTTGCTTGTCTTTTTCTCTGTAGTGCCTAACTCAACACGTAACGGCTTTGAGGGAGTGATCCAGCGATCGCTGAGGCCCATGTTTGAAGACAGAGTGTGTTTCATAGCAACAGTGAGGTTAGCCAAGCCTCAGTTTATCAAGGTAGGTTGAGCCAAATCCGACTTGGCACCATCTCATTGGTCCTGTGACTTCTAACATTTGCCTGACAGACAGTGACAACCTCAGTAAGATATGTTGTGTACGTATTCATCATGACGCGGGGTTGAATGTATGTGTGTGGGCGTGTTGATAGACACTGTGCATGTTTGTACAAGAATTGCCTTTGTTTTTGAAGACACTGATAAATGACCAGCATGCAAAACACTGAGTGTGTGAGAAGTAGGTCACTTGGTTTCTGTTCTCAGTTTTTGTCTGCTTGATGTGCTTATAAGTAAGAACGCTCTTGTTTATAACCTCTGTGTGACAGGAAATGTGTACTGTGGAGGAGCCCAATGAGGAATTCACCTCCAGACACAGTTTAGAGTGGAAATTCCTCTTCTTGGACCACAGGTACAGACTTCATCTGTTCTCATGACTGTTTTTGTGAGCTCATTGTCAAGCGCACACATCACCTTCCCTCTCCAGTAAAACTGAAGAGTGCCTCTGCTACTTAGTTTCACTTAGGCCTGGATCTTAAAGGGATAGTTCAGCCAAAAATTAAAATTCTGTCATGAATTACTCACCCTCATATCATTCCAAACCTGTTAGACCTTCGTTTCATCTTCAGAACACAAATTGTGATATTTTTGATGAAATCCAAGTCTATGCAGGGTCAGAAAGCTCTTGGATTTCATCAAAAATATCATAATTTGTGTTCCGAAAATGAAAGGTCTTACAGGTTTGAAACGACGTGGTCAGGCAAGATTTTACTCTGGATAGTATTTGTCACCACTTGCGATTGGATTTCAGGAAGAGGATCTCTGATTTCATGACTGTATATCTACTGCTACATCACTGTTGTCAGTGTTTTACTTCCGTTGACTTCCATAGTATGTCATAGTAAAAAATTAAAAGTTTTACTTTAAAATACATTACAAATAATCATGGTTTAATAATCTTTTATAATGCCTTAAAGGACACTTATTTTAATGTGCACATTAACAATGTATAGTATTACTTGATATTTCATTAAAAGTTAAAGGAGAAGTCCACTTCCAAAACAAAGATTCACATATAATATACTCACCCCCTTGTCATCCAAGATGTTCATGTCTTTCTTTCTTCAGGCGTAAAGAAATTGTTGTTTAAGGAAAACATTTCAGCATTTTTCTCCATATAATGGACTGATATGGTGCCCCGATTTTGAACTTCCAAAATGCAGTTTAATTGCAGAGAGCAAGACAAGACAAGCATTTAAGATTAAAAAGTATTTAAATTGTATTTTTTTTTATGAAAATAACCAATCGTTTCGCTAGATAAGACCCTTCTTCCTCAGCTGGAATCGTTTACAACATTTGGGATCATTTGAAGCCACATTTAAACTGCCTTTTGGAAGTTCAAAATCGGGGCACCGTAGCAGTCCATTATATGGAGAAAAATGCAGAAATGTTTTCCTCAAAAACTTAATTTCTTTACGACTGAAGAAAGAAAGACATGAACGTCTTGGATGACAAGGGGGTGAGTACATTATATGTGAATCTTTGTTTTGAAAGTGGACTTCTTTAATATATTTCAAGTGTACAAAATTGCAACAAATTATAGTTGTGTAATTATCAATATACGAGACTCCGATTTAACCATTTTCAAGTAAAAACATGATAACATAATAAAAAAACATGATTTTTGAAAATGTAAAAGAACTGTTATCTGTTTTTGCAAATAAACTCTTCATATAGTGGTCATCATTTGAAGTGGATCAAAAGTGGACCTTTCATGAAAGTTGTCCTAAAATCAAAACTATACCCGTTCTTTTTTTGATCCACTTCAAATTTTACACTAATGCGTTTTCATTTTAAAACACGTAACTTTTGCTATGGCTACGCCTGTTGTTTACACTACTGCAGCATTTTTGACCCTCGAAAACGGAGACTTTTCAAAATGCTGCTGACCTCGTTTTTAGTTTGAAAACCCTGGGGTTGTGTTTCAGTGTTTCAACGGACCAAAATGGAGACTTTTGAAAACAATGGCATGGCTGTCCACATTCGCTCTGCGTATCCTTGACGACCGTGTAAACAATAACATCATGCTCATTATTGTACCCATAGATTTGTATGGGTCCAAGCTCCAAGCATCTGACACGTCCGCCTTTTATATAATAGGGCATCTACCTATACATATGTGGTTGTACCTGCATGAGTGGTCATGTGACGTGTGTTGTGTAGTGTGGACGGAGATTGTTTCTGAAATGTAGTGAAAACGCCAGTGTAGACAAGGATCGTTTTCATTTTGAAATGCCATTTTAAAAACAAAAATACACTAGAGTAAACAGAACCTGAGATTGCAAGATGGCGGGCCACTCTGAAGTGACTTAAAACCCTGCACAGGAGGTTGTTCAGATCAAAGCCAAAGGGATGATCCTTCAGCCATTGCAAGAGAAGTTAGTCATTCCAAATCTTTGACTTTACAATGAAACTAATTCATTCAAATCTAGTCAAAGCTAGTCGTCCATGTAAGACAAATGCACGAGAAGACAGGATAATGCAGAGACTCTCAGTAGGGAATCGGTTCAACACTGCAGCTGGAATTGCTTGCCAGTTCAGTTCTGAACAGGGTAAGGATCTGTCTCAGCATGTTTAAGAGAAGTCGGACTGAACGTGCACTCTGCGGTGACTAAACCTCTCATCAGCAGAATGAATCAACAGGCTGAGCTCAGCGTTGCTGAAGGGCATTTTGTGTGGAGAGAGGAGAACTGGTCTAAAGTTCACTTTAGTGATGAGAGCAAGTTTCATTTATTTGAACATTTTGTTCAGCGCCAAACTGAGGAATCAGCCCACAATTTTCATGGAAGACAATGTCGCCATCACACTGTTAAACAGGTGAAGCAGTTCCTAGAAGCTAAGAACAATGAAATAATGAAATGTCCAGAGTCCTGATCTAAACCCGACTGATGGCTAAGAAACTCACTACAGTTACTGAACTATGGAAGAGAGTAGAAGAAGAGTGGACCAAGATCACACCAGCACAGCGTGAGAAACTAGTGATGTCCTGCGGCCACAGATGTGCTGACGTCATTCAAAAAAAGGGCCTTCACACTCCCCACTAATTTCTGACAGCTGTAACCCTCCAAATCCTCCCTTTTAGCTGTAATCTTCTTCTGTGCTACAGTGGTTACTGTTACCTAATTTTGAAGTTTTTTGTTGAAATGCCTCAGATATTTTGTCAAACATGTTAGTAGAACAGTGGTATACCTACAGCTGATATTCCTTCAAATTTTGAGTGATGAAGATTAGCAGTATTTCAGAAAAAAATCAAGTATTTATAGATTGTTCTCTAATTTTGATCTCCACAGTATGTTTTTCTATTTATGCCAAGCTGTGAAATATTTTATGAGGTGCAAATTGTAAACATAAGGTTTTTTTAAAAACAAATCCAGTAATCACAAACAAATTAAAAAGTCATGCGGCACTAGAATATTACTGTGGACAGTGGGAGCCTTGGAGCAAAAAATGACTGAGAACCACTGTCTTAATGTCACTTTACAGTACTTTGTTTTGGAGAAGTCCTGTGCTTCAGGCTGTGTGAGCCTGTAACTGTCAAAACACGCTTTCCCTTGAGACTGTTCTCAGTTTTTGAAGACGTGTTTGTTGTTTGCAAGCACACAGCATGTCTCAAATCAATAGCTCACGTTCAGCCTGCAGGCTCAGAGACTTACATCTGGAATAGCATGAACATCATTTTTTTCTATAAAATCCTAATGCCATTATGCTTGGAAAGGTTTATACTGAATTTAAAGGGAAGCTTTTGGAAGAATAGCTGCTGGCACTGCTGCTACTCTATATTTAGTACAAATGACGAATTCGGTTTAATCGGCACAGATGCTAGATATTAAAGCGACTGAATAATATTTTCCACATTATCAGTTGTTTAGCAGAAGCTAGTGTTGCTTCAGATCATTTTATGCTGTTTGTATACCAAAACGTTTTGATGTGACTCAAAGAATGCCTGAAAATCTGTTTTTTTTTTTTAATGCGAGTTTCATGACCATTTGAAATCTTTTTTTTCAGTCACTGAACATATTTGTCACAATATGTTTTTGAGAATGACCCCACAATACATGTATGCAGATGATGTGAAGTTGCATGTGTTTTACTTTCCAGGGCACCTCCCATCATAGGCTACCTACCCTTTGAGGTTCTGGGTACTTCAGGGTACGACTACTATCATGTGGATGACCTGGAGACCCTGGCCAAGTGCCATGAACACTGTGAGTTCAGTTACATGTCTCCCCACTTCAAAAGATTTTTGGTTTGAAATTTATGAATGAATGGTATTGTCTTGAGTTTTGGCTTGGTAACAGTTAGATGTCTCTCTCTTTCTCTGTCTCTGCAGTGATGCAGTATGGTAAGGGGAAGTCGTGCTATTACCGTTTCCTGACTAAAGGTCAGCAGTGGATCTGGCTTCAGACTCACTACTATATCACCTACCACCAGTGGAACTCGCGGCCGGAGTTCATCGTATGCACACACACTGTGGTCAGGTGAGTTTCAGAAGATGTATCTTTTGAACTACTAAAAAGAACGAAAACAGCTGCCATGTTCTGCCGGTGGTTTCACACTGAATACTAGCAGGCACAGAATGATGAAGTATAAAGTAGGATTGGTGCTTCTGTTTTTAGAGAATTTGTTTGGTTTATTTTATTTTTAGAAATTATGTTTTCTCTTTGTCTCAGCTATGCTGAAGTGAGGGCTGAACAGCGCAGGGAGCTGGGCATTGAGGAGTCACCTCCTGAGATCTCAGCAGACAAGGTGAGACATTACCGAATTCAGTTCTGTTTCCCCATTCAGCCACCATTACAAACAGGCAAGTATGTAAAGCATACTTTTATTTACACAAAATAGCTTTGTACATTTGATTTTTAATATTATACTACTAATAGTCATTTTTTATCATTTATTTTAATGTGTGTTAATTTAATTTTAATAGTTATTCATTTAGATTTAATACATTTATTTTGTTAGTATTTTTATTTATATATATATATATATATATATATATTTAATTTATTTATATACTTTTATTAAATACATTTTGTACTTATTTTATTTATAACTAATTACATTTTGACAGACAAATATGATAAATATTGTTACATTTAATGTATTTACACAAATTCAAATCCATCATTCCAAAAAAAATTATTTTATGTTTTTTTTTTAGTGCTGTCAAATCGATTAAGCGTGATTAATCACATCTAAAATAAAAGTTTGTTTACATATTATATGTGCGTGTGCTGTGTATATCTTTAAGTATATATAAATACACAAACTTACGTACATGTATATATTTAAGAAATATTTACACACATGTATTTATGATTTATATTATATATAAATAAATATACATTACATTTATGTCTTAAATATATACATGTGTGTGTGTATATTAGGGCTGTCACTAACAGCCCTAATATTTTGGTAATCGAGTAATCTGTTGATTTTTCTGACGATTAATTGAGTAATCAAGTGTGTGTGTATGTGTATAAATAAATAAATATTTGTTTATATTTTTATTACTACAAAAAAAAAAAATATATATATATATATAATAGCAATGAGGCAGTAATAATTAGTTCAAATAAAGTATAAGAACCAAGTAATCATATGGTTCTACTGAACAAAACTGTTAAAATACATTATTTATTATAAACAACAGAGCAAATGTACATTACGCATTATAACAAATTACTGCATATTTTTTAAAATTGAATACTCTAATAGAATCGAGGAATCGTTGCAGCCCTAATGTATATTTATAATATACATATAAATATACACAGCACTGGCACATAGGTTATGTAACACAAACTTTTATTTTGGATGCGATTAATCACGATTAATCGATTTGACAGCACTAGTTTTTTTTAATATACATTTATTAATAATTTTATAAATTGAAAATATCTCTAATTTATGTAATTACAAATGTTAGATTAATAAACCTTTCAATTAACCATTTTATTTTAAAATAATGTTTTTCCTCCTGTTATTTTCTGTGGTAATCAGTATTGTGGCACAGATGCTGTTGATAAATCTAAACTTGCACTGAACCCAGCACAATCCTTTAAATCCTCTCTGTTTCACTCTGCTCAGTCTCAGGACTCTGGCTCTGAGTCCCAGTTGAACACTTCCAGCCTGAAGGAGGCCCTAGAGCGATTCGATCACAGCCGCACACCCTCTGCCTCATCACGGAGCTCCCGCAAGTCCTCCTCACACACCGCCGTCTCGGATCCCACGTGTATGTATTACATACCAAAGATAGAAGGTGGTTCTCAAAAACACAGCCATAGAATAATAAAAAGTTTACACACATTTCAGTGCAGTGACTGTATATGTTTGTGCATCTGTAGCCACACAGACAAAGCTGCAGGCAGACCATAGCACGCCGCCTCGCCAATCAGTGTCAGCCATTGAGATGACATCACAGCGGAGGTCCTCCATTAGCAGTCAGGTTGGTACATGTTTTGTGAAGCACAGTATCCAAACCCATTTTAACATAGAAACAAACAATTTCGAATAAGAAGAGAAAATTGACTTTGTGTGTCGCCCCTCTTCAGTCGATGAGTTCTCAGAACACAGGACAGACGATGGCAACATCTCTTGTGTCTCAGCCTCAGCAGCCTCAACCACTTCAGCCCAGTGTGCAGGTAATTCAGCATCCTTATTACTGCATTCACTCTTGCTAATTAGTGTCTTTGAGTGCCTGGTGCCACCAGAGCGAGCATGGTGGTCCATGTACAGTTGAGTTCAAAAGTTTACATACACCTTGCAGAATCTGCAAAATGTTTATTATTTTAGCAAAATAAGAGGGATTGTACAAAATGCATGTTATTTTTTATTTAGTACTGACCTGAATAAGATATTTCACATAAAAGATGTTTAAATATAGTCCACAAGAAAAAATTATAGTTGAATTTATAAAAAAATTACCCTGTTCAAAAGTATTTTTTTTGCTTAGTGATAGTTGTTTATAAGTCCCTTGTTTGTCCTGAACAGTTAAACTGCCCGCTGTTCTTCAGAAAAATCCTTTAGGTCACAAATTCTTGGTTTTCCAGCATTTTTGTGTATTTGAACCCTTTCCAACAATGACTGTATGATTTTGAGATCCATCTTTTCACACTGAGGACAACTGAAGGACTCATATGCAACTATTACATAAGGTTCAAATTCTCAATGATGCTCCAGATGTAAACACAATGCAAACAACATGCTGATGCAAATCATGTTAGAAACACATTAATGTACTAGTATCTTGCTAATCATGCATCACATGCAACTATTACAAAAGGTTCAAACGCTCATTGATGCTCCAGAAGTAAACAAGACGCATTAAGAGCCGGGGGTAAAAACTTTTTGAATTTGAAGATCATTTTCATAAGTTCAACTATTATTTTCTCTTGTGGACTATATGTAAATGTCTTTTATGTGAAATATCTTATTCAGATCAGTACTAATAAAAAATAACACACATTTGGTATGATCAGTCTTATTTTGGTAAAATAATTGACATTTTGCAGATTCTGCAAGGTGAATGTAAACTTATGACCTCAGATGTATGTATATATCTCATTAACGTTTGACAGATATACGCCATTCTTTAATGTGCCACTGACCCAGAGAGACGACCGGACTAAACTGTTGTCTTTTGAATAATGAACAGTTATGAATTAATGTTCATTGTTTTGCAGCCGGTGCTGCAGTTTTCCACGCAGATGGATGCGATGCAACATCTTAAGGAGCAGCTGGAGCAGCGCACACGCATGATTGAGGCCAACATCCAGAGACAACAAGAAGAACTGCGGCAAATCCAAGAGGAGCTGCAGAGGGTGCAAGGACAGGGCTTACAGGTGAGAGCGCCCCCTAGATTTAAATTACAAGTGGACTCCCTGCCTTAAATTGACACCCTTTTATTTGGTTATGTAGATGTTCTTGCAACCCGGAGGTGGCAGTCTCAATCTCGGTTCAGTGCAGCTGACGCAGGGATCAAACGTGCAGCAAGGGGGGGCTCTGTCCATGCAGGGGGCGGTGGTGCCGACAGGGAGCCTGCAAAGCGGTCTGCAATCCACACATACAGGGACACAACACACTGTCACACAGCATCCTCAGCAGGCACCGCAACAACAACAGAACCTTCTCAGAGATCAGAGTTCCACTCTAACTCAGGTGAGACAGTAAGGTTTTTTTTATGAAAAATGAAAATTCTGTCATTAAATACTCACCTTTATGTCATTCCAAACCTGTAAGACCTTCATTTATCTTTGGAACACAAATTAAATTATTTTTGATGAATTCTGAGAGTTTTCTGACCCTGCATAGACAGCAATGCAACTACCATATTCAAGGTCCAGAAAGGTAGTAAGGACATCGTTAAAATAGTCCATGTGACATCAGTGGTTCAACCGTAATGTTACGAAGCTATGAGAATAGTAGAGAATGGTAGTTGCATTGCTGTATATGCAGGGTCAGAAAGCTGTTGGATTTCATCAAATATATCTTAACTTGTGTTCTGAAGATGAACAAAGGTCTTACAGGTTTGGAACGACATGAGGGTGAGTAATTAATGACTGAAAATTTATTTTTGGGTAAATTATCCCTTTAAATTTAGGTTTTAAATTTACCATAATCAAGTATATAAACAAGTTTATATTCAACTCTATATAAGTGTATTCAGTATATTTCAATTAAAATTTCATTTCAATTAAAAAGAGTTTACTCCCTCATTACTTAATGACAGGAAATTCCATCTGATTATAGTGCTGCATTAAAAGATTATTGTCATTAACTAAAACAAAACATATTTTTAAATAAAATTAAGCTGAGAAAAAATAAAATATAATTTTTCTTGAAAAAATTACTGAAAATAAAATGTTGCCTTGACAACTAACTGAAATAAGTTGCTCTAAAACTAAATAAGTAAAAAAAATCTAAAAATCTAAATCTAATCTAAAATATAAACTAAAACTAATTAAACCTAAATTATAATAATATCTAATAAAACTAATAAAAACTAAATCGAAAAATGAATTAAAAATATTAATAAAAACTATAATAGTGTATATATATATATATATATATATATAATACTAAAATAACACTTATACGTTACTATGTTTAGAGGAGGGAAAATGTGCATTTTTGCTGAATATCCAATCTTATAAATTCTAAAGCCGGTATGTAAATAAAATCTTATATTATAGTCTTATATTAAATGTAAAAAAATATATATATTGTTATGTGTATACAGTGCATTGTGAAAGTATTCATACACTTCCATTTTTTTTCACGTTTTATGGTGCAGTCTTATGTTAACCTGCTTTAAATTACTTTTTTCCACATCAGTCCATGCACCTTAATGACAAAGCACAAAACAGGTTTGTAACAACTTTGCAAATTTATTAGAAATAAACCGAAATTATTCCATACATGTATTCAGTGTCATCTGGGACACTTGAAATTTAGTTCAGAAGGTCGGCGCGATAGCCTTGTGGGCAGTGAACCTCAATTCCAAACATCATGTATGAAGGAAACCAGGCACTGTGCATTACCTGTAGAATACCATCCCAAAAGTAAAGTGTGCTGATAGCAGCCTAATGCTGTGGGGCTGCCAGAGTAGAAGAAAAGCCAGTGAAAACCCAGTCCAGAGCATTCAGAACTTCGGACTGGGCAGAAGGTTCACCTTCCAACAGGACAATGAGTCTAAGCACACAGCAAGAGCGGCTTATAGACAACTCTGTGAATGTCCTTGAGGTGCCCAGCCACATCCTTGGCTTGAACACAGTCAAATATTTCTGGAGAAACTTGAAAATGTCTGCCAGCCCCCATCCAAGCTGACAGAGCTTGAGAGGTGAAGAGGTGAGGCCAAATGCTGATCTTGTCATATCATACCCAAAAAGACTTGAGGTGGGAAAGGTGCTTCAATTAAGTATTGAGTTTAAGGGTATGAATACTTATGCAGTGTACTTCTTTCAGTGTTTTATTTTTAATAAATTTGCACAGTTGTCACAAATCAGTTTTTTGCTTTGTCATTATGGTGTATGGAGTGTAAATTGATGTGAGGGGAAAAAAAGTAAAGCAGTTTAACATAAGGCTGCAACATAAAACATGAAAAAAATGGAGTATGAATACTTTTGCAAGACACTGTATACTTAAATCTGTAAATATAGTGTAAATAACATCAGTTCTCTTTATCTCTGTCTGTTTTTTAGCAGTCTCAGAGGTCGTCTCACACATTGCAGTCTCCTCAGGGAGCACTGCCTGCATCTTTGTATAATACCATGATGATCTCTCAGCCGACGCAGGCCAACGTTGTGCAGATCGCCACAAGCCTGGCCCAGAACAGCAGCCCCAGCGGAGCCGCGGTTGCCACCTTCTCGCAAGATCGGCAGATACGGTACATGTAGCACCGTTACAAACACACTGAGACTTTGAAAAGTGCATATACACAATTAAATAATCTAAAATGAATCATTAAAATGTCCTTTTTTAATATATAGCTCCTATAGCTATGGAAACCTATTGGTTATTTATGAATGAGCAAGAAAACATAATATAACTTAATAACCAGTTGTTCCGCCTCCCACAGGTTCCCTGCTGCCCCGCAGCTCCTCACTAAGCTAGTTACCGGCCCAATGGCGTGTGGTGCAGTTATGGTGCCCACCACCATGTTCATGGGGCAGGTGGTGACTGCGTTTGCCCCGCAGCAGGGCCAGGCTCAAACAATCAGCATCACCCAGCAGCCGTCTGCGCAGACGCAGGAGCAGCAGGTTCAGACGCAGTCACAGACATCTGCAGGAACAGCCCAACAACAAGGACAGGCCCAAGCTCAGCTTGCCCAGCAGCAAACGCAGTTCCTACAGGTACCACACAACGGCCCGGGACCTTTCAGTTGGCCATAACACTACATCCCTACGATGTATAATAAAATTTCATGTTTCCTCCTGCAGGCCCCTCGGCTTTTACATGGCAACCAATCTGCCCAGCTGATCCTTCAGGCGGCGTTTCCCCTGCAGCAGCAAGGCACATTTGCAGCCGCAACGCAACAACAACAGCAGCAACTGCAACAGCAGCAGCAGCAACTGCAGCAGCAGCATCAACAGCAACAACAGCAGCTGCAGCAGCAACATCAACATCAACAACAGCAGCTGCAGCAGCAGCAACAGCAGCAACAGCAACAACTGGCAGCTCATCGCTCAGACAGCATGACGGATCGGTCCAACGCGCCACCTCAGTAGCTGACCGCACGTCAGGGACACAACCCAACCTGAGCAATCCTGCAGGCTGATGGGCTTCTGAGGGGGATGTTTGGAGCTACAAAAAAATAGCAGTATTTGTACTGTACCCTCTCAGATACCCTTCCGCTGCTTCTAGGTGAAGGGCCAGACCTAAACGGGTGTCGTTTTTTCACCCCGTGCCCTATAGGTAGTTGAACGACGGCTGCTTGCACTGAATTCTGGGAGAGGTCCGACCACAAACGCCGGAAGAGGAAGCAGCTGCGTCTGCATCTCCCCCACGATAACCGCATCCCCTTCGTCTCGTATGCCCAGTGTGTGCCGTCGTCCCTCTTTCACAGATTTAATTTATGCAGAACGAGCCGCGGCGAAGGCTTCAAGACTTGAAGACGTCCCGCAGGACAAACGGCGCCTCTTTCTCTTTCTCTTGGCCTCTCTTTCTCTTCCTCCTCATTTTACTTGTCGCAAGTAATTATGGGTCAGAAAATATTTTTAAGAATGTCACGTGGATTCAACTTTTATTGTACAGTTCACCTGTAAAATAATGTGTAAATATATGGACAAAAGGAAAGAGAAACTAATATTTTATATGATGCATGAGACGAAAAGCGTAGTCTGTTATTTGTAGCTTTGAATATACTTTTTTTCTAATATTCAGAGGAAAAAAGCAAAACTTAATACACATAATGGCTGATCTCTTCACAGACTTCCTTTTTCCAGTGGGATGGGGGTGAGTGTGTGTAATGTGCTTGCGCACATGTGTTCGTATGTATGTGTGTCTGCCAAGCAGGCAATGCTGGATCCACAGATGTGTCACAGTTTGCTTTAAAACCACCTTCGTGTTTTAGTAAAACTGTTAAAGCAACAGGCAATCTTTAGATGTTTGTGCATCGTCTTATACACCTTAGTAATTGCAAAATAGAGATATTTCAGAGAGATGTTTAACATTTGTAAATAGTTTAAAGAGAAGGCTTCAGATTTAGTATATCATGCGGTTAGGCCAAAAAAAAAAAAAGTAGAAATGGTGCTTCGACTGTTTTGCGCAGAAACGGTAGTGCTGATAGTTACGCGCTCTGCTAAACTGGAACTGATGCTTAAAAACAGCAGGGTTATGATGAGGAAAAATATAATCGCCTAGTGTGTATGATCCTAAACGAAACAGGTAAATTAGCTTAAGGCTAAGCCATAGCTTCTTCTAGTTTTACAATGGTTTACATGGTTGTTTACACTGTTATACAGTGTTTTAAGATATGATTCGCTAAATAGGTTTGAATAACCAGAAATATAATTTTACACAACTAAACCTCTTTATCATCTAGAGATAGTCAATTATCACATATTTGCACAGCTTTAATGCAGGAATACTTCCACTTGCCTTTCTCGGGTCTACGTTCGTTGACAAACGATGACATTTCAATGACTTTGCAACCTTCTTCTACTCAACTCTGGAAAAGCGGGAATGTATCGATTCACTAGTACCTCTGTAACGCTGACATAGTCACTAGCAACTTCTAGCTCTTCGCCCAAAGCACAGAAACAAACTTAATTTTGACAATCTGATTCTGCTTTTTGGCCCCTGTTGTATTAATTTAAAATATGCCAGATTGTAGTTGATTTAATGTGATATTTAACCTGTTTAACTGTGTCTACAGGATCTTGGGATTCATAATTATGCTTGACAAGACACAGTCATTGCTAGAATGAAAGGTTCCCCAAAGTTGCTCAATATAGACGTTGTTAGTAGTTAGCCATCTTGAATGTTCAAAAGTAATCCGCTTGTTAAGTGTTTCCGGGTCCAAGCCTCTACTCGTTTTACTTGAGAATGCTATGTCAACAGCTGTTTTTAAGCACTGTGTATTCATGTTACACATTTAAAAACCCTATGGTGTACACTGTCCACCCTTTTCTTTAACGCGGAAGTAAACCTATGGGTGAGACTTCCACTAGAGGGAAATACGAGAAAAATAACAATGTGCAGTTAACAGTAAAACTGTTCGCACTACAAACCATTGTGTTCATAATTACGATAATACATTAAAAATAATATAGTAACACACCATTTTGCAATATCAAGCAGCATAGCAAGCTGTTTTGCGCAGATAAAAACAGCTTGACGCGGATGAGACCTGAAGCCACACCCATGACATTTACAAATGACATTTACGCCCACTTGTACAACTATTTTAACGATTCATAAAAAATGAATCATTGTCTGTCCATCTGGGATTTCGGTATGGCGATAAAGATTAGGATTATAATTTTTTAGAAGTATTATATCACATTATGAATGAATTAGCACTGCGTGTTGCTTTCTTGTGGCATCTGATAGAGCGTTTGGACCCGGAAGTGGTGGCGTGTGACGTCAGACTTAACAAGCGGATAATTGTTTTCCTGTAGTCAAATGGGTTTGCAGTTTAATTTTTGTTGTACGTAACTAACAGGGCTTGACATTAACACCCGCTAAATTTGGGTCGATTTCAGTAGTGACCTGTAACGCAATGTGCGTTTCCATTACAGATTTGCTCAAAACTTTTGCGTTGTTTTATAAATGTGGATAAAAAAACTATTGCGAAATCTTGTGCGACTAAACCGTAATTTTTTTTTTTTTCTCGCGATAAGTCGTGGCGATGGATGTTGGTAGGTTTACATATGTCGTAGCCACCGCACTTGCCATTCATTTTAATCATAGGAGATGTAGGCATCTATTTTTACAGAAACAGCGTAGAGAGCCGCATTTGGGATGTTTCGGAAACTGAAACGAAGCCGCGGTGTGGCTGGCATTGACTTGAGTGGCTGCGATGAGCCCTGCAAACTTGTGCATTGTAAATAAATAATAAAATAAATCCAAGCTTTAATGGCGGTTATTCAAGCATTGTGTAGGTGCACATATGAGGTGTTTTTCTATATTAAAGACTGATCATGTGACTTTTATGTACACAAGGTGACCTGTAAATGCAAAAAAGCTGTTTCCATTGCAGTTTTTTCGAATTGCGTGAAAAACCACCTCATGTGAGCATAAAAACTTTTTGCGATATATGGGAGTTTTTGCAAAATTGACGTGTTGTACGCCATTGGGCGTATTTTCAATTTGCGCAATTTGAAAGGTAATGCAAATGCAGCTACAGTCACTTCCACTAGCCACTTTGTCGGGTTGAAATTTCAGGATTTCCGCAGGTCCTTAAAAAAACGTAAATTTAGTTGTATGAAATTTAAGGACAAAAATCTTACATGTCTTAGATGGTACAAAGAGGTCTTAAATTTGGGGTCAATGTAGCTTAATATGAAGATTAAACTTCAAGAGCCTATGATTTCATTAAATATGTGCTGCACATTTCAGGTGCGGGGGTTTTTTATATATAAATGTATCTCTGAAGGGAGCTACTGTCTTCAGAAAAGTTTCGACGGCATTTTCATTGATAAATTAACGTTTGTAAATGCAGCGCTGTTTTGTGTACAGCCGTTATATTTCTTTCGATCCAAAAGCGCCACCTACTGGCAGAGAACGGATGTGCATTTTCAATAAGCCTGTACTGATTCATTTAGAACAATGCAAAAATCGACCCATATTCAAAAACCCAATATGCCTTCGAAAAAAACTAAACAATTAAGAAATGTATTTTTTAAATGAAATAATTTTAGTCTAAAATTAATGCAACTTTATTAATATAAAACATAATTTCCAGTAAAATAGGCACAGTGGCTGGTGAGCAAAAAAGTTAATGTCAAGCCCTGGTAGCTAATCTAAATAAAAATATATGCATATACAAATCAGGAAAACAGAAAAATTAACATTTTTATCCTCATGAAGAAACCTTAAACACTATTTTTTGTTATAAAAGCTGAGAGTCACTTTTATCAACAAGTAGCACTTATTGGCCTTGTGAGACAAGACCATGTTGTTGTTTTAATTATTATTCTAATCGTTAGAAGTTAGTGCACTAATGAGCAATATTGCCTCTTCAGGTTAATACAAGTAGACAGCTGTAGTTCATTCCAATATTTTCAATATCAAACCTCAATATATTTGAAAGTGCCAGTTTGAATGTTCGGTTTGTGTGGGATGTTAAAGCCAACCACCCAGAGTGCTGGTCCAATCACAGTTCATATTGCAGTATCCACACAATAGCAGAATATCTCAAGTGATCTATAATAATGCAGTATGTAATCAAACTCATCCTATTGTTCTTCTACCCTTCGAGTCGGTATATGACAGTCATTAATGTGTTAGTTTCTGTGGTCGTTTAGAAGCAACGGATGGTTGTACATTTGAGTACCACAGAATTTTATGTCGGCACGGCTGGAATGAGCAAGGCGAGATTATTGATTGAATGTAAACTGTCATTTAGCTTTATAGTAACATTTAAAGAATATTTTAAAGAGGAATATATTAAAAAAATTAGATGTTCTTATTTTTCTACAGCAAGGTCAGAACAGAGAATTTATGCAGATTATAGCTGATGTATAAAACAACTGTTATACACCTTTTGCTAGGAAAGGGAACAGAAAATCAAGCTTACTCCATATTGTAACCTCAAATGAAGGGTTTAAACAAACTGTGACACTCTGGAGGACCAGTTGAACTTTCTCCCCACAGTGCAGTTGGATTCAGGAAGTGTTTTTTGCCCGAGTAAGAGAGGTCATTGATGTTTGCTACAGACTCCTGCTTATGTTTTGGGGTACTTGAAGGTAATACTTTTTTTTTTTTTAAACAATAAAGAAGTCTTGCTTAAAGGGGTCGAAAATGACCTGATGCGTAGTGCACCCTCTCGCACCGGCATCAGATGTCAGTTATTGACGCATGATGATGTTTTAGAGTACAAGGGGTTGTTTTTCTGTTTTCTGCACTGATTTGTGTTGTGTCAGCCCTAAGGTAACAGAAATACTACAGCTTCCTCAGGTTGGTTCAGAATAATAATAATAAACCCACATCGATCTTGCCCCTCGTTTCTCTTCCTCACTTGATCTTGTGATAGTGACCTCTTCAATAACACATTCTTCTGCATTTACACAGGACGATACAAAATTGTTGCCCTCTATGTACCTCTGAATTGTCTGTGGTGCTCAATGCAACTCCATTTCAGCTGGCGTTTAGTAATTAACCCAAAGAGCTGTGAGGAACGATGGGAGAAATCCTGATGAATTTGTTTTTGACATATTAAAAGCGCCCAATGGAAAAGGAGGTGGTGAACCATGTTAAATGTTTTGTAGTTCTGATGTACGCACTAGAAGTTCTGAATGTCTATCAGTGTTCTCTTGCTATCATTTAATCTTTGTACGTGTGACGTTCTTTGCAGAGCACTTGTGTTTGGCTCATGAAATTTATCTGGTCAGTACACAAAAAAAAAAAATAGCTAATTATTTAATTAAATATACCTATAAATAGGTTTAAACTTTCAACATTTGTTAGGTTTCATCAAATTTTATGCTCCATCAGAGGCTACCAGAGCTTGGCTCTGTTTTCCTGAAGTCAATTTAAAAAAAACAAAACTATATCAGAAAACGGTGTGCTGTATTGGGTTCATTTTGTGAGCCAGGCCATTCTTACATTTAACAAAGAAATAATGGAACCTTTTTAAACAAACAGTGCCGTTTACTCCCCTTATTCAATTTTGAAAATAAAATTATTTAAAAATATATATACATACATTGTATTGCCTGTTTTTATTCCTGTGTTTCTCGGTGGGATTGTTTTCCTAAAAGTAAGTTTTATAAATTAGATTTGTGCTTTTGTAGAAGGGATTTTTCCAGTGAGTCAATTCATCATTCACTCAACCGATTTGTTCAAGTAAAGATTCATTCAGGCATAACGACACCAGTGTTTGTTGCTAGTAGATGATCACCAAATCTGAACTTTTGCTTCGTTTGGAGCTTTGGAAAATAGATAAACTACCATCCTGTCTTATTCTATATTGACTTCTTGTTTATTGAACTGTTGTATAAAAGCAACATCACACCCATAATTGTATATTCAGAGACTGGTCACTGTATTTGCCTCAGTTTAAGCAGCATGGGAATCAATCATCTTTTCCTCTTCACTACTAGTTAGTTACAACATGAAATAAACGAAATGAATATCAGAAGACGTTGAAAAAAAAAAAAAAAATCAGAATTGAATATCTCATGTATCGATCAGCCAGTTTCGAAAATCGTCAAGAAAACAGCTTGTAAATAGTCATAAAAGTCGTAGCATAACATTTACCTCAGAAACGTCAACAATGTAACTTTTCTAACATTGTTTTATTATTTTCATAAATCAGTCAGTTAACCGCTACAGACCTTTGTTTATATTCATGCAATTTAACACAACATTTTAATCTTGTAAAGTTGACTTTATTCTAAAAATATTACGGCACTAAAACGCTGCCTTATTGGCCATTACTAGGCCTACTTAATGCTAACACACGTTTGGCACAGCGACCCAAAAAATAAAAAAACATTTTAGTTTGTTGTTTACACATTTTAGTTGTAATTAATTTAATGTAATTCTCCGGGCCTTTCGTTCGGCAAATTCATCCGCAATATTCTCTGTGTTTAATTTAAGGCTCTGTGTTTTCTCAATGGAAAGAATGGCTACTTTGGATGTCATGTGTCACAGCTGTTATAGACTACAGTCTTTCTAACTACCAACCTTACAGGTTTTTTAATACATATATATTTTTTCTAAATCATATTTAGATCATAAATACAGAAATTGTTTATTTTATTCTTTGTATTCATTGTATATTTAACTGAAAGTTTGAAAAAAAAAAAGTTTAAAAGAATTAAAACGACATGCAAATGGCATTCTGAAAGTAACAAACGTGGTAAAAGATGTGGTAAAATGTTTATTGTAAAACACAAACAAAAAAGATTAACGTGACTAAATGGTAATTTATTACTTTAAATACAAATAAACTCCTGAGAACCCACCACATTCTTCCGGCCTTCCGAGACGACTTAATATGACGTCATAAAGATCGCGAAAGAAGCGTTCTAAATGACTCTTGGTAAAGTTGAGGTTCAGCCACTGATCTATAATAGAGAACTGGATAGCTCATGACGTCATAGAAGAGAAGCCACTGCGCCGCCATATTGCTATTCCCTAGTACTCGCAAACATTCTATTGAATGAATAGGAAATTATACGATTTTAATGAGAAAACATCACATAACAAGTCAGCGTTTTCATATCTGACGTCTCACGGTACATTCTCACAACGCAAACGTCCTAAGCATGTAAACGTTTATTTGTTTAATGTCCGGATTTCCTTCTGCTTATTAAAAAGTTACGTTCATATACATTACAGGAGCGAACAGCAGAGGAACATGATAAACATCGGACGTTCACCATGTTTACATATGACAAAATGCTCATTCTGAAATCTGAATAAACATTTGTGCTTTGTATACATGTAATTTGCCCTACAGTTAATCACGTTTATGCTGTTTTGTTATAGTGTTTTTATTCCTACAGGCTAAATGCAAGTTTCAACAATTATTTCGTTCAATCATTTTGAAGCAGGTAATGATTTAAACGTTTCTTAATTCAGCCTACATACCATTCATGTTGAGATAAATGTTAATAATAAACGTTAATAATACAAAAATGTCAAATATAACATTCTGAATATAGACAAATGATTTAAATAAAATAATAAAAGATAAAATGAAAATGAAACTAAAACTGTCAGCAGATGGCGGTATTTTATCACTGAATCATTCATTCAGAAATGAAGCAAGCCACTCTCTTTACGAATGTGTAATTGAATCAATGACTCGTTTAAAAACGCACGTTCATTTATAAACGGAACACAGCTGTTTGAACAGAGATGCGGCTCAGCTGTGACTTTGTTTCAGACTATTTTCATTGACGAAATTGGGCAAAATCAGGTAGAGTTACAGTCCGATAATGTTAGGCACTTAATATAATAGAATTTGCGCGATCTTTAAGAGTTTGAAATTGGTGTTTCTCAATTAGGGACATTAAAATATACACATCATAACTTGGAGAAATAATGCTGGTACGGATTTAAATACGTCGAGCTTTCCAAGATTTGAATTTCAATACAGCATAGAGCAATATAATAAGAGGCTTGTGTATTGTTTATTGTATATTCAAATCAATTTCAGATACCAGATATACGTTCATGTTTAATATGTCCTGCATAATTCCTTACATAAAGAAATATATTTTGTGTTGGATCAGTTAACTGTGTCGGCAAGTGCGCAGCTGACACACCCACCTGAACGATTTCAAAACATCGCTTATCCTGCCCGAAAAGACGATAAACATCGCAAATAACATTTTAAGTAAAAATTAATTTACATACACATATTATAAAAACTAGTCCTGTGTGACTGATACGCTTAAAATCGGTTGATTTTAGGTCAGCGGTTTGGCTGGGAGTCAATGGTACTCTCTGCTGGTAGGGAATAGTAAGATGGCGGATCGAACACTTCCGGTGGCTTCACTGCCTAACGGCAGTTATCAGTGGGTTCAGCGGATAATCTACCTGTTCTCCTCGCAGAATTACTGATACGTTTCTCTGTAGTAACTCCGTGATACTTTGTCTGCTGACCACCGGCACTAGTTGTTTGCACCCAGCTTCACGTGAAAAACGTTAAGTAGGTATAGTTGCCCCCCCGCCAGGCTGTGGTGCGGTGTAGGTGTGCAGGGGGGGCCGGGTAGAGTCGTAAATGACCGGTGTGGTGTAGTGCTTTGTGTGTGGTGGGGGGTGTGACACACGGTGATTGACAACTGGAGGGCGAGGTGGTTATTCTCTCTAATCAAATGAGCTTTAATGGTTTATAGCAACCCCACCCGACCCCGCCCTTCATTAGTAATGGTTGTTAATCACTGTTAACACCTGCTATAAACCATATGTATGAGTAGATAGAAGTAAAATACATATTAAAAGTAATGAGGAAAATAAATGACCAACAAGTTAAATACAATAAATGTTATTAAATGAAACGCAATAAACTCAGAGCTGAAACTGAATGATTCTTGTGTTGTTGTCTTGATTTAAACACTTAAAACTCACGATTCAAATCCAGCAAGATGTGATTCAGCATCCAAAGACTTAAGTGCATGTTTACATGAACTTGACAATATATATATATATATATATATTTACATTTACATTTACATATCTGATGAACGTGACAATATAGAGGGTTTTCACGAGTCATGACGCGTCATCAATCGGCCATATTGGCGGCACTGAACCAAACGAAACTCGCATATTTTGCGGATTATTGCTGCTGAAAATGGTCAATTACTTTCATATTTTGGGCTTTACTAATCGGTCGGACCGAGAAAAACATTTGGAGAACTATAAACTGCCAAAAGTTACAACAAATCAAGGAGAAGAGTGCAAAAAAACTGCTTGAGGAACAAAATGCGTTTGTGGTTGACCAAACTGAACCAGGATTTCCAGGGCAAGAATCTTGACGATATTCCTGTTTGTTCTTATCATTTCTGGTCAGGTAGGTAAAATATTAGGCTAATATCTTAATTAACTCGTACGTATCTTTAACACTTATTAACTTTAGTATGTCAAAATATTTTGCCCTTTTCTGCTTCTAAGTCCTTTTCTATATGATTTAACAGCTTACGCATGTTTTTCCTGTGGTTTAGACAGCATAAATTAGCAGAACAACATATTCAGTACACCATGCAATCCATGCTGTTGTTTACATCCGGGTAACTGACCAAACCGTGACGTAAATGCAAACCCTTTATAGTAGACAGAATACAAAAATACATAAATCTTTCACATACTGGACCGCTGCGGACTGTAGGGCAGTGATAGGCTTTTTCAATGATATATACAACCAGAATTTTTTTTTTAAGAAGTCTCGTTTCCATTTTAAAAAAATCTGGGCCCGTATCCCTAAAGATTCTGAGAATCCTCTCAGAGAGCTCCTAACTTAACCTAAAAATTCCTTGCCATGAGTTTTAGCTTAGAAGTGATTCCAGAACATTTTCAGTGAACTCTGAGCAAGGAATGGATGGAAAATCCTATCTTAGTGAGGAGGTGTGGTTGACCCCGTTGCTAGGTATGAGTCATCATTTCAAAAGCTGTGATTGGTTGATCCTACAAGTTTGATGAAAATGAACTTTTGGTGATAATGAGCAAAGGATGTACCCTCAAATCAATAAACATAATTATACACTCTAATCTTATGCAGACTGTAATTGTAAATAATATTTCACATTCAAGAAAATATCTGGAAAATGAATAGTAAGCTGTAGGGGTTATAGCCTTAAACTTAAACTTAAACATTAAAATCTAAAATATGTGAAAACATTACACCCTGTTCAAATAATGATTCGTGTCTTATTTGCTCATATTAATATCCTAGCTGGCATATTTTGCACTTTCACTCCCATATGGACCCCATTGAAAACAAGATGGCCTATCTCAAGGGGCTGTCCTTAATGAAGTAGAAATTACAACGTTACAACTCAGTGTGGTCTTAACGAGGGTAACACGGCTCAGCTTTTATCAATGTCTGTGATTGCTGGCTGGTCTATTTATGAAGGCTTGTTAACAAATATCCTACAAACACAGAAAATGGAGAAAAAAAGGAATCGCAAGCCGAACTGGACGGAGGAGCAAGGTTTGTTGCTGGCCCAGTTGGTGAACGAACATAAGGGTATGTTACGAGGAAAATTTGGCCCAACTGTCACTAGCCAAGGCAAGAGGCACGCCTGGGACACAATATCCCAAACAATCAATGCCTCTTTTCCACTGGTGGTGCGGACAGGCGACGATTGTGAGAAAAGGTGGTATGTGCTGCAGTCCAAGGCAAAAGATGAGATTGCAGCACACAAGCGGGAATCCTCACTCACAGGTGAGCAAAATATTATAGCCTACCACATAATCTGGCAACTTGCTCCTGCTGGCAAAGTTAATTTACATGCCTAAGTACTGTGTTCATTGACTGTTTCTTTCTAGGGGGTGGACCACCTGCAAAGCGGCTGTCCCAGGTGGTCAACACTGTCTTTCAAGTCCTGGGACACTCTGAGGTCAGTGTCACCGGGCTGCCAACAGGCATTGACACGTCAATGATGCAGGCCCTTGAAGTGCAGCAAAGGTAGGACACAGGGTTATTCATATCAACAGTGTTTATTCATTGCAGAAGCCATTTCATGTGTTATCCATGCTCATTGTATTAAATTAATTTAATCAAAACAATAATTAAACTAGGCCTATGTATTTCTGTAGCATGGAGCCATCACAAGAACCGGGCCCATCAAGTTTGCCGACAAGATTGCCGCCTGAACCATTTGCAGCTGCTACTCAGGATAGCCCGGCGGATCAAACACCATTCCCATCCGCAGCACCTGCTCCGTCAGCATCCCTGCAGGAGAGAAGATTGCAACTCACAATTGATGTGTTTGAACAACAAAAAAAAGTCCTTTCCCTTCAGGAGGAGTACTACCGCCTTAAAATTGAACACCTAAAAAATAAACCATTTACAGATTGTGTTCTGTGTCTTGCATTTAACAATTGCAGGTGATGTGCAGTAAAACTGTGGTAGTTCTTAATACCATCACAAGTTCTCAAATGACATGGGGCTACAGCTTGCCTGAAATGTAAATTTGTGAAGTTTGCCCTGTAAGGCAGTCCACTCTGGGCTAGGTTCCCCTGTGGAATGTGAATATCTTCTTCACCACCATCCTCATCGTTGTCTTCATCCTCATCGCCATCCTCCAGAGGTTCTGCAATCTGTCTAACCTTGCAAATATTGTGTAATATTGCACAGGCTATGATGACTTTGCTGACTTTTTCAGGCCTCAGCCGCACCTCTCTGTGGAGAACATGAAAGCGCCTCTTAAGCTGGCCTATGCCACGCTCCACCACCGCTCTTGTTGTCTTGTGGGCCCTACAATAGAATACAGACCTTTAATTATTTGATGGAAATATTGCACTACTTGGATGCTCTAACATATTGCTTGCATTTCATTTCCATGATTTTTGTAGTGTTTGGCTTACCTGTTATAGTTTAGTTGGGGCCCTTGGCGTGGCTGGAGGTAAGGTGTAAGGAGCCATGGTTTGCATGGGTAGCCACTGTCCCCTAACAAGTGGCAATTAGCTGGCACATAGCGTCTCTCAAAAAGCTGTCTGATGCCACTCTCGGAGAGCATTCTCGCATCATGTGTGGAGCCTGGCCATTTAGCCACAATGTCCAAAATCTTACAGGCCGCATTGAACACTATTTGCACATTGATGCTGTGGAAATTCTTCCTGTTAACAAAGACAGCCTCGTCCTCTGATGGCGCAATTATTCTCACATGTGTTCCATCAATTACACCCACAACGCCAGGGAATCCTGCAATGTCCATAAATGCCCTTTTATGTGTGTGTAAAGTGCGGGCATCCAGCGGGAATGAAACAAATTGTGTCACAATATTAGGTTGTGACAAAGCTGTCAGTGTTTGGGTGATGACTCTGCTGACGGAGGATTGGGACAGACCCAAGTCATCACTGCTGCATTGTTGCATTTTCCCTGTTGCCAAATACCTCAGGGTTGTGATTACTTTCTTCTCCGGTGTAATAGCGTTGTGGCGTCGAGTTGGTGAAGTAATTGCATCTCTAAGGAGATCCACCACAAACATGATTCCTGCACGATCCAATCTGTAGCGTCTCAATAATTCCCTGTCATCCAGTGTTTGCAGGACATCTCTCCTGCCTCCTCTGTTGGCCATTTTGTGCAGCTGCTTAGGGGAACTCCTAAGCCACTAAAAGTCCTCTTCCCTGCTCTTAGCAGATCTCGCCTTAGAAGCCCTTTTAAGCGCTAGGAATCTTGAGGAATAGCTTTTATATTAACTGGGATTTTCGTGTCACTTTTAGGGGAAATTCTAAGAAAACGTCATGACTCTGAGAATTTTCTTAGAATTTGGCCGCTAGGAGCCACTTTTTGCACAAAAATTCTTTAGGGATACGGGCCCTGGCCACTACCAGCAGTGTTGGGGAAAGTTACTTTTAAAAATAATGCATTACAATATAGTGTTACTCCATAGCATTACACCTAGTTACTTTTTACAGAAAGTAATGCATAACATTACTTTTGCGTCACTTTTTGTAACCGGAGCTCGACTTGCTTATTTGTTTTTAATAACAAAAGCCCAAAAGTTATACTTTTGGCAATTATAAAGGCCCTTTTACGCCAAAAAAAAAATGAAATTGAAAAGCCTCTGCACCTCATTCCCGATTTCTCTCAACGCAAGGACAGGAGACGTGTCAGCAAATAAAAGGGGGAAACAAAGTAGCATTACTTATTTTAAAAGTAACTCCGATATTTTCTTGTAAATTCAAAAGTTATGAGTTACTTTACTAGTTACTTGGAAAAAAAGTAATTGTTTTCATAACTTGCGTTTTACATTACCCCTGAAAAATTATCTTGAGACCAGTTGGTTAAAAATAATTTGTTAAAAATGGCTCAAAAAAGGTTAAGTTAGTCCTGAGGAAAGCTGAAGGTCATATATTTGCAGATGGCAGTTGGTTTGAACTTTCAAAGTTGGTTGGCATCTTTAAAAAATAATGCGCTTCATAACATTGTAGTTATTACATCTGCTCCTTGATTTAATATCATTTCCACATTGTGAAAAAAATAACCACATCTGACAGACTGAGACTGACCTTTTTATTCAATATTTACAGGAATAACATTTTTGCAGTTCTTCTATCATAATTCAATCATCACACTCTCCAAAGTTAACCCCTGTCAAATATTGACAAAGTCACCCTGAAAAAGTTACAAAAAAACAAACAAACAAAAAAAAAAAACAACCAAATCTCCTTCTCAATGGAAAAAAACTAATTCAACCATGACAAAGTATCAATATCTGTGCTCCACAGTAGAATAAATAAAAACCATTCGGAAGAAAAGGGCAGACTTAAGAAATGATACTATTCCTTCACAAAGAGACATCAAATGTATGCCGTGTGCTTCTTTCGAGAGAGTCTGTGTAAGCATGACTGTCCTTAACACTTTATGACCAGTGACGCAGAACCATCGCATTTATTAGTGCACAATGATAACCAATAAATACCGTGACTGGGGTTAAAGGCCACATGTGATGTAGTAATCCACTCTGACATCATTTCATACTACATTTCAAGCCTTTGGTAATATGGTAAAAATTAAGGACAATCCATCTACAGGCAGTTTAGACACCAGGCAGTTCCTATAGCATAATTCCCCATTCAATTCAGTTACTGAAGAGGGAATTGTGACTGTTATATAGCTGAGGCTCTTACCCACTAAATACTCCTGAGACGTGAGTAGATTTACCGCTGTGCGGTGGGTAGATGGTCACAGGGACAGTGCTTGATCTGGTTTTAGTTTTAGAGCTGTTGTAGTCAAGTAAGCTTAAACTTGAATAACGTAGACTGGAGCCAGGCCAGTGTTTCTCCATAGCACATTGCCCAAATAGGGGTAAAACAATATAGAAACAATATTCATGATTTGTAATTTAAAATGGTACTATGTGCCAGGACAAACATCTGGCAGGTTCAAGTAAACTGTTAGACGGCATACAGGAGAAATATAATGATCACCTAAAAACAGAACAGTGTGATTCAAAGTAAAGAAAGAGAAAAACAAGGAAGGATTAAGCAAACAAACTGAAATGCTCATTAAGACATGAGCAGTAAATTGTTTTTCATTCACTCATTCAGTCATACTTTACTCACACAAAAGAAGATTCACTCAAACATATAAACAAGCCATCTGCAGTCTTTGCGGAGTCTCTCTCTGTTCCACTTGCTCTGGGTTGTGTATATACAAAATGAAACTAAGAGTCAGTTCTTCCATCAGAATCCAGAATCGGGCTTGATAAACAGAGCGGAGAACGCAAAGGCGAGGAAAACGATTCCACCGATGATTGTAACTGTAGAGATAACAACAGGAAATATCATTAAATGAATCAGGATATAGGTCAGTGCTTATGCAAACCGACAGAACATGATACACTGTACTAAATGACTCATTCGCACCGGTTCTGACGGAGATTTTCTGAGCCACCATCCTTCCACCGATAACAGCCAGGCCTGTGCACAGACAGTGTCCCAATGTTCCTCCAACTGCTACTCCAAATGGATCCTGCAGCAAAAAAGCATCCAGTTATTTTGTTAACAATACTAAAGTCACTAGTATTGTGCTAGCTGCTAATAATCAGCAATATGGAGTGCTAAAAAAATGATATATATATATATATATATATATATATATATATATATAGAGAGAGAGAGAGAGAGAGAGAGAGAGAGAGATTCATGAGCATTAAGAACTCTCAAAATGATAAAACAAATAATTTCAATATAAAATTATTTTAAAATGTATTATAAATAACAATAGACCTCAAATAATGCAAAATATACTTTAATGGATTTCTGAATATTTAAAATGGTAAAAAGTGGCAAAGTATTTTTAGTAAAAAATTAATTACTTATAAAATATAATTCAGAATAAATATCTAAACTGATTCATTTATTAATTATAATCAATTAAAAATTAAAATCTCATCTAGGTTAGCAACTTATTAAAAAAAAAAATAAGGAAAATACAGTTTTCCTGGGCATTAAGAATATTTTTAAAATGGTAAAATGTGACTATTTTAGTAGAAAATTTATTTAAAATTAATTATAAATAAAAATTGATCTCATCCATTTTGTAAAATGCAAAACAGTTTCTTGGGCCTTAAGAATATTTAAAAAGGTAAAAGATGATTATTTTAATAAAAATTTATTTAAAATTATAAAAAAAAAAAAAATTGATCTCATCCATTTTTTAAAATGCAAAACAGTTTTTTGGGCCTTAAGAATATTTAAAATGGTAAAAGGTGATTTGAATTGAAAAACTGATCGCATTTATTTGTTTTAATACAAAACAATTTTAAGGGACTTTTAAATATTTAAAATGGTAAAATGTGACTACTTTAGTAGAAAATGTATTTACTAAAAAATTTTAAAATGCAAAACATTTTAAGAATATTAAGAAAATTAAAAAATGATACATGTGACTATTTTAGTAGAAAACTAATTCAAAATTAATTTATAAATTCAAATATATCTTATCCACTTTTTAAATGCAAAATCATTTTCTGAACCTTAAGAATATTTAAAATGGTAAAATGTGACTACTTTAGTAGAAAATGTATTTAAAATTCCAAATAAAAATTGATCTCATTCATTCATTTAAAAATGCAAAACAATTTTATGGGCCTTGAACACTGACTCTTTTAATAGAAAAAATATTTAAAATTAACTATAAATAAAAACTGATCTCATCCATTTTTTGTTAAACGCAAATTATTTCTTTGGCCTCAAGAATATTTAAAAATGATAAATGTCACTATTTTAGTAGAAACTTAATTTAAAATAATTTATAGATAAAAATTAATCACATCTATTTAACAAAATGCAAAACATTGTTTATTGGACATTAAGAATATTTAAAAATGATAAATGTGACTATTTTAGTAGAAAATTAATTTAAAATGAATTTCTACATTCAAATATATCCACTTTTTAAATGCAAAACAATTTTCTGAACCTTAAGAATATTTAAAATGGTAAAATGTGACTATGGTAGTAGAAAATGTATGTAAAATTAATTAGAAATAAAAATTAAATCACATCTATTTAAAAAAAAAAATTGAAAAGAAGAATTTTTTAGGCCTTAAGAATATTTAAAATTGTAAAATGTGACCATTTTAGTAGAAATTTAATTTTAAATTAATTATAAATAAAAAATGATGTCAGATTTCATCCATTTTTTAAAATGCAAAACAATTTTATGGGCATTAAGAATATTTAAAATGGTCAAATGTGACTATTTAGTAGAAAATGTATTTAAAATTAATTATATAAATAAAAATGTATCTCTATTTCTTGGGCCTTAAGAATATTTGGAACGTAAAATGTGACAAAGTATTTTTAATATTTTTTTTAAAAAGTTAATTACTTATAAATATAATTTAGAATAAAAGTCTAAAGTAAGAAAACTTTTTTTTAAACAAACAATCAAACAGGTTGGCAATTTTAATACAATGCAAATGGCCAATTTCATGGGCATTGAAAATATTTACATTTGTAAGAAATAAAAATTTAGGATGAAAGTCCAATCCTGTGAACATACCTCTCTTGCAGCCAGCACAATAGTAGCAAGCTGAGAGCGGTCGCCCCACTCTGCGAGGAAGGTGAGGGTGAGTGCCTGAATGAATATAGGTGAAATCACACTGTGCCACTTCCTCTGAGGTAACATGGTCGCTGCCGTCCCCGCTTCTACGTCGGGTGCGCCGTTAGCTAGCTTATAGCGCTGAAGCTGCGGGAGAAGAGGGAATTAGCCAATCAGAGGTCAGATGCTTCAATTATGCATAGGGTTTCATTTAGCCACACCTGCGAACAAACACACTAACAAAGCCTTTACCTCTTCATCCTTCTTCTTTATCTCAGCCTGGACCTCCTCCAGCTCCTCTTGCCCTTCATCAGGACTCATCCTCAGTCCCTCTCTCAGCATCCTCACACCAAATATGGCAAACAACGCTGTTGATATGTAGTAGGTGTAGATCCGTGGGATAATGGTGGTGGCATAACCAAACAGGACTAATGAGAAGACAGAGAGAAAAACAGGTCATTAATGCATTCAGGGGATTTTATAAATAACACATGCTAGATAAACACTCTCTGTTAATGCATTAGATTTTAAGTATGTAGAAAGGACAAACTCAGTGCTGCTAAAATATGAGCTAAAATATAACCCTAATAATTATATAAGACAGTGGTAAAGAGACAAAAAGGCCTGTCACTATAAGTCTTCTAGACCAGTACAGCATGACCACACATACATTGTTTTAGACGAATGCAAATTTACTATAAAATTTGCATTAGAAATTACATCCTGTAAACACCTCACAACACTTTCATTGACACTGTGTGTATCTCTAAGATAGATATGAAAGACAAGAATAGGATAACATTTGAAAACCCCTCAAAAGCACATAAGATCAAATCAAATTTAGGACACGTATAAATTGGAAAACGATGACAGTAATGACAATTTTTAGCCTTGAACATTAAAATTAAACAATTGATTGCAAATTAACAAATTAAGCTTTCATTCAGCAGGGTCTAACTAGTTTGTTTTTTTAGGCCAAATGGTGTTTTGTAATTACTGATAAATCCAAAATATTATGTTAAATTTATTATATTATTGTACAGTTTTAATGGTTAAATTATTCATTATAATTTTACGTTTTAATTGAGGTCAAGTCCACTTCCAGGATAAAAATTGATAATATACTCAACCCCCATGTCATCCAAGATGTTCATGTCTTTCTTTCTATAGTAGAAAAGAAATTAAGATTTTTGATTAAAACATTCCAGGATTTTACTCCGTATAGTGGACTTAAATGGGTGTAAACGGGTTGAAGGTCCAAACTGCAGTTTCAGAGCAGCTTTAAAGGGCTCTATACGATCCTAGCTGAGGAATAAGGGCCTTATAAGGCAAAACCATCTGTCAAAAAAATGAACATTCATATAGTTTTTAACCACAAATGCTGGTCTTGCGATGTGCATCCACGACTTAATACATCACGTTGGACAGGTCAAGCGTGGTTAGTTCTTCGTCTGTGTACTTTGGTTTAAAAAGGTAGGGTAGGAAGAAAAATTCCATCACATTTTCTCTTCCAACTTTAAAATAATCCAAAATCATTGTTTTACCTTTTTTTTGTAAAGGGTGTTTGACTTTCTTTACACAGTGACTTTGTAAACACTGGGTCGGTACTTCCACCTACATTACGCGTGCGTGATTACGTAATGCGTGAGGATTTGTAGTTAAAAAAGTACATCAATTTTTTTTTTTTAGAAAATGACAGATGATTTTATTAGAGAAGATCCTTATTGCTCAGCCGGGATCATGTAGAGCCTTTTGAAGCTGTATTAAAACTGCACTTTGGACCTCCAACCCGGTGATCCCCACCGCAGTTCACTATATGGAGAAAAATCCTGGAAGGTGTGGTGAAGCATATCAACCTCTGAACATGATTTAAAACGAAAGTTTGCTTTTAAACCACCTACCTGACAGACATGTCATGAGTCCCAGAGCCAACATGGCGCCTGCCAAAACAGTGAGGCGATTGTAGCGCATAGCCATGATGGCTGCGATGAAGAACGTTTTGTCTCCCAGTTCAGAGACAATGATGACTGAGAGAGCCGCCACAAAGGCATGAATAAAGCCCAGGTTTCCCTTAGTGGGTTCATCAACACTCACTACTACGCCAGGTGCGTGACCGGTGGTTGCCTTCTGCACCTGGACAGAAGTTATATCAATTAATAGTAACAATTGTACAATTTGGTACAAGCAACAAATTTATTCAAAATATGAAGAAATAGAAACATTTAGAGATATAATTAGGAATTTAATATGTGACCCTGGACCACAAAACCACTCGTAAGTAGCACTGTTGTATTTGTAGCAAAAGCCAACAATACATTGTATGGGTCAAAATGATTAATTTTCCTTTTATGCCAAAAAACATTAAGATATGTAAGACAAGTAAAGACCATGAATATATTTTAAATTTCCTACTATAAATATATCAAAATCTAATTTTTGACTAGTACTATGCATTGCTAAGAACTTCATTTGGACAACTTTAAAGGTGATTTTCTCAATATTTAGATTTTTTTTTGTACCCTCAGATTCCAGATTTTCAAATAGTTGTTTTACAAACAAATACTGTCCTATCCTAATAAACCATACACCAATGGAAAGCTTATTTATTCAGCTTTCAGATAAATCTTATGTATAAATTTCACAAATTTGACCCTTATGTGTGGTTTTGTGGTCCAGGGTCACATATTAGAATTTATATTTTTTATATATAAAGCAAGGATTAAAGTATCCTGAGATTCTGTACTGTAAGTAGTATTGCTTATTGCTTATTTTGCCTGAAAAATTGTATTGTAGACTTGGACATTGAAATGTAAAGAACTGAACAAGAATGTTATGAATGTCCAACTTTCTATCGTCTTCTCAAATCCTTGAGGTAATTTTATAAATTTAGTCCACCATGTTAACTTTTCCAACTTGTACCATTTTTATTTTATATATGTGAGCTGGCTTTATGGTACTGCTTTTATTTAGATTGATTGTTCTCTACCCGGTTGAGAACTACTGATTTGGACAATCAACTTGGCATGCTAAAGGAATAGTTCACCCAAAAAAAAAAATGTTGTAATCTTTTACACACCCTCATGTCGTTCCAAACCTGTATAAGTTTCTTTCTTATGTTGAAAGAAGCTATTTTGAAGAATGCTGGTAATCAAACAGATGCTGGTCCCCATTGACTTCCACAGTATTTCTTTCTCTACTATGGAAGTCAGTGGGGACCAACAACTGTTTGGATCTTCAAAATCCTTCGAAATATCTTCATAAGATAGAAACTTACACAGGTTTTGGAACGACACGAGGGTCGTAAATGATGACAAAATTTTCATTTTTCGGTGAATTACTCCTTTAAACTTAAGAAAAGCAGCATCATAACTATAAAAACACTTTACTACAGATCAATAAACCTGAGTATTTTTTTTTATATTTGATATGCGCTCAAACCTCTACAGTCAAAGCTTAATTTCACTGCCAAATTGTGTCTTGACTGGTGCCACACTTCATGTTTGTGAGGAGTGGGCAAACTCCTATCATAGACATTACCAAAATATAAAAATGTAAATTATTCCGAAAATCTCCTGAATGATCCCTGCTTGTCAAAAATAAATTTATCTGTTTATTTCAGCCTGAAAGTCTATTAGAGAGCGTGTAGTCAAAATAGTTTCCTTTGAATGCCACTAGCCTAACTAACCGGCTACTTCCTGCACAAATCCTCTTTGAACATTTATAGTTTTAATAAACATTCTTACATTTATGTTATCTAGCAAAGACGATAAACGTTTCATACGAACCTCCGCAGGCTGCTCTTCGTGAATGACTTTATTCTCTTCTTGAGTTGCTATAACTCCGGTTGAAAACAACACAACGTTCAGTAGAATAAGGAAGCATATAGACCTGCCACCGGCATGCCGCTCGCCGGCCCGAAGAGGCATCTTAAGGGCTGGCTAATACGGCTTCTGCTGTGGTAATACTTTGCAAATCAAGCTAATAAAATGGCTAATTTATATAGATTAACGTTACGTCGCTATGATCTGACTAGCCCACCATGGTCATTTTCGCTGAAAGACTGATACCAAGGCAAAGACAAAATTGTCGGTTGAAAACTAACCGCGATTGGCCAGTAGAGAGGTAAACGTGTACAGCAGAGACATACGTCAGTGAAACTGAGCTAGGCTATTGGTTGAAACGTTAGCGTCAATGTCGTATATGAGGAACACTTTCATGATAGGTAGAGTTACAACGCCAAAGGGAAGTGAGAGATTAGGATCTCGCTTGTCTCAGTAACCACACTTATTTACAAATAGGAGTTTGGCTTCTTACATTTTTAAAATGTAATTATAAGCAGCCGAGCTGAAGTAGTAATAGATATGGTTTGCTTCAATTGCAAATGGCATCTTGTTTACACGAAATTCAAATATTGATAATCGTTATTCATAGTTATTGCATATATAGTTGGCTTACGTGTAAATAAAAGATAAAAGCTGTTTGAATTGTTTGAACAATGGTGGGTACATAAACACTTCTATGCACTATTTTGTAATACTGACCTCAAGATTTTTGAAACTAATTCATAAACTTTTAAAATCTTACTTGTATATGCCCATTGTATTTCTTCATTATTTCCACTATTATATAATTGTTAACCTTTCTTTATTTGTATTTGCTTATGGTTTGTTCAAAATCCTAGTGCATATACAAGTGTAAAGAAAGTAAAATAAACAAACATATAAAACTGTTATGAATTGATCAGTAGCCAGGAAACTTTAAAACTTAAAACTCGTTTTACAACTTTAAATTCTAGATGCTGGGGAAGCCGGTTTCAGATAGTTAATATGTGGTAAGCCACTTCCTTTTTAAGTAATTTGCTGACATCTCCTAGTAACTAAGTCTAAGTAAGTAACTAAGCAAGCAGCTGCTGTCAGTCACCTTCTAAGGTCAATCTGTGTCAGGGCCACACTCCATTTAGGTCATGTTGTGTGTATTACCCTCCTTGTCCTTACACATTAAACATGCATGATCAACATGTCAGTTGTCCCTATTTAAAAGAAAGACATTAAAAGTATCTGTTTTTGTTTAGTTAATAGTTTATTAAATAGATTCTTATTTCCATATAAAAGAGCCTTTTACATAAAAATCACAGGACAAATGGAATAAAAGCTTTGCGTTGACGTGGATAAGTCTCAAACTTGCTCTTGTAGTAATCATGACAGAGCTGTGCAGCCAGTGCCTGGTTACAGAGTACATACAGTACCACCAGCCACCAGGTTAGGGAACTGCAGCCACAACAAACACTCATGGCAACATAAATCAGGAGCTCAGCCAGGTAATGTGGACAAGAGACCAGCTCAAACCAGCCCCCATGTGGCATCTTGTGGGCCAGAGTCTCTACTTTACCTATATTGGATAGACAGAACAAAGATTTAATATTTGTAAAAAAAAATAAAAAGTTATGCATTTATTTGTTACGTTAAGTTATTAAAAGTTAAGTTATGCGTTTATTTGATACGTTTTATGTTTTGTACATAATATTGTTGCTTTATATTGTGTTATTTAAAGTTGCAGTTATAATATACAGTTATAAGACACATTTAAAATTACTATTTTTTCTGTTTCTACTTAGTATTAAAAAAAAAAGAATCCTCAAGAAAACTCCAGTGTTTCCTACCTGAGCTGTCAGTTCTCATCTTGGCCAGGAGTGAGAGGGACCGGTTCTGGAGGAGTGATGCCCAGATGAAAAGAAGAGTCCCAATTACATGATGCCATGCGAGCTGATTAAAAAGAGGCAAAGACCCTGGCATTGCAGAGAGATACAAATACACAGATAGTTCAGAGAAAATGTTCAGACACATTTTGGATGATAAATACTGAAATATTTTTGGTCAAGTTAACATCAAGTGCATTTTAGTATAAAAGAACAGTATGACAAAATGATAAAAGTAAGAAGCTATACTAACCCGATTGTGGCAGAGAGGCATTTACACACAGGACAGTTAGTCCAAGTAGGACATAATAACCTAAACCAAATGCATACTGGACAACATGGATAACACCATTAGAAAACACGCTGACAAACAGGCACTCCAGTAGCCGTCTGAAGGAATGGACCCATAGTAGCACTTGTAAAAGCAGAATGGAGAGATGTAACTCTGAAAAGCACACATAATTAATCAAGTGAATATTCATTGGATGGTAAATGTTAAGTACATTGCAACAATTTAAAGTAGAAAAATATTAAAATAAAATTTATAGTAGTTTTACTGTAGTAACATATAGGTTGCCATTGTTAAAAATAATAATAATAATATATTTTTTAATTTAATTAAATTTGAAGTACCGTTCCAAGCAGCTCTTGGTCTGCCAGTCAAACACCACAGCGCGTTAATCAGCCAATCAGGGAGAGGCTCATTCATGACGACAGAACGTACGGACAATAGTAGGAGCAGCCCATTCCACATGACAGACAGCGCATAGAAGTGATAGAAGCACCTAAAGACAACAATAGAAGAAATGTTTCCTGCATAGTCGCATTGACATGCTCAGACAGTGATATTTGGGGAATATACAGATTCACTTAAAGCTACATTTAATCCTGAATCACCTCTTTGATACGTCAAAAACGAGCTGCCAGCTTAGGCGCTTGATGTGTTCTTTAGTTTTTCCATATCGGATTAAATCCTGAAACACGTGCTCGAGGCTGTGAGGCAGTTGCAGTGAAAACTTATGGAGACAAAAGGCTATTATAAAACATAGCGCTAACAAAAACCATATAACATTAACTATTGCTATAATGTCGAGCATCGCAGCAGCATCATAGTACTGTACGCTCGTGTAAAGATACCGAAGGAAACAAATACTGGATATTTAGGTTCCACTCATTCAGGAATTTGCTAATAAACACCACCGCTACATGGCCTACAGGTAATATGTGCTGAGATAAAACCCACAAAGAAGAAACATTTATGCATGTCTCTATACAAAATTTCTTTAAAATGTACAGCTATATATATGTGAATATGGGTGTTTAATTAAAACGAACTTTTGTTGAATTTATTCTGTAGATCATAAAAACGTGGAGAAACAGCGATCATAACACCACTGGATAGCAAAAACATTACATGGTACCGGATGTTTCTAAACTATTTGTTTGTTAAAATATCTATTCAATCCTTCATTGCAGACATCTTTAAAATATAGTTTCAAAATCGCCATTTGCAGTTCTACCTATGAACACGAGGGGGCAGCAAGCAAAACATTTTCATTACTCTCAGAAATTAATTGGTTCACTGGATTAAATCGTTTGATCATACTTTTCATTTATTTATAAGAGTTTGTACATATCTGTAGAGCAGAGTGGGGTAAACAGTGCCACATTTTAGTTAATTTGTTTTCTAGACAATGAGGTAAAAACTAATATTCTCACTAATATGTCAGGATGTGTACTATCAAATTTGAGGCAAATGCCTATTGCATAGTGCTTTAGAAATATGGCATTAGTGGTCAAGTGACACAACTTGACTCCCATTATAGGACAAAATGCGACCTGTGGGTCAAAATAAAAGATATAAATAATAAAATAAACAACAGTAATTGTATTTGTGATAAAAGCAACATATTGTGGCCATTACTTGATTTGTAGAATAATTACTTCTGTGTGTGTGTAATTAGTGCAATTTATCATTCATATACTAAGTTTTTTTTTTATCTTTTACCCTTAATGGGGTTCTTTTAGTATCGTAAAAACAATAACTTTTGATTGTATGCTATTTCTTCCCTGCTGGTTTTAGCTGGTCAGCAGGCTGGTCTTAAAGGGGTTTTGGCCACTTCCTTAGCTGGTCAGGCTGGGAGACCAGCTAGATCAACCTGCTAAAACCAGCTTGAACAGCCTATCCAGACTGGGAGACCAGCTAAAACCAGCTACTTTCCAGCTTATACCAGATATAACCAGCCAACCAGCCTAGGCTGGCTTTAGCTGTTTTTTTTTTTTCTTCCAGCAGGGTTAAAAAGAATATATTTGATAGCTGAAAAATTTATTTAAAGGCAACCCTGGGTATTCAGACTTGTATGACTTAATATAGCATAAATGATGTCTCTTACTGAAATATGTAGAAGAAAACCCATGAAAGCTTTACATTATTAAAAAAACTCACATCATTTATACTTTCGACTATGGGGTGCGCCATTATTTCGATGACATCAGATGGTTGTACTCATTGAGTTACTGGCACTAACTCACAATTTTTACCCCAACACAACTCGGAAAAAGCAACTCAGAAAATAAAATATACAGCGCCACTTTGTATGGCTTTTGGTAGTAAGTTTCAGTCAAAAGGCAACAAGAGAAGCGCTGTAAGTCTTCACTGTGTTCCTTGCAATAAGAAAAGGAGAAAAGATGGGAAGATGCCTGTGGATGAATAAAACTTCCTCAAGACCCACGTCTTAGTTCTTTCCACTTTAGCCCTGATGCCTTTGAAGCTTTTAGTAGACCACAGCTACTGAAAGAGCTTGCAAACGGCAGAGACAAGAAATGCTAGATGCCATCCTGGCAGGATGTAAACATGCCAACGCTTGTCATGATGCCGCAGCCATTGAAGGAGTTTCTCAGTACAGATTTCACTTGATATCTGGGTGCGTTTAGACTTCTTTGTGGTTAAAAATCAATAGGACAGCATTTGGTTTAAGCCTACGCTTATATCCATTGCCACCTGTTCTTTCAGTAGCTGTGGTCATCGTATCAGTATTTTATTTTCCTAATTGTGTTGCGGTAAAAATAGCAACAGGTAGCGCCAGTAGTTCATTGAGTGCAACCATTTTACATCTTCAAAATAATGGTGCCCCCCATTGTCCAAAATGTATATAAAACAATGTATAAGGTAAATCTTTCATGGGTTTTCTACTACATATTTCAGTAAGAGACATCATTTACGTTATATTAAGTAATACAACTCTTAATACCCGGGGTTCTCTTTAAAAAACTGTCAAGTTGAGATTTGAATCTGTGGTGGAAGGAAGTAGTCCTGCACTCAAGGTTTTTTTTTTTTTTTTACGACACCGTTGTTTTTTATTTACACACTTGTGCAGTCAAACTGTTGCATGAAAGCAATATCACACTTGTAGCCATGCAATATGGCTCTATAGCAGCATGGATGTGGTTACGTACTGTACTTGGTCTGTGGCCTTGTACATTTAAAAGTGTTTTTGAAGTTAATATTTCACTCATTATCTTTTACCATTAATGGGATTCTAATTTATATCAGGAAGTAACACAATAACCAGACAGTATGCATTTGTCTGTTTGCTTTTACAGTTTGTCTGCCAATGCAAGGAAACCTCATTCCCCACTTGAGCCATTAACTATACCATATGTGTTCAGTCAATAAAAGAGTGTGTGCAAGAGAGTAAACCAAAGCCTCTAAAGTATTTGAGTCCAGGATGCCTCATAGAAAAGGCAGGTTTCCTATCTGAGGATGTGTGCAGTATTTCCTGCCCCCTCCTGACTCTTCCTCACTGTCCCCAGTGCTGGACCCTCATTAGGCTCCTTTCTGACACTCTTATTGTCACTGTTATTCTCTTTCCATCCTTTCATCCCCCTACCCATCCATACACGCTGCTTCTCCACCAGTTTCTCAATGGCCTCCTTTGAATCTTCCGCTTTGCGTTCCCCAAACACCCAAACACACACACTAACCCCATTTCTCACAATACCTTGGATTTGTTTTTCATTGTTTTCTCTCACTGTATATATAAAGAAAATGTATTCATCCATCCCCCATCCATCCATTCGCCAAACCGCAAGTCGTCTGTAGGGCCGTGGGATGGAAATGCATAATCATGTCTAATTATTATAACTATATAACATATGAATTGTTGCTGCATATATTTATTTTGTGATTTATAAAATCACAATTATTTTGAGATGTAAAGTCAGGTTTGTAAAAGATCAGGATTCGATCTTTTATCAGATTTCACATTCTACAAATTGCATCCTGTATTCAACATAGGCCTACGTTGGCACGTCCCAAATTTTATCTGTAGGCCTATATTGATATCTATATATTGATCAAAAGTTCAAAAGAAATCCTAACCCCAGCACGTGCATGCACATTCTGCAAAAAACACTTATTTGTTCTCATGGTTGTGTTCTTCAGAAAAAACCCCAGATGGTTTAAAACAGTTTTTATTCATTCTCTTAAACCCCGAGAATAAGCCATTTTCAAGTGCATAAACATGGTAGGTATTGTGCATTTATATGTTTCAAAGTGGTGCTATGGTTAGATTGTGTTACTGATCATATTGCTTTCTCACTCTATTGTCTGCTTGGCTGTAGGTTCTTTTTCCATGGCTTTCCGTATGTTTTCTTTCCAATACCCAGTGCTGATGACAGAGCAGGAACTGGCACACCTTGACCAGGCCCACTGGGATGCGGTAGGCAATAAAGTATTCAATTATTACATCATGCTTAAAAATAACAAAAAAGAAAAAGAAGAAAATGTATATTTTTAACTTGCACAGAATCAGGTCAGAATTACAAACCTAAAAGGAGATTTTGAATGTTTTTGAAACTGAAGTGTGTATTTCTGTGCCTTTTTTGTCACTGGTTTGAATGTTTTAAATTGAGGCTTTGCAGAGAGTTTGATTGACAGGTGATCTGACCAATCATTACGCCAAATCTGACATTTTTGTCCGACAAACAAACCAGACGGGAGAATAGATTAATGCTGGTGGACTTGAACTTGAAAAATGGTGTGTTTTGAGTCTTTCCACAGTTAAAACAAGATGCCTTCTGATGTTCATTCATGTTTATTTCACACTATAACTAGTAAGGAAAATATTTGGAGTACTATAGCCTGCCAAAAGTTATAACAAATCAAGGAGAAGAGTGCAAAAAACTGTCTGAGGAACAAAAGGCGTTTGTGGTTGGCCGAACTGAACCAGGATTTCCAGGGCAAGAATCTTGACAACATTCATGTTTGTTCTCATTTCCATACAGGTAGGTGAAATATCAGACTAATATCTTAATTAATACTGCTCGTATATATCTTAACCACCTATTAACTTTAGTTTGTCAAAATATTGCGCCCTTTCCTACTTACTAAGTCCTTCTCTATATGATTTAGCTGCTTCCACATGTTTTCCGTGGTTTAGACAGCATAAATTAGCAGAACAACATATTCAGTAGTACATTAACCGTGCAATCCATGGTTCTGCTTACATACGAGTATCGCCAGTGCGGCTGCGCATCCAGGTAACTGAACAAACTGTGGCGTAAGTGCAAACCCTCTATAGCAACAATAACAAAGGGGGACGTGCTTTTGCGAAGGGTCAGTTTCTTTGCAAAACTCTTCACCCATCTTCCAATGGTTTTGTATAGACAAATATTGCACCCCAAACTAAAAATTAAGCTTAAATAACCAATCCCTGTGTTCGAATATGTCCATAGTAGGCAAAAACAGAATGTGACATGAGTAGTATGTCCAAATTCATAGTTTTCACAAAACAGAAGGGAGTTTCCCGTATACACTGTAAAAAATAAAAAACACAATTTGTTGAGTCAGCTTAAAATAATTTGTTACCCTGCTGCCTTAAAATTTTAAGTTAAGTCAACTAAAATAAGTTTAGTCAACTTGAAATGTTAAGTTGTACTAAGTAACAACTTAGATATTTGTGTTTGCTAAACTTAACAGATGGGTAAGTAGTCCAGCTGCCTTAAAATCTTAAGTTGATTCAACTCAAACATTTAAGTTGTCATTTAGTATAAATTAACATTTCAAGTTGAATAAACTGTTTTTGAGTTGACTGAACTTAAAATTTTAAGGCAGCCAGGTTACAAATTATTTTAAGCGGACTCAACAAATTGTTTTTTACAGTGTACCTTGCTACTTCTAGTGAGATTCTGAACATTTTACAATCCCATGAGGCCAAGACTTTCCATTGATCTATGGTTTGTTAGGATATGACAATAATTGGCTGAGATACAACTGTTAGAAATCTGGAATCTGAGGATGCAAAATGTTGCCTTTAAAATTGCCTTTAAAGTTGTCCAAATGAAGTTCTTAGCAACACACATTAGTAATCAAAAATATATTGATATATTTACAGTGGCAAAAAATGTACAAAATATGTTCATGGAACATGATCTTTTCTTAATATCTTATTGATTTTTGGCTTAAAAGAAAAATCATTTTGACCCATACAGTGTATTTTTGGCTATTGCTACAAATATACCCGTTCTACTTAAGACTGATTTTGTGGTCCAGGGTCACATTTCATTCATACTACACACATGCATACGAAGCAAGTTTCAAGCCAAATTTAGTACCTACTATACAGTATGTGATTTTAAACTCTGTGATCTAATACTTTTCGTACAAATCAAAGTACTGTAGTAATGGCTTTCTTTGTGAAACTGTGATGAAAGAAAGGATTTTAATATTAAAGAAATCTATCTATACCTGACTAGATAGAGCTTAGCAATTCTTCTCCATCTCTTTTACTCCATCATTTTTAGATTTTTGTTTTTCTCTTGCCTATAATGATAAAAAGCAATATGAAGAAGAACAGACAAACACAAAGAGGTCCCTTTGAGGGCTTTTCCATGCCCACTGTTAGCATGAGTCTGAAAGATAGGAAGTGCTCTCTTTTTCCTGATCCCCTGCTCAGAGGGGGAAGTGTTTTAGGTGCTACGACTCCCAGCAGAAATGACCAGGACAGGAAACATGTGGTGGTTGGAGACTCAAACTCTAACCCTTTTTGATCAAACCCCTACCTGAAAAACCAAAGCTTTTTAAGACCCATAATGCATCAGTTCACATGTCCCTACTGAGAGTAACCAAAAAGAGACTAAATGAGCATGCCATTGTGTAAACTTTCCCTATATATAAATAAGACAAACACAAGTCTAGAAGTATTTCTGGTCTTCTCAGACAAGGTTAATTTCACAGGTACTTTTGAAAACCACTTTTTCTACTGTATTAATCCATGATTACAGTTCAATATCATGCACCAGTGGCATAATGAGGCAATGTTTGCCATGAGTGTAAATGTTTTAGCCACTGTTCCTAAGAAATTGTGTAAGCATTGTAAACAACCAATAGTTGACCCAAGGCCTGATATTGTCCATCGCTCATTCACAAGGCCTTAGTGCATTGTTTGCTTGGAGATGTCCTGTGTCATACGGCTCACTGTTACACAACAAAAGATACACCCTCCCCTTCCCACTTTTATCCTTTGGATCCACCCATATCCCACTGGCAGCGTCTCTGGGACATTCTATCTCAGCTTGCTGGAAAAACAAGGGAGGTTACCATTCCTCTGCCAACCTCCTTACCTCCAGAGAAGGGGGGGGGGGTAGAGGGGGGATACTATTAATGACTGAAGTGCTGTAACACTTTACAGTACAGGAAACATGGCCACCCAGACTGTTTACAGACAATGGAATGGTCAGAGTGTCTTCGTCTGCAAAATTAATCTGCTAGTGTTTTACAGACAAGCCATAATGTAGCGTTTCGATCAGCGAGTTACCTAGAAGGTGGTCCAGAGAAGTCTAGATATTCAGTTTTGTACATTTAGAAATGTAATTTATTCTAATTATCCTAAAAAAAACAAACTGTTGCCTCAAAAGGGGCACTCTAAACATGCTGGGTCATTTTTTTTAATGCAAATGCTGGGTTCAGCCTGCTGGGTCATTTTATTGGATTGTTTTAATATTTTTACCCAGGTGCTGGGTAGTTTTTCTGCACTCTATAAAATGCTGGGTTTTTTTTTTTTTTTTTTACCAAATGCTGGGTTCCACTCTGCTGGGTCATTTTATTGGATTATTTTTAATGGTTTACCCAGGTGCTGGGTAGTTTTCACACTCAAAACAAGTTAATTTTTCAACACAAATGCTGGGTTCAGCCTGTTGGGTCATTTTATTGGGTTGTTTTTAATATTTTTACCCAGGTGCTGGGTAGTTTTTCTGCACTCCATGAAATGCTGGGTTATTTTTTTTAATTTTTTAACAGAAATGCTGGGTTCAGCTTGCTGGTTCATTTTATTGGGTTATTTTTAATGTTTTACCCAGGTTTCTCTGTAACTACGCTGCTGGGTCATTTTTAATGCTGGGTTGCTGGGTTGAGCCTTTTGCGTCCTCTACAGGAGGGATTCTCAGCGTTGCTGTGCGCTTCTTCAGCGAAATAAAAGTTTGTATACATTTTATTTCATTTTTTTTTTTCATTTATTTAATTTGGGGGCAGTTGTGGCCTAATGGTTAGAGAGTCGGACTTGTAACCCAAAGGTTGCGGGTTGAGGTGAGACCCTTAAACAAGGCACCGAACCCCGAACTGCTCCCCAGGCGCCGCAGCAATGGCTGCCCACTGCTCTGGGTGTGTGTTCATGGATGGGTGAAATACAGAGTCACCATACTTGGCCACAAGTCACCTCCTTTCCTTTATCTTTCCTCCTTTCCTTTATAAAGTCTTTACTGTGATGTAAATTGTATTTTTTGTTACGCAGTGCAACATACAAGGATGATATGTCAGTCAGCTGCATCAGCAGCAGTCGTTTCGCATGATGGAAATGCCTTTTGCCTTGCATAACATAAACTAATTTTATCCATTATAATACTGAATTTAATTTAATTTGATGTTAAAATATGTTCTCTAATCTCTGTAATGTTTGTTTATGGGCAGGTTATGGAGTCAGTCACAGCATCTTTCAGCTACGAGTGAAACGCGAGGTGGCGGTCTGAGGTTCATAGTTCCCCCTGCAAACAGCAGCCCATCACCAGCTCCGATTTCAGCGATTTGCCGGCACTAGAAATTAGCACTATTGAATACATTAAAATTAAAATGCTACTTTTAAATGTTACATTTAAACGAGTTTAATGGTATGTAATGTAAACTATGCTGTATTCACTTAAATAAATTAAATTTGCCTTATATTTTTGTCCATGGGTGTTCTTGCTTAGTAATAAATGGTTATCTTTTGATTATTGCTGTTGCCTCTATATTCTTCGTGTGATTTTTTAAAATTTACAGTCCATTTAAAGCCAGTCAAATAATAATTTTTAAACAATAGTTGACCTATAAAACAACCCCAGCATGTTGGTGCAAAACCCAAAACAGCTGCATCAAAATAACCCAGCATGTGTTCTGTCTAATTACCCTGTGCTGGGTTGCCAAATAAGAGCTTGGGTTGTTTTTAACCCAGCATTTTTAGAGTGTGCCATTCAGATTCAAGAATCAGTCCATATACTTTCTGTTTAGCTGAGATCTGTAATTGCAGTTTCTGTCATTAACTAGGTTTGTTTTGTAAACACTATTACCTTTTTACAATTTTATAAAAAATAATAACACTGAACTTAAATTATTCTTTAATCAAAACTCAACTTAAAATCAACCAAGCTGCACAGTTGCTATAGTTATATATTGACTTTTATTTGTGAACGTTCGTTTGCATGTCCAAAATGTCCTTGTTGCAATTCGTAATTATTTTACGTTTTGGCAAATTAGTTTCAAAGTTTGTACGAATTACTAAAGATTCTGGCAAGCGAGAAAGATCCTTGTTTAGTTATGATTTTAATTCAGACTCCAAAATAAGCATAACCTTTACAAACTAATAAACAAACAAACTAAAAAAACAAACTTAAAAAAATAGATATTTTCATATTCCTTTACACTTCCAGTACTCTTTTAAAGAAAACATGTATTCTCCATCCATTTTTTTTTTTAATCACACTTAACCCAACTTTCTTCAGACTTTATTTCTTTTGAGAGAGTTTAAACCTTATTAAGGGGTCACCATGCCCCTCTAAGTTACCCACCATGATTTTCACACTGCATTTAGAGGGGTTTTTGTTATGTGGAAACTGTGCATTTTGCATATCTTCAATTCTTGATTGAATTAGGTCCCTATCGTAATTGATCTCTGAAGTAATTTAGACTCTTATGTTTAGTTCCGGAGGTCTGTTTTTCCTCGGACCTTCGGCCTGTAGAGTCTGCAGATATTAAATGAACAGTAATGTCTTTGATTAGTAAGTGTGTCGAGCTCCTCCCTCCCTCGCCTTCCTCTCTATCAGCGCACTTCAGTCACGCGTCCGTCAGTGAGCGCGCAACAGGTCTCTATCAGTGTCAAAAGCGCAAGGATTTCTGTCTCTTATATAGTCTATTTTTAATTTGTCTCTGCAAAATTAAGGATTTCAAAAAGCGTATCGTACAGAGCACACCTGTGTGGTATCATCGTGATGAGGAGTTAAGGAACTTCTGAATTTTGGTTTCATGCCGGGACGGTCCAGCGTTACTGTCGGGCGATGGCAAAGACATCTCATGTGCTTTCTCTCGTCGACATCCTCTTTACCATCAACTTGGTTATAGGTATGACATAAGCGTCTTTAAATATACAAAATATGCTCTACTATTATATATACAAATGCTACATCATCATTAGCCTACTTTTCTCATTATAATAGGCAACTCATTGTTAACAGGTAATTGATCGTACTGTTGCCGCTGCGGTTTTTTATATTATACGGATTATGAAAGCTCTATTAAAATATTTTCTTGTGAAAACTGTACACCTGTACAACGGTATTGGTTTAAAACAACTTGTTACTGTGTTTTTCCTCGCTTTTTTCCTGTTTAACTGGTAATATAGTATATATTTTATAAGGAAACAGTAAATAGGCTATAAATAATTAAGGAAAAATAGTTAAAAAAATACGATAAAAGCATTTTTGTTTTATTTTGTTTTTAAAGTATTTATCACGTTGTATTTTCTATTATAGAAGCAGAAATCCTTGCACAACCTATAACTTATTGCCTGTCAGCTATGTAGTTTTTGTTGTTGTTGTTTTAAGTTGAATTTATATTGTTTTTTAGTCATACCATTGTTTTATTGTTGTGCTTGTATTATAATGTTGGTTACAGTTGGAAGAAATAGAATTTAATACTTTTATTTAGTAAGGATGCTTTAAATTGGTCGAAAGTGGTAATAAAGACATTTCTAATGTTACAAAAAGATTTCTATTTCAGATAAATGCTGTTCTTCTGAACTTTATATTCATCAAAGAAACCTGAAAAAAATTCTATTTGGATATTTTCAGCATAATAACAATAATAATAATAATAATAATAATAATAAATGTTTTTTGAGCAGCAAATCAGAATACTGCAGTGATTTTTGAAGGATCTTGAGACTGGAGTAATGATGGTAAAAATTCAGATTTGAAATCACAGGAATAAATTACATTTTAAAATATATTCAAATAGAAAACAGTTATTTTAAATAGTGAAATATTTTTTTAAATTTCCTGTTTTTGCTGTACTTTGGATCGAATAAATACAAGCTTGCTGAGCAGAAGAGATTTCTTTAAAAAACAAAAAATCTTGACTGGTAGTGTTTGTTATATTATTTCATGAAATAAAGTGAAATATTTTTGCTTTTTACCAAATATGTAATATATAACAATTGCATTAACCATTGGAACCTTTTTATCTTGTTCCAGTTCACCATTGCTAATATTTAAATTAAATTAAATGTATTGATTCAAGATTTCAAATGGGATCTAGTGAGATGTTTGCTTTTCGAACAGTTAAAAATAAACCTCCTATTCTTTCTAGCCCTTATCTTGCAATTCCCTCAGTTCGCTCTTATTCATCAGATACAATCAAGCCTTCACCACCATTGTTTTTTTAAAAATGCTTTTAGTGCCTGGCAATTTAAATGTTAAAACAAACAGTTGAATAAGTTAGTCTCCATGGATTGCATGTGTTTTAGTATGATTGTGTGTGCCCATAAGAGAGTGTGTGTGTGTGTATTCCCAGTTCCTCTGGAGCAGGAATCCCACGGGGCCATTTAGCCCGGCCCCGGCCCATCTGCCCAGGCTTCCTGTTTTGACACATCCAGGCCTCCGTGCTGCTCTTGCAGTTCCAGTGGAAAAATATCCCAGGGTCCCGCATTACGCTGCTCCATTCCACAATGCACTGTGCCGTACTCTGCACGTCTGCATCCCTTATATCCATTGTAAACCTAGGCCAGGCTATAGACAGGCATTCATGGTCACACCGCACTTGTACTTTCCTAGCTGACTGTGTGAATCCATGCTCATACACAAAGAAACATGCACAAGTAGTTTGAGTGTGTGTTTCAGTGGCAGAGCAGCACAGTCTTTCTTTTAAATGCACATACAAACATAAATTGTTGTGTTTGTTGATCATGAATTAGATTTAACCTGATGGTTGAGCTAAAGCTGTCAAAATGGCTGATGCAAAGTCTCTTTATGTCTGTTGCAAATGCACTTGCATAGAGATAAAAACAGAAGAGGGAGCTGCTTTCAGATGAAGTTGGAGATAAAGTGAGGTTTAGGATTGAACTAAATTATTCTGGGCTTAAAGTTAACCATGTTAAGTAGATCATAGGAAAAGTGCATGTTGTACCACTTTAAGCTTATTTAGTTTTGAGGTTAATGTGATATATTACAGCCATATATACAGTGGTTTATTACGCTGAGGATAGTGGCCCTACTGTCTAGTGTTTTAATGTAAAATATTATCATATGTTGTCTAGATTCAAATTTACAATGGTTGATTTGTGCCTTTCTTGGTTCAACTTGGTTTAATTCAGCAAGATAAGAAGCAGGAAGAAGCTGGTAACATCTGTTTCTTTATAATTTTATTTTTAGTTTAGTTTAGTTAACTTTATTATTTTAGTTTATTTTATTATTTTAAGATTATTTTTCATCCAAAAAAAAGGTAACACTTTATTTTAATACACTTTATTTTGACATAATTACACTAGTCCTATGACTCCTAGATGTACTTACTATAGTAATAACAGTTAATTATGCATAATTAGCTTAATAATTTAATAAGATAAAAATGAGGATTCTGGAATGTCTTCTTTTTCTTTATTTTATTATTTTTTAAGATTATTTTTCATCCAAAAACAAACAAACAAACAAACAAAAATAGTAACACTTTATTTTAAAGTGACATAATTACACTAGTCCTACATGTACTTACTATAGTAATAAGTTAATTATGCATAATTAGCATAATAAATCAATAATGCTTTATTTTATTTTATTAAGATTATTTTTTCTCCAAAAACAAACAAACAAACTGACATAATTACATTAGTTACATGTACTTACTACAGTAATGAGGGTTAATTATGCATAATTAGCATAATAATTCAGTAAGATAAAAAGCAGGAATCTTTTTTATTTTATTTTTCATAAAAAAACAGACAAAAAAGGCAACACTTTATTTTAAACTTACACTAGTTACATGTACTTACTATAATATAGTAACAACAGTTAATTATGCATGATTACCATAAATATGCATAGATAAGCATTTAACCTTAAACCTAACATAACCTTATAGTAAATATTTTATTCAGTACATACCAAAAAAAATTTTTAGTTTTTTAATTTTTTAGTCAAAAAAGTTTATTAGTTAACATTAGTTAACTACATTAGTTAACATGAACTAAGAATGAACAATACTTCTACAGCATTTATTAATATTAGTTAATGTTAATTTTAGCGTTCACTAATGCATTATTAAAATCACAGGTTGTGTTTGTTACCATTAGTTAATGCACTGTGGACTAACATGAACTAACCTTAACAAAGATTAATAAATAGTTTAATAAATGTATTGTTCATTGTTTGTTAATGTTAGGTAATACGTTAACAAATGATACATTATTGTAAAGTGTTACCGACTAAATATGTTATTTGCACCTGTAACAAATGGTACAATATGAAAATGATCTAAAACCAGAATAAGAGTTAAGTCTTCATTAAAATAATTTAGTGAGTATTCATGTCAATATCAGCAGCTTTTATTAATCAAAACATTCTGTGTGTATTTTTTCTTGCAGCGATTGAGCTCAGGTTTGTGCCTGATCCTCCAACCTTAAACATCACTGAGAAGACTCTCAAAATTAATGCTTCAGATACACTGGAGATTACATGCAGGTAAGCTTTGCTTCTGGAGAAAAGCAATTCTGTCTTCAATTGTACATTCATTTTCATTCTAAAGCTGCTTTTCCTGCTGTTTTTGTTAGCTATACAGTTTTTAATGGTAAAAACAGAAACTAATCGATGTCATTTTTGCTGAAACATTGTCACTTCGCTGACTGTCTTTTCTACCTGTTACACAGGGGTCGTCAGATCCTTGAATGGTCTACGCCTCACAACCGAACCCGGTCTGAAACGCGGCTCACCACAACAGACTGTAGTGGCAGTGGACTGTTCTGTAGCACTTTAACGCTCTCCAAAGCAGTTGCCAATGAGACTGGAGAGTATCGCTGCTTTTATAAAAACCTGCCTGTAGAGGATGGAAAGACTTCAGTATCTGTGTATGTCTTCATACAAGGTATGATTTTCACATGCAGTTTTCAACAAATAGATGAACACGTTTTTCCTAACTTTCCGACCACGTCTCCCACTCTCTTCTAAAGAAAGTGGGAGAGAGAATTGGAATGTTACAAAAATGTGTTTATCGCATACTTCCTCTGTTATCCTTTATGATAACCTCCTGACCTCTTTAACCTTTATAACTTCTTCATTCTGGCGGAACTACCACATTTTACTTCTCTTTTCAAGCTGTAAACTCCTGCCTTTTCCAGACAGACAACATATAGGACATGGGCTGCTCTAAGTGTAATTTTGGTTAACTTCATTTAACTTCATTCCATACTCTGGCTGTCACTAACGATTATTTCGATTTTGACGATTAATCGAGTAATCAAACTAATGTACATCATGCATTATAACAAACGACTGCAGAGGGCGCCAATGGTATGACGATTGTTTTTACATTTTACAGCGTGATCTAATCCTTGTTTAATGTTTAGGGCTGTTCCATTCCGAAAATTTTGGAATCGAGTCCGATTCCGATTCCTGGTTCTGGAATCGATGGGATTCGATTCCAAGAATCGATTCCTCACTGTTGTTTTCGATTCTTCTTCGATTCTTGTTTTTTTAGATTGGAGAACCCTAATTTCGCCATCACTGTAGGATATAAAAGTCTTAGAAAGTAACCTTTTCATAATATGAAGCTTTGTTTTTATAAATTATGATACATTTCTGTATTTAAATTATTTTTATCTGCGTTGCCCATGAAATTAGTCATAGCCCACAGCAGTGTACATGCGTTTATTGAAACATGACGTGTACGGTTCAGCTGAATGATGTTACTTCAACCGTATGCGTTGCACAAAATTAACAAACTGTACACTGAAACAAAATAACCAGAACATTAACAACAACATTGCTATAAGAGCTTGTGGTTCTCTTTCATCATCTCGTGTTCGAGATCCACCTATGGGAAGGGCATCCGTACCTGACCTCTGCAGAAGCATCCAATTGCACCAAGTCTGGCTTGACAGACAGGAGCGCGTGCCCACTGGCAGGTAAGGGCCCGCCCCTTACCAGACGCATAAACCCCTGCACGCGCTACCTTACCTCAGTTGACATTCGCTTCTCGCGATCTCTGCATTTACACAGTTCGGCTGGATTTACACTGTGCACGGAGTGTCTTCAGGAGGACATATCTGTCTGATCAGCCTCCGCCAGACGTGACAGTCGTCTTTCAGCCAGGTTAGCTGTGTTCTACCTCTTTGAGCCGCCCACGCTCTTTATATTCTTCTCCCTTCCACGGCTGCCCGCCACGGATTTTTCCGAGTTTTTTTCCGAGATGTCGCTCTCCAAATCCGCTACTCCCGGGAGCATCGCATCACGGGCCTGCCCGGCCGCGTGTGGAGCTCTCATTGCCGCCAAGGACTCTCACGAGTTCTGCGTGGTTTGCTTGGGCCTCAAGCATGCGGAGCAAGCTCTGGCTGACCCGGAGCATTGCAGTCATTGTCTCCTGCTTCCCAAGAAGCTCTTGCGACGTCGTTTGAAGGTTGCGGCGACCCAGTGTCTGGAACTCGGCCTTTCCGACTCGGATGGGGGACACGGTGACGGCGACGCGCTTCCGGGGGCCTCCCAGGGCGCGACGCCTCTCAATTGGGCTGAGCTGCCTAATCCTGCATTTCCCGAGGAAGACATTTTCTCGGGAAACCTGCCGTTCGTCGATGAACCGGCCGGTTCCGGCGACGATGACGACGCGGGCTTGCTTGGGGTCTCAGAGGACGAGGAGGCCATCCCGCTCTCTGGTGTCGCCCAGGTTAACCCCCCTGCGGTCGTTCCCCAGTCTATCCTCCTGGAGGTGTGTGAACGAGCGGCTGCTCGTCTCAACATCGAGTGGCCGGCCCCACAGAGCGCCACCGACCAGGAGAGGGACGTGTATGATGGGAAGGTGCTGGGACCCCCTCCCGGCCCTAGGAAACAGCTTTTTCCCGTCCTTCCAGCGTGCGCTAAGCACATGCGGCACTACTGGACCGATCCGCTTGATTTCAAGCACGGCTTGACGGGTCTAGAGGTGAAGGATATGGCGACTCTCGGCATGGGCGACCCCCCCGCTGTTGAGCCGTCGATCGCCAGGCACCTCAACCCCGCTCAGGGCGGGCTGCTCGCCCCTCCGAAGCCAGTACTGCCAAGCAAGATGGACCGTTTTTCCGCCTCTGTTTATCAGGCGGCCTATAAATCATCGGCCGTGGCAGTCAGAGCGCTAAACGTGTCCTCCCTTCTCTCCGCTTACCAGGCGGAAAATTTGGATGATTTGGGGCAACAGCTGGACAAAGGATCCCCCTCGCCTACCCTGTGGAAGGAGATCCTTATGGTCAATGACCTCGTCCTCCGTAACGCTCGCCAGGCTGTCCAAGCCAGCGGGCGCGCCATGGCGCTTTCTGTGGTGGGGGAGCGCGCACTCTGGCTCAACCTGTCAGGGCTCCCCGACAGTGAGAAGAGGCGCATCGCGAGTGCCCCCGTCGAGCCTGGACAGGCTCTTTTTGGTCCCGCCGTGGCTATGATGCAGCAGCGGTGTGATGATAAGAAGAAGGAGGACGAGGCTTTTAAATTATGCCTTCCAAGGAAGACAGGCACGTCGCGCCAGTTGCCCACTGCGCGCGTGCCTAACCCTCCCGTTACGGGGCGAACCCCGCTTCAACATAGGGAGAGACACCGCAACAAACCTCCTCCGCGGCAGAACATTCCATCCGCCGCAAAACCCTGGGGAAGGCCGTCTTCTGCTGCAGCTGCGGCCGGGAAACCTCCCAACCCCACCCCCGCCGACTCCAAACGCAAGCGGCCAGCCTGATGTTCACCAGCTGGGGCCGGAGAGCCCGCGTTCGCGAGCCGCAAGCTCTATGGACTCTCTACCTGCCCCGGAGCCCTCGTTCAAAAGACGGAGGCTCTCCCATGGAAGGGTTGGCCACCTTCCACAGCCCGAGTGTTCAGTGGCTGTTGTGTGTTATCCCCCCACGTTCAGGGGGTCAGTTGTCAGGGAATGTGCACAAGCAGTGTCACCACACAGCACTTTCATTGTTCCCCAGACCAAACAAATAAAGGCTTCGGCCCCGGTGTTCCCCAACACAAAAAACACAAAGAACACACTGAAAGAAACGAATCTTATGAATTCGTTTCAGCGAGAGAACCTCTCTATGGTTCCATGCACGCCGTCCCTAGTCTGTCCACTAGATGGCGCCACTGCATCACAGGTGAACGAACCGGCCGAATTGGCAGTCCAAAGCTGCTCTCCAGTTTACGTGGGGTCTCTAATGAATCATGTCGCTGCCTGGCGGTCAGTGTCAGCTCCCGAATGGGTGATTCGTACAATAGCGAAGGGTTACAGACTTCAGTTTGCCACAAGGCCCCCTCGTTTCAACGGGATTCTCTCTTCTCACACGGAAGAGAGCTCCGCTCACATTCTGAAAGACGAAATCGCCGCTCTTCTCCAGAAGGGGGCGGTGCGAGTGGTACCCCCGCACTTAAGCAGTCAGGGGTTTTACTCCCGTTATTTCCTAGTCCCGAAGAAGGACGGTTCTCTCCGTCCTATTCTGGACCTCAGAGTGTTGAACAAACATCTCAGGAAATACAATTTCAGAATGCTGAGTCACTCCTCTCTTTTAAGATCCGTAAATCACACTGCGTTTTTTACCGTGATCGATCTGAAAGATGCCTTTTTCCACATAAGCATCTATCCTTCACACAGAAAATTCCTTCGTTTCGCCTACCAAGGCGTTTGTTACGAATTCACAGTTCTTCCTTTCGGGCTCTCACTCAGCCCGAGGACGTTCTGTCTGGTTGTGGAGGCAGGACTTGCTCCGCTGAGAGCAGCGGGGCTCAGAATCCTGACGTACATAGACGATTGGTTGATCATAGCCGATTCGAGAGAGGAAGCGATACAAAACACTGCCCGTGCGCTCGCTCACATCGCAGCGCTCGGCTTCAAAGTGAACGTGAGCAAGAGCAACCTCACTCCTTCGCAGAATGTGATTTTTCTGGGGCTGGAGCTGAACTCAATCACAATGCGCGCGCGGCTTTCGCAACAGCGCACTCTCTCCCTTCTGAATTGCCTCTCGCTTTTCAGAGAAGGGGCGAGGGTACAGTATCGCACATGTCTCAGACTACAGGGTCTTATGGCCTCGGCGGTCCATGTCCTGCCTTTAGGCCTTCTGAGAATGAGGGCGTTCATGAAGTGGGTTTTATCTCTTCATCTCAGCCCATTACGCGATCTCTGCCGCTCTGTCTCGGTGACGCGCACATGCACGGCAGCGCTGCGCCACTGGGGGAATGTGGAGTTTTACTCTCAGGGAACTCCCCTTGGGGCAATCATGATGCGCAAAGTTGTGACGACAGATGCCTCCTTAACAGGATGGGGTGCCACACAGGAGGGCAGAACAGTGAACGGTGTGTGGCCAAACACACTTCACTCAGCCCACATAAATTATTTGGAGCTCTTCACTGTTTGGAAAGCTCTAAATCACTTTCTACCCCGCCTGCAAGGGCATCACGTGCTGGTGCGTTGCGACAACACCACAGCCGTTGCTTATATCAACCGCCAAGGGGGGATGCGCTCTTCGAAACTCCATGCCCTAGCTCACAGGCTGTTAGTATGGAGCAGGCGACACTTTCTGTCGTTACGGGCGACTCATGTCCCAGGCGTTCTGAACAGAGGCGCAGACCTTCTGTCGAGGGGGAACCCACTCTATGGGGAATGGCGCCTCCACCCTCAGATAGTGGGGCAACTGTGGAGGAGATTCGGTCAGGCAACCGTCGATCTCTTCGCCTCGCACGAAAACGCCCAGTGCCCTATGTTCTTCTCGCTACGGGACGAGGACGCCCCCCTCGGCGTGGACGCACTGGCCCATCCATGGCCCAATGTGCTTCTCTACGCATTTCCTCCGCTATCGTTAATAGCGCCCACCCTGGTCAGGGTGAAAGAACGGGGCCTCACTCTCATTCTGATAGCACCCAGATGGCCCAAATCTCCATGGCTGGCACAGATAGTTCCTCTTCTGTATGCGCAGCCGTGGCCACTCCCGCTACGCACGGACCTCCTGTCTCAAGCGAACGGGGAGATCTACCATCCCCACCCAGACAGGGTGGCTCTCTGGGCCTGGCCCGTGAGAGGGCAAACTTAAACACGTTGGGGCTCCCCCACGGGTTGTCGCTACCATTCAGAACGCCAGAGCCTACTCCACACGCTCTCTTTACAACTGCAAGTGGCGTGTGTTTGAGCAGTGGTGCGATGAGCGCCTGCTGATATCATATCAGTGCTCACTCACTGCTATTTTGAGTTTTTTGCAAGACCTTATCGATGGTGGAAGATCTTTTTCCACTATTAAGGTTTACTTGGCGGCTATCGCCGCATGTCATGTTGGGTTCGATGGCACGACAGTGGGGCAACACCCCCTCATTCGTAGATTTATGAAAGGCGCCCGCCGCTCGCTTCCAGTCATTAAGAGAGTGATTCCAGAATGGGACCTCTCCATGGTGCTGGAGGTCTTGTCTCGATATCCTTTTGAACCGCTGGGAGACATTTCTCTCAAGCTTCTGTCTCTTAAAACAGCTCTGCTCCTGGCACTGGCATCAGCAAAACGTGTCAGTGACTTGCATGCACTCTCAGTTCATTCCTCATGCATGAAATTCTCCATCAGTGGGGATAAGGTCCTTCTAAGGCCTAACCCGGCCTTTATGCCAAAATGCTTCCCGGCATTTGCGTGTGAGGTGATTCAGCTTTCCGCTTTTCATCCTCCTCCTTTCTCCTCTTCAGAGGATAAGAGGCTAAACGCTTTGTGTCCTGTTCGCTCCTTACGGGTTTACATTGACAGGACCAGTGCTTTCAGGAGGAGCGACCAGCTCTTCATTTCTTGGGCCCCCCCCAACACAGGGAATCCCATTTCTAAGCAACGCCTCTCTCATTGGCTTGTGGAAGCCATCTCCTTGGCATATGAATCTAAGGGAGTGCGTCCTCCAGAGGGCCTCAGAGCTCACTCGACTAGAGGCATGGCAGCCTCCTGGGCTCTGTTTAACGGGGTTTCCTTGCAGGACATCTGTGCCGCTGCAAGCTGGGCCTCACCACACACATTTGTCAGATACTACCGGCTGGATGTCACCCAGACCCCGGTAGCTCATTCTGTTTTGGGTGTGGGTTCTTCGATGGGTTGCACCCTCGGACCCTCTACACCTTAGGCTTGAGTGTTCCAACTCAGCTTATTCATGTTTTAAGCAAGTCATCTGCCCCCCCCCCCACATCCTTATGATGTGTACATATATTATTATTTAATATATCAACATGAGATGTGTGGCCATATCACGTGCATGTTACCACAGTTCATTCCTTCATGACTGGTATTCATGCTCATTGTGGGGGTCTGATCCTTGGTGACGTGTCAAGCACCGCCTCTCCAGGTGACCGTCCTCTGGCTTACAGGGCCTCACTGTGGGTGTATTGGGCAACCGGGGAGCTGTCCATATCTCCCATAGGTGGATCTCGAACACGAGATGATGAAAGAGAACAATAGGTTACTGTCGTAACCCCGGTTCTCTGAAACATCGAGTGGAGAGATCCACCAAGTTTGCCCCGCTTGCTGCGAGAAGCGAATATACTCACTGAGGTAAGGTAGCGCGTGCAGGGGTTTATGCGTCTGGTAAGGGGCGGGCCCTTACCTGCCAGTGGGCACGCGCTCCTGTCTGTCAAGCCAGACTTGGTGCAATTGGATGCTTCTGCAGAGGTCAGGTACGGATGCCCTTCCCATAGGTGGATCTCTCCACTCGATGTTTCAGAGAACCGGGGTTACGACAGTAACCTATTGTTTATCTGTCAGTCAGACGCTCACTCTCCGCCACTTATCTGTGCTCTTGGTGCTTTCAAAATGATCACAGGCTGATAGAAAGGTTAAAAATAGCATTTTATTTAAGATGGAAATTGGATCAAGACCCTCGATCACGTCATGATCTATTCTTTTGTGCAGCGCTCATGTGGACAACATAAGCCAGTTCCACCGTAAAATAACTTCTGAATCATTTTTGAACTGGTTCATTAAAACGATCGATCCAAAAGAACCTTTTTGTGGAAACGAATCAGACTTCTAATCACTTTTAGCGAGCAAAGCTGCATCTTCAAACTCAGATATGCTCAGTACCGACTCCTTTCTTTCAGTTTATTTTCGTGAATCGACGTTCAGCGACGTTTGATGACAGCAGCCAAGATATGCAGCCTTCGTATGATGCAGCCGTTCGTTTGAGAGGCGGCCATATAAGCTTTGTTTGAACTGAAAACGGCTCTGAATGGGGAGTCGATTCCCCCGACGGAATCGATTCCAACCTTTGGAATCGACTCTCGATTCCCAACGCCTCGGAATCGAGGAATCGATTCTTTTTGGAATCGATTCCCAGGCCTATTAATATTGGCTAAACGGCATTTAATTCAAATGTTCGTTGCTTTATGACAGAAATGGTGCAGCCATTGTGTAAAATCAGAGTTGGGTTTGGTCTTTTATTTTAAAATCGCGACGAACATGTTTAGAAAGATATTAATGTTTTCTCGTGTGTTTGCATATGTTTATAAATGATTTACCTTACAACTCTGATGAAATGGCGCACGTTGCGTTCTCAGATGAACGTTATAATAAACCCAAACTCGCAGCAATATGAAGAGATGGAGCTAATACGTTTTTGTTTGAAAACGCATCTTTTTCTCTCCGTTTTGGCCTTCCGTCCACACTGAGACGGCGTTTTTGGTCAAGGAAAGCGGAGCTTTTTGAAAACGCTCTCCAAAGTGGATAAATTTGAAAACGCCGTTTTCGCGTTGCAGTGTGAACTGTGAAAACGGAGGCTTTTGAAAACGATGACGCATGTTTAGTCATGTGACGCAATTGTACCAATAGATATCCATGTTTATACCGGTAATTGTGGCTGTTATGTGCTATTCACTTTCACACTGCTGCTAAAGATATATTTGTACACTCTTCATATTACAGTCCTAAAAAGATGACAGAAAATGTACTCACAGTTGCTGTAATGACTCCTGCAGCTAAACGCGAGGGCAGCTGCTTTTTAGATCAAACATGAGAGCGCGCGGCATGGACGCGTTAGTGAATGATGAGATATTTCCGTAAATAAAATGATCTTGCCAAGAATTGCATGGAAACTTACTATGTCTCTTCCGTCTGTATCATCTCAGTGAGTTTTTACGCATGCGCAGTATGGCAAATTTAACGTTTTCCTACGTTTCAATGTGGATGAGAAACTTTTGGAAAACGCTAGTGTGGACAGTATGCTTTATTATGAAAATGGGTTTAATATATCATGCAGCCCTGGAAGAAAGTCTAATAATGCGTTTATGGATTCTCATCCGTGGAATGTGCCACTTCCGGTATTTTGTCCGTTAACGTTACTCGACACAGGCGACACAGTCGAGGATTTTTTAAAATCGAGTACTTGAACTGAATCGAGGAATCGTGACAGCCTTATTCCATACCTATGAAACCATGACTATTAAATGTGCATAACAATTTGTAAGTCTGGGTCATATCTCTCACACAATCTAAATAGTGAAGAGTTTAGTCAAATTATTCTTGATTTTGACATCATTATCTTACACATATTAGTATGTGTTTTCGTAAATATCTGGTTGTTGGTTAAATATATACAATACATGCCTATGTTTTTAGATTACCGTACGCCATTTGTCCGAATGGCTCAAGATTATGATGTGGTGTTCATTCGGGAGGGAGAACAGGTGGTCATTCCCTGTCTGGTATCTGTGGAGAACCTAAACGTCACACTGTACACAGTGAGTGTTTATACACAAACATATTCTCCTGCCCTACATTGGAAACCTGCAAATGTTACCTTCTATTTCTAAGGAGCTATTTAATCTAAACCTAAATTTTCATTGGCATCATTTTTGTGTTAAGAACATTTCGGTGATGTTAAATAATAGTTTTGATCTAAATAAAACAAATTAACTTTGATGTTATGTTGTGTGCATAACTTGGAGTGAGATCTCTGTATTAGCAAACTACACTACTGTTCAAATATGTCTTTGAAAGAAGTCGTTATATCCCAGTATAAGGCTATAAAAATACAGTAAAAACAGAAATATTGTGAAATAATATTACAATTTTAATTATCAGTTTTTTATTTGAATATATTTTAAAATATAATTTATTCTTGTGTCACGTGATCGTCCTTCAGAAATCATCATCATGTTAATTTGCTGACCAAGAAACATTCATTATTATTAATAATGATGAAAATAGCTGTGCTGCTTAATATTTTTGTGGAAACTGTAATACATGTTTTTCAGGATTCTTTGATAAAGAGAAAGTTTGAAAAAAACAGCATTTAGAGAAAATCTTTTGCAACATTATAAATGTCTTTACATTCCTTATGTGATCAGTTGAATTCATGCTTACTTAAAAGTATTTGTTACTTTCAAACACATTAAAAAAAGGTTTTGAATGGTATAGTAGATAATATTACAAAAACTCTTTCTATTCATCAAAGAATCCTGATAACAATAATAAAAAAAATGTTTCTTGAACAGCAAATCAGCATATTAGAATGATTTCTGAAGGATCATGTGATACTAAAGACTGGAGAAATGATGCTGAAAATTTAGCTTTGATCACAGAAATAAATTACGTTTTAAAATATATTCAAATAGAAAGCAGTTATTTTAAATAATAAAAATATTTCACAATATTACTGCTTTTGCTGTATTTTGTATCGAATAAATGCAGGCTTGGTGAACAGAAGAGAAGTCTTAAAAAAACAAAACATTAAAAATCTAACTGTTCAAAAACTTTTGACTGGAGTATATGCCTTTTCTATTGACTGCCGATCCATAATAAATATGGAAAATGTGACTTTAAAATGTTAAACTAATATTTTAATGTTTAATCATCAAGATCTCTGTGGATTTCTGCTGGAGCTATGATGTGAACAATGTTTGCCTTCAACAGAAGTATCCAGTAAAAGAACTGGCCACTGATGGAAAAGAGGTCATCTGGGATAGCAAGAGGGGCTTCATCCTACCTAGTCATGTGGTCAGCTATGCTGGGGTTGTCTACTGCCAAACCACTATTCGAAATGAGACCTTTCAGTCCTCACCTTACATTGTGGCTGTCGTAGGTAAGCAAAAAATGACAAAATGTTTCTTTGCATGAACTTTTGTGATTAAGAAATATGATATGACCTTAGTTTGTGCATCTGATTTTTCGCAAGCATGTCAGAAATAATAAAGGTGTTTTTGAGAAGGCAAGATTCCATTTGTTGAGACTGTAGAGCAGTCTGGTGTGAGATCAGCTGCTCTGGTCTCACGAGAACAATGCTCCACCCGGCACGTCCCTTACTCCCCTTCCCTCTTCCGCAGGATACAAGATCCATGACCTCACCCTCAGTCCACCTCATGAGAGGCTAACGGTAGGGGAGAGGCTAATGCTAAACTGCACCGCTCACACCGAGCTCAATGTGGGAATCGATTTTCAGTGGACCTTCCCTCATGAGAAGGTCAGTAACTTGTTTAGAAATGTTTCATATTCGTTAACCTCAGTCTTCAGCATTTGTGACATAATCTTGATTACCACAGAAAAAACTGGACTAGCCCCACTAGTTTTTTTTCTTGTCTCCTTCCTGTTCTCTACATACGTTCGCAATGTCCGGTGATGAAAAACAGCCAGAAACAGTCTAAACAAAAACTGTCTGTTACGGGTTTTACTGATAGCAGGTGTGTGACAGCTTGCCTCTGTTGATGTATGAACCATAAATGGGACAAATAACTAGAACTTTACTTATAGAAATATTATTACATTTTAAAATACCTGTTTTCTGTTTTCACATATTTTAAAATATATGGCAGACCTGAATTTTCAGCATTATTACTCCAGTCTTCAGTGTAACATGATCCTTCAGAAATCATCATAAGATGCTGATTTGCTGCTTAAGAAACGTTTCTTATTATTATCATCAGTGTTAAAATCAGTTGTGCTATTAAATATTTTTTTGAAAAAATGTAATACGTTTTTTTCAGGGTTTTTTTTTATTTAAAAATGTTCAAAGGAACAGCATTTATTTGTAATCTTTTGTAACTTTAACTAATTAGGTATCTTTTTTTATTAAAGTGACAGCAAAATCATCTAAAATGTTACAAAAGATTTCAGATAAAAAATTGTAATATTTTCTAATATTTCTGTGAAGTAAAAATGAGTTACATCAGCTAATATTTTCTGTGTCTGTCACTTTCTGGCTGCTTAGTTATACTGACATTTATGTTTTATTTGAGAAAATTCGATCATAAACTCAGTTTGATATGGTTCATATTTTAATAATTTAATTTGATTTTATAATCCGATTCAATTCAGTCCAGTCCAGTCCAGTTTGGTTGGATTGCAATTCCATAAATAACATAATGAATTCTTTGGCTGATTTTAAACCGTTTCTCTCCTTCTGCAGAGAGGCGTCAACAGCTCAATACCAAGGTCTCGCTATGAGACCAGGTCACACAAGAAGAAGCTGTGGAATTCCTTAGAACTGTCCAATACTCTCGTTGTAGAGAATGTGACTTTAAATGACACAGGAGAGTACATCTGCACAGCCTCTAGCGGTCAGATGCAGAAGATTGCCCGTGCAGCCCTCATCGTCTATGGTATGTGGTTTTATGAAATTCAAATTTAACATACTCACCCTCAAGCCATCCTAGCTGTATATGATTTTCTTCTTTCAGTCGAATACAATCAGAGTTATATTAAAAATGTCCTGGCTCTTCCAAGCTTTATAATGACCGTGAATGGCTGTTGAGATTTTGAAGTCCAATAAAGTGCATAAATCTAGCAGAAAAAGTGGCCCACATTTAAAACTTTATAAATGGCTTCCACTACCTGTCAAAAGTGTATTCACGAGAGAGTGGCGTTCCAGTGGATGACGTAGGCCGTAATGTCAGAAGTGATGAACATGGAAGAGCTGAGATGAGAGCAAAACAAAACACAAAGTAAGAATTTGTAAAGAAAAATATTGGAGGATTTCAATATAAGCCATGCTGTAAACAAAACTTGGTTCTCATGAGACTAGCATATTCTCACTGGAGCTTACGCTACGCCTACATCCTTTGTCATCCGCTTGAACGCCACTCTCTCATGGATGCGCGTACGACAGTTAGTGGAGCTAGAGATAACGGTTTAAAAAGTTTTAAATATGGATGTTTTTCTTACACAAACGCATCAGTTCACTTCATAATGCCTTTATTAACCCCTTAGAGTAGTGTGGAGCACTTTTTATGATGTATGGATGCAGTTTATTGGACTAATTCTCAACACCCATTCACTGCCATTATAAAGCTCGGAAGAGCCAGGACATTTTTTAATATAACTCTGATTGTATTCACCTGACAGAATAAAGTCATATACACCTAGTATGGCCTCAGGGCTGAGTAAATCATGGGGCAATTTCTATTTTTGTGTGAACTATCCCTTTAACAACAAACTAGAGCAGGCATAGGTAGCATATGGTAAAGACCATGGGCCAGTTGCATTAACTTAGCCTCGATGTTAAGACAGTGTCTTAACTACTAGTGTGACCAGCTAGAAGTTAACAAAAGGGTAATCATTCTTATTTTTTGGATTCAACTTAGACTAATTTACAATTTTCTGTAATTGAAATAAAAAAATATGACCTGTTTTAAAGAAAAAATTAGCTGACTAACTTTTTAAGACTAGTCTAACGCTTTTATGCAACCCCATATGTTTTACAATACATACACAAATACAGTGTTTTATTACATTATGCTAACATATTGACTGATATTTGTAGAGAAACCATTTATCGCGCTCAATGATCAGATGTTGCAGACTGTGGAGGCAACTGCTGGCCAGGAAGAGGCAAAAATCCTTGTTAAATATTACGCTTATCCAGAGCCCTCTGTCAAGTGGTAAGTGATTAGTGTGAATAGAATGTGTCTATTAAAATATATTATATTCAGTGTTTCCCATGCCATTATGTTATGTTGAAGGTAAAGTTAATTTTATTTAATTTTGTCTTATATATAGCGTCAGATCACAACAAAAGTCATTTAAGGTTACATATAGAACAGGTCTATACCTTGTTCTTTTATTAAACAAACTAAACTAAATAGTCTTATGTTATTTATCTTATTTACACAACGGCATGTCATTTCTGTCTCTACATGGACGCGCGTCTACAATTTATTGTCCGCGAAAACGCGGATGGGATCATGTAGTCAGTTCATAAAAACGGAATTTACTCAATAGCACGGAATGCCAAGGAATTTGTCAATTTTTGGATTAATAAATCAAAATCAGGTCCATCACTTAATTCGAATCGCGATATAGACTAATGTCTGTGAATATTAAAATGCAAAAAGACAGATATGAATCTTGCATGTTCCGCTTGGCTCTGTATGTCTATCTACACAAATACTGAAGCACACGGGAGGTTTTTCGGCCTCTGCGTTTCATTATATGATGACATGAACATATGAACTTCATCTCCAGAGCTGCTATGAGAGACATTTCATGTGAATTTTACCATTTCATTTGAGAAAACTAGCATCCAATCATACTGTATACATACAGAAACTTCAAGGCAACCTGTCAAAATGAGAGTATGGTTTAACGTGTAACAGAAATATATTACTCTTGTATTACTTTTGTACATTATAATGTACGTCTTCATATATTTCTATTTCTGGAAATTTACATAAAACAAATTTAAATGATCAAAATAAATATTACAACCAGATTAACCACTTTTGTTAACACGTTTCTTTTTAACCAAAAAATTCTACAATTATTATAAAATCTTTTTTAACAGAATATTCACACAAATATTCTTCCACGTATTCATTTTAACAGTAAACCTCTGTTCGTTTGCAAAAAATAAAAGGGTTTAATTTTCATTTGATTAAAAATAAATAAATGTTTAATGCCTTCATTTGATTATCAGAAAAATTAAAACTCAAAACTTAAAAAAGAAAAGAAGAAAGAAAAAGATTGTAGGGCCCTATTGTTCAAAATGTTGAAATGGAGAGTTTTGGACTTTTTTTTCACTGAAATAAATGTTTTTGTTTTATTCAGAGAGTATAGTACCGAAAAAAAAGTACCGTTGGGTACCGGCACCCCTGCCCCATTCATCCCCCTCCCCCTACCCCCTCAAAGCTGTGAACCTAGGGGAAACACTGATAATATTATATTATAATATACATTTAATGTGCCTATAAATCGCTCTTTTCTATCCAGGTATAAGAATGATCAGCCGATATTGAAGGAAGAGTACAGAATGAAGCCCAACAGAGGATCTCTTACTATATATGGTGTTACAGAGAAGGATGCTGGGAATTACACTGTTGTCATGACAAATAAGATTACCAAGGAGGAGCAGAGAAGAACATTTCAACTATTGGTTAATGGTAGTGAATCTCTTCTCTTCTCTTCTCATCTCTTCTCTTCACTTCTCTTCTCTATTAGTCTGTTAACTTGTGTGTTTATATGTACAGTTCACCCTAAGATCTTTGAGAAGGAAGTGCCGTTGGATCGAGATGTTCATATGTACGGCAGTAGCCCTACACTCAGATGCACAGCTAGTGGAGGATCCAGCCCTGTTACAATACAGTGGCAGTGGATGCCCAGAGAGGACTGCCCAGTCAGATTTCTGTAAGTCATCTCACATGATTTTATGATGTGTTCTTTTGCTTCAAATGTAACCTGTCTAATACAGCCTAGAATGTAGACTGCAAAAAAAAAATAAAAATAACTACTCACCCTCATGTCATTCCAAACCCGTAAGACCCTCGTTCATCTTCAGAACACAAATTAAGATATTTTTAATGAAATCCGAGAGCTTTCTGACCCTGCATAGACAGCAACGCAACTGACACATTCAAGGCCTAGAAAGGTAGTAAGAACATTGTTAAAATAGTCCATGTGACATCAGTGATTCAACTGTAATGTTAGGAAGCTATGAGAATAATTTTTGTGCACAAAGAAAACAAAAATAATGACTTTAACGAAAAGGTCTTATGAGTCTGGAATGACTTGTGGGTGAGTAATTAATGACAGAATTTGCATTTTTGGGTGAACTATCCCTTTAAGTTGATGATAATATCATTAGTCATTGTTTTGTTGACAAAATACGCACCAAATAAGAATGCTTGCATGTCCTTGTTTGCCCAGTGCTTTGGCATGTTTGTGTGGTTGGATTAATCTATTCATTCCAAGAGAAGACTTATCAGGACTGTGCTAGCATATTTGTTCCTGGTGTTCAAGTGTATCCCACAGTGCCAATTCATTAGCATGTTGTGCTCCAAATGGGCATTCATCCTGAAACAACTCTTGTGATTGGGCCAGCCAGTATGACTGCTGTGGTTAGAGAGAACTGTGATACTAAGAAATCAGCTCCTGTGAGTTTTAGTTAAATTGTGAGTTTGACTGGCAGTCTGTATTCACAGAACATCATTTCCAAGGATGTTGTGATCATGTAATGAGTGCTCAGGGCCAAGCATCACGCGAGGCCTTATCTTCAGATTGCACCCTCACCTACTTCCGTAGTCCTCATCACAACTTCCTGTTGTTCTAAAAGCAGACGCATTCAAATCCCCTGTCCTTGATAAAACATGAAAATAACACGTCTGTCACTGCGTCCTACTAACAAAAGTTCACCCTCGTCCTCACCTTTCATTACAGCTTTTATGTCTCCTATTTTTGTGTTTGTCTTTTTTCCATCTCTTTTTCCTTTTTCCGTTCTTTCTCTGTCTCGTCTCCCATGGCTGACCTACATAAGGTGCTGATGTCTAACCCAAGTCTATACCTGATGTCTGTTTATTGACATTTATAATAATTCCCATTCCGCATAAATATGTGTGACAGAAGACAGAGAGAGGAACACAGTCATAGGATGATCTAAATTTAGACAGTTAATAATAGGTGCATTGTTGTTGTTGTTTTGCATTGTCCGTGTGGTGTTTTCTGTTCCTGCTGGAGATGTTTATTTCTGTCTGCGTGTTCATTTTTGAGATATGGATAGTCATGTCCTCAAAATGCTTAAAAATATAATGTATATAAAAAATATATATAAAATATAAAAATAAAAAATATACATATTTAAGGAATCATGTGCGTTTATAAGGAATCAGGCAAGGGAAGCAGTACCTTCTCAAAAAATTAGATAAAAAAAATTGTAGTACAAAAGTAAAACAACACAAATATTACAAAATATGACATTAATCACTTAAATCACCCATAATGAAAAATTATTCAACAGTGAAACCAGGAGGTAAAGTTACAGTGGGAGTATGCGTCTCTCTCGTCGTCTTCTCCGAGTCCGCATAGAAAAGTTCAAAGCACAAAGGAAAGAGATATTGATGCGTAGTGTATTAAATTACATTTATTGAGCCTTTTCTTTTAAAGGGGTCATCAGATGCAAAGTTCACTTTTACATGTTGTTTGAACATTAATGTGTGTTGGCAGTGTATGTACAAATCTACCCTATAATGATAAAAATCCATGCAGTGGTTTTTAATTAATCTGTAAAAATAATATCCTCTTTTTCAAATCGAGCCATTCTCAGATGCCTGCTGGTGTGGCGTCACACCGACAGAGGCCGCTCCCACGATAGTTGATTGACATGAGCGTCTTACCTCAGATCAGCTGTCACAGTCCAACCTCCATTGTTTCGAGGCAGGAGCAGTGATGTAAGTTAGACAAGAATATCTTAGATTGAGCGATTGAGGTGTTGTATTGCTGGATGTAATAATGAGAATAGTGGTTGTCATTAACTCCCGACATCTGAGCCGCTGAAGATGCAGTGGATTACGTTTGTTTGTGAAGGGAATGCGCCTCCCGATCTACATATATCCGTCTATGTTCGCGCGAATCATTCATGATCCAGCTTCACTTACAGCAGAAGTGAGTATAAGGGTTTTTTTATGAATCTTTGCGATCACCTTTCCTAATAATGTGCTAGTTAACAAGTTTAGCGGCTAAACTTGCTAAATGCGGCTAAAGTAAACAAACTCTCCGAGCAGCTTGTCACTCCATAGAGAGAAGAGAGGGGTGGGGTCAGCAGAGCTCATTTGCATTTAAAGGAATGCAGAGCTCATTTTGACAAGGTTAAAAAGGGTGTTGTTTTACACAACCATTGAGATTTTTTAACCAGAGTATATTATAGACTTTTCATTAAGACACTAAAGAATCATATCAACTTGTGGAAAATGGGCATCCGATGACCCCTTTAACAGTTTTAAACCTCAGTTAATACGTGCTCTTGAAGCGAGTTTCATTGTTTTGACTGTAGTAACCAAACACAACATGCAGTTTAATTGCTGAATGGAGGATGACAGACAGCCGCAGTGGAACTTGAATTTAATGACTTAAATATTATATATCTGTACCTCACATTGAACTATGGAACAGCTTCAGAACATTTTGAAAACTATGGTGCTTTATAATGTTTTTTGTCTTTCGTGGGGCTATATAACTATTCTGTATAATAACAGAATAGTATCGGATTTGGATCTGCCTTGTCTGACGATACCCGATCCGGCAGAAAATGCCAGTATCGGAGACGATACCGATACTGAGTATCAGATCAATGCATCCCTACAATAAATCCTGCCTCTTGTGTTCGTGCATGTTCCACATTTGCGAATCAGTCTGAATAAACAATATAATGGGATGAATAATAAAAAAAAGTAAGTAACATTAAACAACTCACACACTTAGATATAACCACTTTGTTATGTCAAAATAACACTTAAAGTGGCCTGAAAACATGATCTGTGGGAGCTTTTAGTGAGTAATCAGCTTGGTGAAATGTCTTAGATTAATATTTAGAATCAAAATCTGAATCAGAAGGAGCTTTATTGCCAAGTGTGTTCACACACACAAGGAATTTGTCTAGGTGTTAGGAGCTTCCAGTACAAAAAGTACAAACATGTTTGATGACTGATCATCCAAAAATAGTTAAAAGTTAACAATTAAAAATCAAAGATGAACAAAAGTTCACAAATAAAATATATTGTTTAATAATATATTGCGTTAATAAATAGAATATTGATTTCATTGTTAATGTAAAAATATCAAATATAATTTAATTGTTTTTCTCTTTTTCTGATAGTGGAAGTAATGTTTTTTAACCAAGAAAATGTGACTGGGACATGAATTTATGTTTGATTAAAAAAAACTGATGATTTTGCCTCCTCATTTTAGAACGCCATTACACACCACTCAGATAAAAATAACAAAATAAAAAATATGCATTATTTTTAGTATTTTATGACATTTTATGAATGCACAAAAACTGGTAAATCATATTATTATGTGTTATTCACAGACCTAAGAAGGAACAAAGTGTGGTTAAGTGTGACAAGTGGAGGGAGATTTCAAACAACACAGGGAAGAATACCATCATCAGCCCCACATCCGTCATTGAACGCTCTCTTAAGGTAAACATCAATTCCAGCATGTGTTCGGCTCAGCCTGTTTCACTAGTGCTCTGAGTCTTTTGGACTCCACTGCATTAATAGTTAAACTTGGTGAATTTGGTTATAATTATATTTTTAAAATCATTCACCGCTTTCAATGCTGTTTTGATGATCTGTTCATTCTCCAATAGACCATCAGCACACTGAAGATTCAGAAAGCAGTTGATCATGCTCTCTACAGGTGCATTGCCTCCAATAAAATGGGAACAGAAGAGCGGGTCATTGTGTTTCAAGTAGCTCGTGAGTGCCTCCAAACACTGACACAGTCTCCACTCTACATCGCAATCGAATTTTAAGAAGTGGTCAAATCCAGACTTTCGCTGTTTGTCTTCCTCACAGGTTTCCTCAACCTAAGCATCCTCCCTTCCAGCAACCCTATTGAGGGAGAGGATGTGGTAATGCGCTGTGTAGCCGATCGACTGTTGTACTCTAACTTGCGTTGGTATCGGGTAACAAACATGGCCAACCCTGATGCCTCTCCAGCAGCCGTGCCCTGCGACACCCTTACCTTGTCACCTCTCTACCAGACCAGTGTCACCATATCAGGCCTGCAGGGCACCAATGCAACACTGGACCTGCCTATACCCAATGCCACATTGATGGACCAAGGCCTGTACGCTTGCCAAGTGGAGAACGTGGGCACCAGTGAGAGAACTTGCTTACTGCACAATCTTAGACTCAGAGGTTAGTCCTTTGATTTACATTGAGTGTTTTCAGTAAATTGTCATTATTTGTGTAATTTCATTTGTTGATGATGCTAGTGTTGCAAAAATTGCACACTTTATGGACTATACTGTATTTAGCTCTGTCACTCAATGTGCTAAATTCAGATGAGATATATTGAAGAAATCTTGTGCAAGCTTCAGTATACATCACAGATCAGTTTATATCTTGTGCAGCTCTTGAGATGTCAAGAATTGTGACTAATTTGACTGACCAGAGAGTGAACGTGAGTGACTCTACCACTCTAGTGTGTGAAGTGTCTGGCACACCAACACCTACTGTAGTTTGGACTAAAGACAACCAGACTGTCACAGAAGGATCAGGTGAGCAAAATAAAACATTTACCCACCTTTTTCAACATGAAAGTAAGCCTATGGGTGAGACATCTGGTTCATTAGCTGCTATGTGGAAGTAACAAGAAGAATAACAACGTGCAGTAAACGGTAAAAGTGTTTGCACTTTAAATCACTGTCTTCATAATTAAGATAAGGGATGCATGATACTATCAAAACGGTATTGGAATCGGCCAAAAATGGTTTTAAATGTAAATATCGGCATCGCCTGATATGAAAATTTATGCCGATATGTCTTGCCAATAAGAGGAATAACTCACGTGAGCTCAGGGTGTGATAGCAATCACCTTAGCAGTGTCGCTCATTCTTGAAGGACAGTTTTGCCTGAATGATGATTAGAGTCACTGTTTTGGATCACTGCATTTATTCTGAGAATGTAAGTACAGAATGATGCTTTCGGTGTGTGATAGAGTTAACAGTAATTGCTTGTGCAGTGGCAGCAGCGGCAGTCGACCCCAGGTCCTAACACCCGTTCGATAAGGAGTTTAAATTCCGTAGGGGGCGCTGTTGGCCTACTTCTGATAAAATGAAAGCAAAATACACAAATAACATATCAACTGTGTTTCTCATTAAATAAAGCAGTAATTGATGTCATAAAATCATGAGTATGTTTTGATTTAAAGGTCAGAAGCTATAGTTTACATGAATTAAAAAAATGACATTTGTAAATTAAATAATTTTATATATACTGATTTATTTATTAATGTGTAAAATGTTCTATATTTTTTAAATGAATTATGAACTGTGAGAGTTTTTTTTTTTTTTAATTTGAACAACTCTTTAAACCATCTACAAATGTTGAATCTTAAAATAAAATGGTAAGGTTACCACTGCATCTTTCTGAAAAAGAAAAAAAAAATGCATTCACTTTTTTCAAAGCATCAGTGTACTGTCATTATAAAAGAACTTCATTATTGTTTATTTAATTCTAACAAATAACTTCTTGTTAAAAACAAACCAAAATAATAATTATGCTTATAATTTTCACTCAGAAGAACTTGGTGTTGTTTTCAAACAAAAGGAAATATATCGCTATCGGCATCGGCTATCGGCCAAATTAGTCGAAAAATATCAACATATTGGATATTGGCAAAAATCCAATATCATGCATCAAGATGTATTAAGACAATACATTAAAATAATATGGTAAGACACCAATTTGCAATATCAAGCAGCAAATTGTAGCAGTTGTTTTGTACAGCTAAAACTAACTGGACCCAGGTGAGACTGGAAGACAGACCCATACAATTTACAAATGTCTGCGCTCACTCTTAATAAGGTGGAATAGAATTACAAAAATATTGTAGGTCCAAGAGTAAGCAACTGTCTTTATATTCACAGTTTTATCAATTCGCAGTTGCCTTAGGGCTAGATACACAGCTTTTACATGGATTTTTGCCCAAATTGCAGTTAAATAAAGTTAAACATTATATTAACATTAAATATAAAAACTTGTAGGTGTGCTGTAGTACTTCAGGATAGGCCAAAAACACAGTTTGAAAAATGGATTCATGATGTACTCACTTATATAAATGTTGTAAATTATAAACAAAAAAGTTATAGACTGCAGCTTTAATAAGCTATGTCTATCTGACCCTTACAATTAATTAGAACCTGTTGTAGTCAGGTGTATATTTATTGATATTAAAATAATATTTATTGATTTTGAGTAAAATCATGTTTTTCTGTTTTGTGTTCAGGTGTGATTCTGAAACGGTCAAATCGTGTCTTAACCATCCAGCGGGTGAAAAAAGAGGACAGTGGTCTTTACATATGTACGGCCTGTAACCAGCAGGGCTGTGACTCTCACGAGGCTCACGTCTCTGTTGATGGTGAGTGTGTAAACAAAGCTTATTGCTCGATTTCTTGTTATTTTATTGGTTTGTAGGAGATTAAAAGAAAGGGTAGCTAGAACAAAAACATTTTCCTTGTGAAGTATAGTTGGTTTTTGAAAGAATTTCTTATGCTTACCAAGGCTTCATTTATTTAATCGTAAAAAAAAAATAAATAAAATCTATTTTCAAATGTAATTTCTTCCTGCAAATCTGAATTATCAGCATCATTACTCTGGTCTTCAGTGTCATTCTCATATGCTGATTTGGTGCTCAAGCAATATTTCTTATTATTATCAATGCTGAAAACAACAGCATTTATTTAAAATAGAAATATTTTGCAGCATTATAATGTCTTTATTGGCATTTTTGATCAATTTAATGCAGTTTTGCTGTCAGTTATGAATTGACATGTAAAACATCACGTAGTAGCCATGCTATTAAAGACCCCATTTTAAGAGGATTCATTGTCATGGTTGTGAGGCGAGCTCAGTCTCCCACTGACTTTTATCCTCACTGAGATTTTGTCATAATCAAGGGCTTGTGGCAAAAATAGCTCTCCTTTTAGTCTGTCAGGAAGGGGGCTCTGTTAGTGTACATCCTTTGGGGAGTGCTAAATGAAAACAAAACAAAATCCCAGAACACAAAAGAAGAGAGGGGACGTCCCACCCTCTCTCTCTCTTTATATCACTTTCTGTCACACACATTTTTCCCAGTCGCTTACATCTTTGTATGGTTCCGCCTCTTGCCTCACACACATAAAGGACAGTGAACGCAAAGGCGCACAGATAACAGAGACATACTCAGTGTGTACGTGACTCGCTTCTCGGCATGACTGGTTCTTGTTGTCATTGCAAAGGCGACTGTCAGGCGACTGCCGCGTTCACTAACAGCCCTGTTCCCACATAGAGTAAAAGATAGGAAGAGAGAGAGAAATAAAGTAAATCCTGTAGTGATCCACTGAGCAGCTGCATGTTGTAATATAGAAAAGAGAGCATGGTACTTTTCCATCTGATGTGATTCGGTTCTTGCTAGTCTTATTTTGATTGGATTAAATATCAGGTCAGCAAACAATTCACATTCCTTACACTTGTAGCCATGATACACACCCAGTAGCATGCAAATATTTCCTGTAAACTAGGTTCTTCCAGGCAATTTGTGCCTCACTGTGCTATTAATATAAACTAAAGAAGCGTTTTTCAAGTTCCTCTCCAAAATAAAATATTTATCAGGTTATATCGACTTTTCTAATGATTTTTTTTTTGCTAAATTCATACCAAACAGAAACACAGATATGTCAGTTCATGTGTTGTCTTTAATATTAATTTTAATTAAAATATTTAGAGATGTTGTTGTTATGATGTTATTGTATTGTTATTGTATCTTTCATCTATCATTCATCTATCAGTCATTCTATCTATCATTCTTAGGGTGACCACCTGGCAATAGATCTGTTGCGGGACATAGATGTGATTTTGCGGGACACTTGTGAGACAGATACATTTTTTTACTGTTATGCTGTGTAAATACTGATTACATCCGTTATCATATGCGCTGATTTATATTTCTGAGTGCACACATGCAAGCGATAGAAAGCGTGTCTTTTTTATGAGAGTAAAGAGAATCCACCTAGATCACTTGATGAGGTCCTCAAATTCTTTGTGCGGAAACTATGCCGCAAAAAGAATAAATAATAAGCTTTCTTAGAAAGGCAAAAGAACGCACTGACGTTTTCATAATATGATAATTAAGAACCAACAGACTGATGAAAATGCAGGACATTTTCTTAATATGCGACGTGCGGGACAAGGGGTAAAAATGCTGTGCTGTACAGCGCAAAGCGGGACAGGTGGTCACCCTAATCGTTCTATCTATCATTGTTCTATCATTCTGTCTATTGTTCTATTGTTCCATCTATCTATCTATCCGTCTGTCCGTCCGTCCGTCCATCCATTGCTCTGTTGTTCTATCTGTCGTTCTATCTGTCATTGTACTGTTCCATCCATCGATCCATTGTTCTATCTGTCGTTTTATCGTTCTGTCTATTGTTCTATCTGTCGTTCTATCAGTCGTTGTATTGTTCCATCCACCCGTCCATCTATCCGTCCACCCACCCACCCATCGTTTTATCGTTCTATCACTCTGTCTATTCTATCTGTCGTTGTATTGTTCCATCCATCGTTCTATCGTTATATCTGTCTGTTGTTCTGTCGTTCTATGTCAATGTGTTGTTCCATCCATCCACCATCCATCTGTCCATCATTCTATCTGTCAATATATCGTTATATCTGTCTGTTGTTCTAACTGTCGTTCTGTTGTTGTATTGTTCCATCCATCCATCCATCCTTCTATCTATCGTTATATCTGTCTATTGTTCTATCTGTCATTGTATTGTTCCATCCACCTGTACATCTATGCGTCCATCCACCCATCCATCCATCATCCATCCATTGTTCTATTGTTCTATCTATCATTCTATCTGTTTGTATTATTCCATCCACCCATCCGCCCATCCATCCATCCATACATACATTCATCATTCTATCGTTGTATTGTTCCATCCATCCATCCATCATTCTATCTATCGTTCTATCGTTATATCTGTCTATTGTTCTATCTGTCGTTCTATCTGTTGTTGTATTGTTCCATCCACTTGTCCATCTATGCGTCCATCCACCCATCCATCATCTATCCATTCATCGTTCTATCATTCAATTTGTCTATTCTATCTGCCGTTGTATTGTTCCATCCATCCATCATTCTATTGTTGTATTGTTCCATCCATCATTCTATCTATCGTTCAATTTGCCTATTCTATTCTGTTCTGTCTAGTCTATTGTTTTATTGTTCCATCCATCCATCCATTGTTCTATCTATCATTCTATCTGTATATTTTATCTGTCGTTGTATTGTTCCATCCACCTATCCATCCATCCATCCATCCTTCGCTCTTTCTATCATTCTATCTGTCTACCGTTCTATGCATCCAATTAATTTTGGTTAATTTTGTGTGTTTTTGTCGTCTTTTTTGTGATTTGTGATTGATCATGTGACCCATCTCACAGGTGCAGAAGAAAAGATGAATGTGGAATTGATCATGCCTATTGGTGCCGTGGTCATCGCCATGTTCCTCTGGCTCCTCATCGTCTTCGTCATCCGTAACAGGAAACGGGTAACATTCCATCTCTTTCCCTTTTCCTCATTTACTTCCCCTCTCTCATTTACACGCACAGGCACACACTCCACTCTCCTGACTGATCTGAACTGACTACCCGGACGTGGCTTACGTCGTCTCTATTGTACGCTCAGCCCACATTCTGCTGCGATGCGTCACGTACACCGGGCAGCCGTGGGCCCTTGTCCTGGTGTACCCCAGCCTTAATTCTGCCTCTGAGTATGATAGTGGCTTCCAGAAACTCATTAGTGGGTGTCTTGATAATGAGGGCTTGATACTGAGAGACTCAAGCAGGACAAAGTTGGAGGTCTTGCGCTGTGTTTGTCATTCAGTCGTGCTCTTTCTCTCCTTTTGACTCTCATCCCATTTTGTCATACACTCAATCTTTCTATCTCTTCCTCTTCCCTCTCTCACAGCCTAATGAAGGAGATCTGAAAACTGGCTACCTGTCAATGATTCTGGACTCCGATGATATGCCAATGGATGAGCACTGTGAGAGACTGACCTATGATGCAAACAAGTGGGAATTCCCACGTGATAGACTCAAGCTAGGTAAGACTTGGATAAACCTGAGAAATAAAACAATAAAACAAAAGAAACAAGCCTAAATACCCAGGGGTTAAACTAACCAGGAGCAATCCAGAATGGCTTTTCCAATGTTTTTATTTAAATAAATAAATAAATACATACATACATACGTACATAAAATAAAATAAAATAAAATAAAATATTTTTTTTCATGCTTAGTTCAATAGAAACTTTCTGTTTTCATTTAATGACTGTACCTATTTAACACAACCAGTACATTACATTAACATTCTTTTGTTAATGAAAGACCCTGTTAGATGCAACATATTTGTCTAGAATGGAAATCCTGTTACTATACCTGCAATAATTGATTTGCAGTAGCATTTGTTTTTTTTTTTAATTTTCAGTATTTGTTTGTGCTGGGGCAGCTAACATTAGATGCAAGAATGTACCACTGGATCCAAGTATACTATGTAACAGACTTTAGTGATATGTTTTTATTTATCTAAATAACATGCATTTAGTTAGTTAGTTAGTTAGTTACTTAATTAGTTGGTTATTTAGTTTTTTGGTTTATTGGAATCGTATTTATTCCTTTATTTATTTACCTTGCTTGCTTACTTGATGTTTACCAGGCTTCAGTGATATTTTTTTTTTTATAAATATCTATATAACATATCTATATTAGTCTGTGGTATTTATTTATTTACTTATTTATTTATTATACTTGTTGGCTATTTACCAGGCTTCAGTAATATTTTTATATTTATCTATATTTATCTGTTGTATTTATTTATTTATTTATTTTGCTTGCTTACCAGGCTTCAGTGATATTTTTATATTTATCTATATGTATCTGTCAGATTTATTTATTTGTTTATTTATTTATTTATTTATGTATGTATGTATGTATGTATGTATGTATGTATTTAATTCATTTATTTCGCTTACTATTTACAAGGCTTCAGTTTTTGTTTTTTTTTGTATTTATCTATATTTATCTGTTGTATTTATTCATTTATTTTGCTTGCTTACCAGGCTTCAGTGATATTTTTATATTTATCTATATGTATCTGTTGGTTTTATTTATTTATTTATTTTGCTTACTTGCTATTTACCAGGCGTCAGTAAATTGTTTTATATTTATATATTTACCTGTTGTATTTATTTATTTATTTTGCTTGCTAGCTTGCTTACTAGGCTTCAGTGATATTTTTATATTTATCTATATGTATCTGTCAGATTTATTTATTTATTTATTTGGCTTGCTTGCTTACCAGGCTCCAGTGATATTTTTATGTTTATCTATATATATCTGTTGTATTTATTTATTTATTTATTTATTTACCTTGCTTACTTACCAGGCTTCAGTGATATTTTTATATTTAATTATAATCAGGCATTATTTATTTATGTATTTATTTAACTAGTTAGATATTTGGAATTTTTTGTATTTATATCTATATTTATTTATATATGCATCTAATTCAGATTTTTGTTATTATTATTATTATTATTTTTCTTCATTTTTTAAGCAAATATATGCATTTAGTACCATCATAACCAGTGTTGCCAAGTCTGTGGTTTTCCCGTGGTCTCCTTTAACACTGTTGCAGTGGGTTGTTTTTCATGTCCGTGCTTTGAAGCGACCCAAATAATGTCATATTTAAACCCTGAAATCTGAATTTTACTAGGGGAACCCCACTAAAAAACGTGTATTTTACCCCTTGGAATGCAAAAATGAAGCATTAAGCAATCGTGAAATGCGATTGGGCACGTTTTGAGTAGCAATTGGGCATGTTTTGTTGTAAAAACATGGCAACCCTGATCAACTGTGTGCCAGAATGTCACGCAAAATATTATTCATGTTTTTTCTTCTTGGGGATGGAGTGCTATCATAAATGGTCTAGAATCACCATCAGATTTTAGGCTTCCGACATCTTTAAAGTCCCAATTTAACCTCTGTAAACAGCTAAAATATTTGCACAAAAATGTTACTAATGTGTTCACAAATGTGTAATACTATGTTTTCCAGGAGAGCCGCTGGGCAGAGGGGCATTTGGTCAAGTTGTGGAGGCGACCGCATATGGTATTGAGAAGGCCACCACCTGTACTACAGTAGCAGTGAAGATGCTCAAGGGTATGAGGCGTCTGTTCACATGCCTTAATAAACTGACTGCACATATTTTTCTTATAACACATCTGACTGCAGCATTATCAATCTCCAACAGAGGGCGCTACCACCAGTGAGTACCGTGCTCTAATGTCTGAGCTGAAGATCCTCATCCATATTGGTCACCATCTCAATGTAGTCAACCTTCTAGGAGCCTGCACCAAACCAGGAGGTGAGAATCCTTTTAAAACCCCCAAACATTGCTGGAAATGTCTTATGTAGTCATTTCCTTCCTGGGGAGTTTGCTGCATGTTCTGTTCAGTAGGAAGTATGTGAATGTTTGAATGTACAGTCATAGTAAGAAATGTGTCAGTAATGCCACAAAGTGGTTGTGCATTGTTAAAAAGAACCCAGTGTGCCCACATTAAAGGCCTTTCCTCTTCTTCCTCTCTCTTTCCTGCTTCTCCAGGACCCTTGATGGTGATTGTAGAGTACTGTAAACACGGCAACCTCTCCAGCTATTTAAAAAGCAAGCGAGGAGAGTACAGTCCCTACAAGGTAAATTCCATCATAACCTGGTGCAACTAGTAAAGTCAGGCTGTGATGTGGTTTTGAAGATCTCAGGTCCTCCTTTTAACAATCTCCTCTGATGTGGTCAGATTGATTCAGGAGTCTTATGTAAGAAATTGGCCAACAGCCAACTGTAAGGCCTTTAAAGGTTGAAGATTGTTATGAAGTGTACTGTACCTGACGTGTTGATACTTCTTGAGGCTGACAACAACGGAAACTGATCTACACGTGTCTTGTTTTTCAGAAGCGAACACCACGGATGGCGTGCAGGAGGGAGGTGCAGCAGGAAGAGGATTTGAATGAGGGGGATCTGGGTCTGGGAACCAGCACTCGACTGGACATCTGCACCGGCACTGCCGTGTGCACCAAGATGGGAGAACAGGCCTCCACCACTCAGCTGCAGGATGAACAAGGTAGAGTATATTAGTCTGTTGGATATTTTGTATTGTCTCTGGACTCTTAAATTTATGGACACACAGCTACTAAAGGCATATTTAACAAAGTTATGGAAGTAATAACTGTTTTAATTAGTATTGCCATTTATTTCATTCAGATGTTGCCACATGAAGCAAATATTTAGGTCATGAAATACATTTGGAAATAATAAAATAAAAAAATAAAACCCAGCAATTTTTTTTATTATTGATAGTAATTATTTTAATTATTTTGCAGCTTCAGGGAGCTCATTACCAACATGGAATATTTGTACTTTTAAAAATTAATTAGTCACACTTTAAATTAAATAAAAATAAAATTAACTGCAAAACATAAATAGATAAACAAAATGATAATTGTATTATTAATAAGTTTTTCTTAATATTAGGCAGCTTTAATGCGCTCATATTATTTTTGAGAATAGATTAAATATTTTTACTTTTAAATTTCTTAATGTGAATTAAAAATATATAAACAGCATAATTATTAAATTATTCCATTTATTAGGTAAGAAAATTAAAATTACCCTGTAAATTAATTCAAAATAAAAAAGTAAATAAAAATAGAATTACCTGCAAAGAAAATAATAACAAATAATAAACACTATATTTCTCTATTGTTAATAATAATTATTCTAATTATTCTATTATGAGCTCATTTGTCATAGTGTAAATTAATAAATATAAAATTAATTGCAAAACATAATTTAACATAATTAAATAAACAGAATAATTATTGTATTATTAATAACAATTATTCTAAATATTTAATGAATATTTGAAAAAATAGATGGAAAATATTTTATGTGATTTGTCACACTATAAATTAAAAAGTACATATAACATTAACTGCAGAATATAAATAAATGTAATAACAGCATAGTTATTTTATTAATAATTATTCTATTTATTATGTTGTTTTCATGAGCTCATAGCATTTGAGAAAATAGACGGAATATTTGTACTTTTAAAATGAATTAGTCACACTGTAAATTAATTAAAAAATAGAATTGCAAAGAACATAATGATAAAAAAAGTAAATAAAATAAACAGTATATTTATGTATTATCAATAATAATTATTTTAATTATTAAGCAGCTTTAATGATTTTATATTATTTAAGAAACGACATTGAATATTTGTACCTTACGTTACTATCACATTATAAATTAATAAAAAAAACTGCAAAACATAAATAAACAATAATTATTGAATTATTAATACAAATTATTTAAATTATTAGGCAACTTTAATGAACTCATAGATAGAATATTTGTACTTTTAAATTTTTTTCAATGTGATTTGTCACGATTTGTCACTATAAATTAAAAAGTACATATAAAATTAACTGCAGAATATAAATAAATATATAAATATGATTACTTTATTCATTGTTCTGTAAATATTTATACTTTTAAAATTAATTGCACTGTAAATGAATTAAAAATTAAAAAAATAAAAATAGAATTGCCTGCAAAGGAATGAATAATAAAAATGTAAATAAAATAAACAGCATTTTTCTGTATTAATTATAATAATAATTTTAATTATCAAAGGTTTTAATGATCTCATAATATTTGAGAAACTTAGAATTTATCACAATATAAATTAATAAACAAACACATAAATAAAAAAATATATATAAACAATTAAAGATGATTAAAACATTTACAGCACCCAAGATACACACTTTGCTTTCAACATATATTAAATCTTCATATTACAATATATTATGTGTCAATTTCTCATGAATAGAGAGTTCAGACTGGGATCACCTGACGATGGAGGATCTCATCAGCTACAGCTTCCAGGTGGCCAAAGGCATGGAGTTTCTAGCCTCTCGAAAGGTGAAACTGAAACACACCACCAGGGTCTGCATGTGTGTATGCTTGCATACTTTGATCATGACCATTTACTTACTGCTTTTTTGTGTTTGTAGTGTATCCATCGGGACTTGGCAGCCAGAAACATCTTGCTTTCTGAAAACAGCGTGGTGAAGATATGTGACTTTGGACTGGCCAGAGACGTATATAAAGACCCTGATTATGTCCGCAAAGGAGATGTGAGGGACTTTCACTACACACATAAACAACTTTATTTCAGTTGTTCAGCAAAATAAACTCATTTATATTTGAGCATTTCTCATCTATCGTCCCAGGCTCGTCTTCCTCTGAAGTGGATGGCTCCAGAGACCATCTTTGACCGTGTGTATACCACACAGAGTGATGTTTGGTCATTTGGTGTGCTGCTCTGGGAGATCTTCTCACTTGGTATTGACATTTTCAGTGAGCTTATTAGAGAGAATAAATCTACTGTAGTCCTGATGGCCCATCTCCTTTGGTGCAGGTGCGTCTCCATACCCAGGTGTGTGCATTGATGAGTCTTTCTGCAGGCGGCTAAAAGAGGGAACCAGAATGAGAGCTCCAGACTACGCCACACCTGAGATGTAAATATACTTCACACTTTTGCAGTTCTGGAGATGCGAGTCATAGTGTTTCTAATGAAAATTGGGCATAAGTAGTAGTACCTACAATTTTGTTTAATTTTGCTGGAAATAGAGAACTACTTTCATACTGTTTACATAGCAGATGGACCCTATTCTTATTGTTGGAATGAGAGACGTAGCAACTGACCGAATCCTGAAAATGTAATCAACCCCACCTCTTCCTTGTTAATGTGAAATTCTTCCAGATACCAAACCATGCTGGACTGCTGGCTTGATCGTCCTAAAGACAGGCCAACCTTTACTCAGTTGGTTGAGCATCTAGGCAATCTGCTTCAAGCTAGCGCTCAACAGGTTAGACTTGACTTCAAGTATATGTTTTGTCTCATTCATGTGTTTTTGGTTGAAATGGCTAAATAAATGCATTTTTGTTAACACTTTACAATAAGGTCATTTGTTAACAATAGTTAATGTATTAACTAACATGAACAAATAATGAACAATACATTTACTACACTATTTGTTAAAGGAACACTCCACTTTTTTTTGAAAATAAGCTCATTTTCCAACTCACCTAGAGTTAAACAGGTGAGTTTTACCGTTTTTGAATCCATTCTGGCGGTAGCACTTTTAGCATAGTTTAGCATAGATGGAATCCGATTAGACCGTTAGCATCTCACTCAAAAAGGACCAAAGAGTTTCAAAATTTTTCCTGTTTAAAAAAAAGAGGGACCAAAAATGAAGAGTTGCGATTTTCTAGGTCGATATGGCTAGGAACTATAGTCTCATTTCGGCGTAATAATCAAGGAACTTTGCTGCCGTGCCATGGGTGCAGCAGGCGCAATGATATTACGCATCCGTCAAGTCTGCCAGCTGCAACTCTGCATCTACAAAAACTTAGTGCCGGTCACTTTCAGGCGCTGCGTAATATCATTGCGGTAATACCCGCGGTGCGCTTGCGGCATTCTGAAAAGTTGAAACGTTTTTATGTCGATGCGGCGCGGAAGCGCCTGGAAAAACCGTGCGCGTCGCACCGCGTGCGCGTCGCGACCGCGTCGCTTCCGTTATGAGAGCGGCTGCCGCGCGTCTACATTTGAAATAATGAACTTGAGCGCGCAAAAGACGCGATATGTGAGCGGCCCCTAAGCCTAGAAAATCGCAACTTTTTTATTTTCCGTCAGTCTTAGTACACGATGTAACTACAGAAGAGTCAAGCTTTAAATAGGAAAAATATTGTCATTATATATGGTCATTTGTGAGCGAGATGCTATCGGTCTAATCACATTCAATGATCTATGCTAAGCTATGCTAAAAGTGCTACCGCCAGACACAGAGATACGGTAAAACTGAACTGTTTAACTCTAGGGGAGTTGGACAGTGAGCCTATTTAAAAATAATAATAATAATAATAAAATAAAAAAATAAAATAAATAAATAAAAATTTAAAAAAGTGGAGTGTTCCTTTTGTTAATCTTTGTTAATGTTAGTTAATAAAAATATAGTAGTTCGTTGTTAGTTCACAGTGCATTAACTAGTGTTAACAAACACAACTTGTGATTTTAATAATGCATTAGTAAATGTTGAAATTAATACTAAAATAACTAACATTAAATGCTGTAGAAGAATTGTTCAATCTTAGTTCATGATAACTAATGTAGTTAGCCAATGTTAACTAACTAAACATCTTTAAAACAAGATACATTTACCTGTGAAGTAAATTAATTTAAGATATTAAGACTTTTTTTATTTATATTTTAAATTATTTTCTTTACTCCACTGGCAAATTGTTTTCACTTGTTTTGCCAAATTAAAACCTTTTTTTAGTATTATATAGATACTATTATATTATTTCCTAATGTGTTTATATTTTCAGTTTTCATTTTATTTTTAATATATAACTGTTTTTGTATTTCTAGTTACTAATTTTTTTTTCATAATTTTAGTGCTCCAGGTTATTTATTTCAGTCACTGAAGGCAACATTTATAATTTTTACTAACATTTGTTTACGTTTAAATGTATCTAATATTTTGATTCTACTTTCTTTCAGCTTTCAGTTACTTTAAAAACACTTTTACCAAATGTAGTTACATGTAAGATTCAAGATATATTCTGTTGAAAAATATCTATTCACATTTCATGTTACTTTTTGTTTAAGATATTTAGATATTTTTATTGGAAAACAAGACAAAAATAGAAATGAAGTGACTTTATGCATTATGTAATGGAACATGGTTCCATTTGCCCTGTGACAAAATTGAAATATTTTAATTTAGAGGGATAGTTCACACAAAAGTGACATTTCTGTCATTAATTACTCTCCCTTATGTCGTTTCAAACCCATACGTTCATCTTCGGAACACAAATTAAGATATTTTTGATGAAATTCAAGAGCTTTCTGACCCTGCACAGACAGCAACACAACTAAAACGTTTTATGGCCCAGAAAGGTAGTAAGGATATTGTTAAAAAAGTCCATGTGACCCATGTGACTATCCTTACTTATCCCTTTAACTATCATTTGTTGCCTGTGTTTTAGGATGGAAAGGACTACATCCCATTGACAAATGGAGAGATGGAAGAGGAATCGGGGGCTCCTCACCTCGGTGTGACATCTAAAAGAACATTCTATGCAGGGAACAAAGAGGCCCAGCTCCACTATGACAATGCTCCACCTCTGGGGTTAGTTACAATAACTTCTCCATATGTTGTGTTTTTTTTGTGCAGTTGTTGGCATCACTGACTCAAAACGGGTCATGTATTATTGTATTGCAAGCACTCGTACTTATCCACACCCCAGTTATCAGACTTTTGTTATATCCACACCACCTGAAAGATCTGACATTTGAGGATATAATGTACTTAACCTCTCCTTTGACAAACTAATGCAACAGTGGTCCCACCCATGCCTCTCCTGACAGGTTCCCACAGCAGATAGACAGCTGCGGTGTGCCAGTAAGTATGACGACTTTTGTGGACATTCCCCTGGAGCACACTGCTGTGATGGTAAATAAACTCTATAATACTACAACTAGAATCTGGTTGTGATCCAAAAAAACACTTTGCTGTTACAGCTGTAGGGTGTTAGTTCACTCCTGAATTAAAATTTCCTGATAATTCACCTCCATGTCATCCAAGATGTTTCTTTCTTCAGTCGAAAAGAATTTAAGGTTTTTGAGGAAAACATTCAAGGATTTTTCTCCATATAGTGGACTTCAATGAGGATCAACAGGCTGCAGGTCTGATTTGCAGTTTCAGTGTAGTTTCAAAGGGCTCTAAATGATCCCAGACATGGAATAAGTTTGACATCTAGCGAAACAATTAACCATTTTCTAATACTCTTTCAATCCCTTCAATCCATTGATCCCTATTGAAGTCCACTTTATGGAGAAAATATGGAATGTTTTCCAAAAACCCTTAATTCCTTTTCAACTGAAGAAAGAAAGACATGAACATCTTGGATGACATGGGGTGAGTAAATTATCAGGATATTTTAATATAAGAGTGAACTAATCCTTTAATAAAGATTAAATATAACCAGTTAATTTAGATGTTACCACATTTACAGATTACTTTTGCATCTCATAAATATTCACATGATATAAACAGTCCATTTTAAATGATCTTCCATCGTACAGAACGGTCACATGGACTGCGGAGTGGGCTTATCGCGTGAGCAAATGAAAGCTTTGGATCGGCAAGTGCAAAGACCGCTTAATTTCAGGTGACACATTCATCTTTATCTCAGTAGAGCTGCAAACCAAGACAATTCCAGCATCATATAAACACGTTCATGCTTTTATTCACAGCCCACTACTGCGATGTAAGAGTAAGGAGTCTTTAGCTTCTGAATCGTCCAATCAGACCAGCGGCTATCAGTCCGGCTACCACTCAGACGATGCAGAAGCCCCCATTTATGCCAACGAGGAGATGATCCTGAAGAGAGACATTCGGATGAAACCTCCACTGCCCAAGAGAAATGACAAGTTCGGCGCAGAGGTCCGTTATAGTGCGCCTCCAGTTTAACATATGTAGCGCTTCAAACAGTCTTCCTCTTTATGTTATTTAGAACTTTAAAGGGATAGTTCACCTAAAAATGAAAATTCTGTCCTTAATTCCTCACCCTCATGTCATTCCAAACCAGTAAGACCTTTGTTTTTTTTTGGAACACAAATTAAGATATTTTGAAATCCGAGAGCTTTCTGACAAGGGTTGCCAGGTTTTCACAACAAAACCCTCCCAATTTTACTTAAAACTAGCCCAATCCCATTTTGAGAAAGATCTCCCGTTAAAAATTGTGTTTATTTGGTAAAAATACACATTTTTTGACAGTGTTCCCCTGATAAAATTCGCATTCCATGGGATAAATATCACGTTTTTGGGGTCGCCTCAACCCGCGGACATCGTAGCCGGAAAACCGGGAAAACCGCAGACTTGGCAACACTGTTTCTGACCCTGCATAGACAGCAATGCAACTGACACTTCCAAGACCTGGATAGGTAGTAAGAACATCATTATTTTTGTTTTCTTTGCACACAAAAAGTATTCTTGTAGCTTCATAAAATTATGTTTGAACCACTCATGTCAAATGGACTATTTTAACAATGTTCAATTAACTTTCTGGGTCTTAAAGGTGGTAGTTGCGTTGCTGTCTATATAGGGTCAGAAAGCTCTCAGATTTCATCAAAAATATCTCAATTTGTGTTCTGAAAATGAACGAAGGTCTTACAGGTTTGGAACGACATGAGGGTGAGTAATTAATGACAGAATTTTAAAATTTTTAGGTCAACTATCCCTTTAATGTAGTAGTTCAGCCAAAAATGAAAATTTCAGTTTCATCATTTACTCACCCTCAAGTTGTTCGAAACCTGTGTGTTTCTTTCTTCTGCTGAACATAAATAAAGATATTTTGAAGAATGTTGGTAACCAAACAATTCACTGTTGCCATTGAATTACTATGGAAGAAAAAATTACTATGGAAGTCAGAGTCTACAAGTAACTATTTGGTTACCAACATTCTTAAAAATGTCCTCATTTGTGTTCAGCAGAAGAAGAAATAATGACAGAGGGTGAGTAAATAATGACAATTTTTGTATTCATTAAAATTTAAAAAAATTAAAATTTGGACATCATTTCCTCACCCTCAAGTCTTTTTAAATCCTGTACGACTTTCTTCTCTTCAACACTGAACTTATTATTTATAGCAGAACGTCCAAGCTGCTCTTTTCCAGAAGTGAATGGTGACCACACTTGGTTTTGCTGTCAAATGGCCTGAGAATATCTATAATATGTGACCCTGGACCATAAAACCAGTCATAAGGGTCAATTTTTGAAAAGCTTTCCATTGATGTATGGTTAGAATATTGTCAGGATAGGATAATATTTGGCTGACTATTTGAAAATGTGGAATCTGAGGGTGCAAAAAAATCCAAATATTGAAAAAACACCTTTAAAGTTGTCCAAATTAAGTTCTTAGCAATGCATATTACTAATTAAAACTAACGTTCTGATATATTTACGGTAGGAAATGTACTAAATATCTTAATGGAACATGATCTTTAATTAATATCCTAATGATTTTTGTCATTAAAGAAAAATCAATCATTTTGACCCATACAATGTATTGTTGGCTTTTGCTACAAATATACCCGTGCTGCTTAGGACTGGTTTTGTGGTCCAGGGTCACATATGTGATATATGGGCTATTTTTGTGTAGCCCTTGCTCACCATCTACTTTCACTGTCTGATAGAATACAACTTTTTTGTTCCTTAGAAAATCATACAGGTTTAGAACAACATGAAGGCACATAAATGATGACTAATTTTCTTTTGTGAGCTTCCCTTTCATGCTCATGTGACGGAACAGCCAAAGGGCAATTTCCTACCTAAAATGAGTAGCAACCTTCTCACTTTTCATCTCGTATTAGATTTTCCTGCCATTACTCATAATGACTCCAATATCGCAACCACATGACTGCATCATCCAAAAACAACAAACTCTTAAATTGGGTCTGTTGAACCTCTAATTGAGGTGCGCCCCATTATCGCTTTTTAGGTAATTGTATGCGTAAAGGAACCGCTGACTCATTCGAACTCTTAACTGTTTCTTATCATACTCACTTTTTGAAATAAATGTAATATATTGTTTTGGAACAGACTGTTTTGGAGCAGATAAGATGTATGTTTTAGTTTTATTCTTCTAAATGTCAGGGGAGTTTGGAGAGTGAGAAAGCCTTAGCAATACAATCATGTTTACACAGCCCACGGAGCGAGAGTGGTCTCTCGGTGTGTCCACGCCACTTCCTGAGCAAAGGCATGCCCTCTTCCTACCGCACAGGAAATAGCAACTGGAATGTCAGACAATCGAGTGTGTGAATGTTTTCCATTTTTTTGTCTTCATCTTTTGCATTGTCTTTAAACGAATCGTGACCAGACTTGTTCTCCCCCAAGCAACAAACAGTCTGTCTTGTTTTCTCAGCTTTGTTTCTCGGTTGGCCTTTTGATTGTACAGTTTATAATGAGGGCCTTCTTTGTCTTGTAAGAAAAATGTCAGTATTTTGCCATTATGATTATATTATTTAGTTACACGTTCATTAATGTTATTAGTTTTTTAAAATAAACACTCTTGCCAGTTAAAAACAACATTTGCGTGTGCGTGTCTGCTTGCACAAGAGTGCGCCGATCTTTGCGACCCCTCTTTTCCTGTATCTGTTTCTCAGTGACCCTGACGAGACAATGCACTCGTATCTCCAGTTATTTGTGTGCGTCTGAGAAAACGGGACAATGCGTTTCAGACTTGCTTTTTTTCTACTTGCGTGTGCATTTTGGGTTTCATGCGTTTGTATTTTTGTGCATGTGTGGGTGTGTACACTTGGGCCTGAGGAAACAATGCTCACACAGCCTTGGTGTTTTCCTAGGAGTGCTGCTCTCAAAATGGCTGTCCAGAATAGCACGCACAAGGCCGTCAAAGCGCGCTGAGATCTGCGCTCTGGGCCTGACTTTTCATCCAGCTATTGTGTTACATTTATTATTGTATCTAATGATAAAGAAAAACTAGGTCAGTTGATTGACATCATATGTCTCTCCCATGGTGGAAAACAACACATTTGAAATAGACAAATTTATAGTATTCAGTTTGTATTCAGTTTTAATCACAGCAGCTCTCACAGGTTTTATCTTGTTCTCCAGCTTGATTTAAAATGATCCAAAGAGCATCTTGTGAGATCACATGATCATGATCACAAATGTACAAATTTGAATAGTGACCTAGAAATAGTGCAGAATACTTCAATATATATTTCATTAAACAAAACATTTCTGAAATGTAGAATATTGTATATTTTAACATTCTATATATATTTCATTTTGTATACATTTATAATATTTGTTTTACATCTTTTCAGAATCTTAAAACTTTATTTCCTGCATTTAATGATAGTGTTTTTGTATATACAGAATATTTATATTTCAATATATATTTCATTAAACGTAACATTTCTGAATTTTAGAATATTGAATATTTATATTTCAACATACTGTATATATTTCATGTAACACAACATTTATAATATTTGTTGTTTTACTTCTTTTCAGAATGTTAAAACTTTATTTCCAGGTTTTAACATTTATGAATTTTAGAATATTTTTATTTCTATTTCAACATACTGTATATATTTCATGTAACACATTTATAATATTTGTTTTGCTCCTTTTCAGAAATGTTTTTCCTTAAATTTAATGTTTCTATTTTATATAAAATATTTCTACTTCAATATATATTTCATTAAACAAAACATTTCTGAAATTTAGAATATTGTATATTTTAACATTCTATATATATTTCATTTTGTATACGTTTATAATGTTTGTTTTGCTTCTTTTCAGAATCTTAAAACTTTATTTCATGCATTTGTTGATTCTATCTATTTTTTGTATATATAGAATATTTATATTTTTTTATATATTTATTTCAATAAATGAAACATTTCTGAATATTAGAATATTGACTGTTTATATTTCAACATACTGCATATATTTCATGTAACATACAACATTTATAATATTTGTTGTTTTACTTCTTTTCAGTATGTTAAAACTTTATTTCTGGGTTTTAACGTTTCTATTTATTATACAGAATATTTCTACTTCAATATATATTTTATTAAACAACATTTCTGAATTTTAGAACATTTCTATTCCTATTTCAACATACTGTATATATTTCATGTAACATACAACGTTTATAATATTTGTTTTACTTCTTTTCAGAATATTTTTTTCTTGGATTTGATGTTTCTATTTTATATAGAATATTTCTACTTATATTCATTTCATTAAACAAAACATTTTTGAATTTTTAGAATATTGTATATTTTAACATTCTATATATATATTTCATTTTGCATGCAACATTTATAATATGTTTTACTTTTTTCAGAATCTTAAAACTTTATTTCCTGTACTTAATGTTTCTGTTTTTTTGTATATATAGAATATTTATACTTCAATATATATTTTATTAAACAAAACATTTCTGAATATTAGAAAATTGAATATTTATATTTCAATATACTGTATATATTTCATGCAACATACAACATATATAATATTTGTTAATATAATATATAATATACTTTACAGAATCTCAGAACTTTATTTCCGAGTTTTAACATTTCTGTTTACTATATGGAATATTTCTATTTCAATACATATTTTATTAAACAAAACATTTCTGAAATTTAGAATATTTCTATTTGAATTTCAACATACTGTATATATTTCAAGTAACATACAACGTTTATAATATTTCTTTTACTTCTTTTCAGAATCTTAATTGATATAATGTTGATATATTCACGATAGGAAATTTACAAAATGTGGCGTACAAAAAAATTCACATACAAAAAAAATCAATAATTTTGACCCATACAATGTATTTTTGGCTATTGCTGCAAATATACCCGTGCTACTTATGACTGGTTTTGTGGTCCAGGAACACAAATATATTTCTACTTCAATATATGTTTTATTAAACGAAACGTTTCTAAATGTCAGAATAATAAATATTTCTATTTTAACATAACTATATATTTCATTTCACACTTATTTTCAGAACCTTAAAACTTTATTTCCTGGATTTATTGTTTTAATATATTTTAAAATAATATTTCTTTCAACATATATTCCATTTCACATACAACATTTATTGTATTTGTTTTATGTTTTCCCCCAAGCTAGTAAACTTTATTTCCTGGTTTAAGTGAAATGTTTTTGAATTTTAGACCACAGTGTACATTTTTTGTGAGAAATATTTATTTTCTATTTCCTTAGAACACCTTTTGCGTCAAAACCTCTGTGTGCACTTGATATCTGGTGTTTGTGTAGTTGAACTGGAGGTTCTACCCTGCTCTGATTCCCACTGTGTGAGGAAGCTGTGCTTACATAAACTTACTCTTCACTGGTGCCTACAACTCCTGAGAACATCAACATCAAAGGATTAAGCACAGTCTCACTGCCAAACACAGCCACAAATAAGGCCATGTAATTTACAGTGGTTGCCCTGAGCCATGCTCCCACACAGATACATACACAGACTGTGCAAGTTTTGTTTCCGGAGTAAAATTGTCACGAACCAGACAACGGAAACCCCATATTTGAAAACTCTTTATATTAAAAGAAGGCACTGTTTTCTTTCCAATTAACTGTATTTAGGTTGCAACATGGAAGATGAGCTCTCAGTTTGTTTGTTTGTTTGCTTTTTGTTTTTTTAAGTTCTGATGTTCTTACTAGCGCCACCTAGAGGTAAGAAATGGCTCCACATGCTGCTACAAAGAGAATCGGTGAGTAATCGTGTCAGTGTGGATGTTTGCTCTGTTAAGTAGCCTAACATAGCGTTTTTAAAAACTGTTTATATTTGAGATTATTGAAAATAGTTGGGGATGATCAAAAACTTACGTTATCTGTTTGTCTTTCATGATAAAAGCGTATCCTTCTTAGCTGCAGGAACTCTCATTTCCTTTGGAATGGGGGAAATGTCCTGCAATGATCTGCGATGCCAGGAAATATCTTTAAACACACAATCTCTGGCACACTGGCACACACGGGTAATGTGGAAAACAGTGGATATGTACGCACACATATTTGAACCCTGATATGTGACATGCAAACACTGGAAAATTTGGAGAGCTCTGACAATGGGCCCAAAGTATTCACACTCTAATAAAAACCAAAACATCTATTTAATGGAGATTAATTCAGAGAAATGGCAGCTCCCATAAACAGCATAATCAATGTTTGAAGTATCCTTCATTACACTCATTCGAGTTTTGAAAATAGGCTACACCATAATCATCCAAACCAAACCAAACGACCTCCCTAATATTTGTGATTCTGATCCATCAACAAATATGATGATCAGATGATCTTATATTTCATATATTATTTTAATTATACTGTTGGTATTATTTTTCATATGACCATATTTGTATATCCGCTGAAAAAGCAATACAATAAGGAGGAATACAAAACGTTCTGCCGCCACCCAGTGGGCGAGTAACATTTGATGAAGTAAGACGTAATCACATTAGTAAAGTTGCCAAAATAAATAAATTAATTAATGAAACAATAAAACACAAAAATAAAAAATAAAATAAATAAAACATAATTACATAAATTTCATGTATAAAATGTGAAAATGTTGGTATTCAAAGTGCCCACTTCTTTTTATTTGTATGATACATTCCTGGTAAAAATAAATAACTGAATAATCTGTTGTCCTTTACTTTTCCAAACATCAGTTGGGTGAGGACAGGAGCAGTCCTTGTACGAAACTGATTTCTAAATAAATCAATCATAATAATCATGTACCCTTCAGGGTATTTTGTAAATTGTTTTGATCTTCCTAGCAACACCTCAGCGAGGGTCTGAAACGCCCTACTCCCCACCTTTTCTCTTTAACGCGGAAGTAAGCCTCTGGGTGAGGAGCATGGACGTCGCTAGGCCATTTTTAGGGGGACTGCTCAGCCCCCCTGAAAAATTGTGATCAGCTTCATAAACTGTACACGAATTCGTGATCACCTCAGTCCCCTTTATGATATTATATGAAAAAGGCGGCAGACTTCAGCTCCTCCCCGTCTTTCAACGCGTTCCTCAATCCGCAAACCGCGGAGGTGCAGAATGAGAAACAGAGGGCAAGGTGTGTGTTTATCGATAGATTGTTATAATATCTGCATCTGTGCATTTTTTGTCATGAATACAGTTTACAAAATATCATGGAACGCGTTTTCAATGCGTTCACCCCTCGTCACACGACAGCTGTTTTCTCCAGCGAAAATGAAGCCCTTAACACATATGAATGCACAAACAATCATGTTGCCATTTTCATTTGAAAATTGTAATTTTCAATATAATACTACAGTGCATGTTGCAAAGAGGTTTGCATACTTGAGCTAAAGAAAAAGGGTTGTACTAAAAATGCAAACAGTAAAATTTTGTTTGCAATACAGTGAACAGGTGTATAGCCTATGTGTCTGTGTGAAATCAGAAAGACTTGTATTTGGCTTATTCAGTACTTAAATGTTATACCTATCTATGCAATATAGTGGAATACTGCAATACGTTTAGTAAACCACCCCTATTAGTCAAACATTACTATAAATAATAATAAATATAGAAATATTATTCAGTGGGGGCTCAGCCCCCCTAAAATGAAAATCTTAGAATCGCCCCTGACGAGGGGTCTAATAATGTGCAGTAAATGTTAAAAACTGTTTGCACTACAAACGAGTGTGTTCATATTTAGGATAATACATTAAAATAATATGGTAAGTCACACCGATTTGCAATATCAAGCAGCAAAACCAGTTGTTTTGTACAGGTAAAAATAGCTGGATGCGGTTAAGACCTGAAGCCAGACTCATTAAATGTACAAATGGCCGCGCCCACTTTTACGGGAAGAAAAAGGTGATAGGTAGGCTACTATTAGTGGGCTAATGACACAGGTCTGGAATCCTTTAAATGAATGAAAAAAAAAAGACAAAAAACATTTGAACATACTAATTCGAGTACTACAAAAAAAAGACATGAAGCGAAGCGGACGACACAGCCTAAAATAGCCAGTGGTGAAGGTGAGGAAAAGAAGCACGTTACACGAGCAAACCGCCAACACGAAAGTACAGAATGAAGTACAGAATAAAGTATGAATTTAGTGTGATAAAACAATGATAAATACACTATCACGTTTTTGTAAACTTTCTGAAGATTGTAATCTTCGTATGGGCTACAGGGCCAGTCATAATAATATCCTCCCAGTTTTGTGAATTCAGGCAACCTGCCTGTGTCTCTCTGCGGGTCTATTGTGACACCTCGTGGTCTGCAGGCATGTTGATCACGTACAGTATGCGTTTGCATCTCATCAGAGCAGAGCTGATGGTGGCTTAAAATGAGACTGAGAGGCGAGTTTAATGTCGAGATCTCTTCATTTGAAAGCAGCGAGGGCATTTAACTTCTGCTGTGTATTTTTCAGATCTGAATCCTTAAATTTCTCTCATATGTACACGCACAAGAATATTACGATATGAATTCAAGTTTTTCCTGCATAGACGAATTCCTAAACAATTCGTCCTCTTCTGCTATTGCTTTAAAGGGATATTTCAACCTAAAACTGAATTCTGCCGTCATATACTCAGCCTCATGTCCTAACCTGTATCGTAGAAGTCCAGTTCCAAAACAAAGATTAACATATAATGTACTCACCCCCTTGTTATCCAAGATGTTCATGTCTTTCTTTCTTCAGTCGTAAAGAAATAATGTTTCTTGAAGAAAACATTTCTGCATTTTTCTCCATATAATGGACTGGTATGGTGCCGATTTTGAACTTCCAAAAGACAAAAGGCTTCAAACGATCTCAAATGCGGTTGTAAACGATCCCAGCCGAGGAAGAAGGGTCTTATCTAACGAAACGATCGGTTATTTCATTTAAAAAAAATACAATTTATTAGTATAGTTTAAAGCCGCATTTAAACTGCATTTTAGAAGTTCAAAATCAGGCCACCATATCAGTCCATTATATGGAGAAAAATCCTGAAATGTTTTCCTCAAAAAACATAATTTCTTTATGACTGAAGAAAGAAAGACATGAACATCTTGGATGAAAAGGGGGTGAGTACATTATATGTGAATCTTTCTTTTGGAAGTGGACTTCTTTAAGGTGAAAAGAAAATATTGATGTTGATAACCAAACGTTTTGGTGACCACTGACTTCCATTGTGTGAATAAAATACAGACATTTTTCTTCCTTTATGTTCCACAGAACAAAGGCATACCGATTTGAAATGATGTTGACAGATTTTTTTTTTTTCAAACTATTTAGCCTTTAAGGGTTTAAAAGTTAAAAATAAAAATAAGTTATAAAATGTATCAAATGACAAATATTGTGAAGATTTGTGTTCACTGTTCAAGATGTCACAGAAAAGGTTAAGCACATGGAATTCAGGCATCAGAAATCACCGCTGTTGTGTAAGGAATGTAAAACAAGATTAGATTATGGAAACTGTAGAGACGTCACTGTTCCTGTGCCTACGCAGTTCATTTCAACGTATTTCATTTCTTCTTCCATTCAAGACAGCAGTGACAATAAGAGACTTTGACGTGACATGCCTCAGGTAGAAACATAAGTCTCTTTTAACAAGCCAAGTCACTGTTAACAAGCCAATTCCTGCTTTCGTTCATGTAGGCCGACCCTTTGTCTTAAATGAAAAGGAATAAACGAATGAATAGATGAATGCAGAGATGAACATGTGTAATTAATAATAGCTGTATCTTGAAGAAACAAACTTCTTGGGTAGTCCATGTATGCCGCGCTTTCATCAGTGCAATCATGTGCACATTCATGCTCAACCTGTTATTAGTCCAGTATAATTTAAAATTACATGTTGGGTAATAGTCTATTCACATCTAAACGTTTGGCAAATTTGTGTAGGTGTAAGTGCAACTGGCACGTCTAGTTGAATGTAGTCTTAAAACGATTATCTTTCTATTTTCCAGAGAGGAATAAAAGGAAAAGAACGTGAGATAGAGATGCCAAGATGGATGTGTAGTACAGTAGCTGAACTTTCTTCAGCCTCTAGAGGGAGTATGTTTCTCATTTTCCAGCAGGCTTCTTTGACTTGACAAGCAATTGAAATGCTGTGTAGAGCTAGTCTTGCTGCTAAATTCCTTCAATATGAGGGCCACATTAGCACAGAAGATGACACACCAACACCTTCAGGCAAATTTTGTAAGGCACTATCAAACACACAAGAGAGTATGTGAATTATGTTAAGCTTTAAAGGTTTGCATAATCAGACTTGCTCTTGGATTGCTTTCCATGTCAAGAACAGAACATTTTATATGCATTCCGATATAAATCAGGATTTTTCCCAAAGCAATGTTCTTTTTATCCACTTTCAGAGACTGACAGCCACCCTGAGGATCATCTGTAGAATGATCTGGGAAATATGTAGACATGAACAGAACAGACAAACCCAATTTAAAGCTTTAACCTGTTTAACACGCCAGTTTAACCCTTGTGCGTCAATAAAAAAAAAAGTTACACATAGGTCCTTAGTGGACAAAAATGTCAAAAAACTGTCATAAAAACTTGAAGCTTGGGAGCACAGACTTAAGCTTGGTCTTATTTTAAAGAAGACCCATGGCAGAATATTGTTGAAATAGAAAAAGTTTAAAAAGTGAAACAAAAAAAAAGTTATACAGGTTTGTTTATGAAAATACTTTATGAACAATATTTTATATAACATATATATTGTTAAACTCTAAACCTGCTAGAAAATCAATACCATAAATCTAAACAAGTTGCGTTCCAAATTTGAGGTTGATATCTCAAAAAATGAGCTTTCAGTAAGATTTTGTTTGGGCGCAGTACCAGATTTTTCTCATTAGATACCAGCAAAACTCGTGCACACAGTGTTTGGATTTGTGATTTGCAGTAGAGTTTTCCTCTATCAAATATTACAAGCACACACACATTTTTTTATGACACACATACAAACCACACTCTGACATCCATACCAACACCCCCGCACAATTATAGCTGCAATATTTATCCAATTGGCTCTATAATATGCAGAAGCAGAAAACAGGAATAAAGCGAGTATTTGCTTTATTGGCCAAATCTAAAAAAAATGGCACCATCTGGTAAAAAAATGGCCAAAAATTAAATTTTGAAGCCAACAGAATGAAAGTGTATTAACAAAAATTGCATTATTTTACAGTTAAATGGCACTGCGATCAAAAATAGCATTTTAATTGGTTTCAATGGAGACATTTTTGTCCTTATGGTCCTGAGAGGAACTATTTGTACCTAGTGTAACACAGATTTATTAAAGGAAATGGGGGTGAAATAGTAAAATTCCAATAAAAATACACACCTGTGCCAAAATTTATGCACCTGGCAATAACACAAACAAAATGATTAAATAAAAAACTGAAAAGGATAAGGGTTAACTTCTGAAAGACTTGCAGATGATTATCACAGTGAATTATGAGGAGCTTTTGTCGTTTGGCCACATTAACATAAAAGCATGCAAATTAAGTTTCATTCCAAAGTAACATTTGTACATCAACAGGACTCAAAACCCTGTGAATGCTTCACTTCATGTGTGAGGGTTGAGGCTTCATTTACAGCTATACCTTGACTCAGCTGTGTTGTGGTTTCACATTGCGATGGTCTGTGTTTAGAGTGCAGCCCAGTGTAAAAGTGTGATGTTTTGAAGACTTTGAGATGGTATCTCCCTGTCGGCATCTTTAATGTCAAAACCACGTCATGGAGAAAAACATACCATACAATTTTTTTTTTCATACAAATGGAACTTAAAGCTGCATTCGGTGTTACACAGAAGGAAATGAACCTAGTATTTTTGAAAATATGTTTAATGAATGAAGACTCCAGTTAAAATAGTAGCCAGTTAAAACACTTACACTCAAAGAATAGTATATAGAATAGGAATCAGTACAAGACAATAATTGCACCCTCAATAATGACAAGATTTCAGATGAAGCACCATGCTGAGAACATATGACTGGCCTAATACTACTAACTTCATCTATCCTCCCTGTTATTGGACACTTACTCTCACAGAATAAATTAATCATGTTGAGTGCGAATAGCACATTTGTGCAACGGTATTGGTAACTAAAAACATTTGTTTTGTCGTTTTGTTTTTGCATGATACTTTGCAAAACTCTGTGCACCTTTAAATCTAACAGATGTAAATGGAATATGTTCCATCCGTTTCATGTTAGACTTTAATTAAAATAATGAGTCACTGATGTGTCATAGTTTATGTGATGGAAACAAAGCAGAAACAGCATCTCAACAGTACCGATCTTTTAGTTGAAGACATGATGTATAGGTGATACATTTCAAATGAGACATTATGACATTAATGTTTGTTAGGACGCATAAAGCAGACAATAATTGAATAAAGCTCAAGCCAAATTGAAATAGATATTAAATTGGGAATGCAACATTGAGGAGTAGACAAATGGTTTCACATTAAGAAATAAAAATTAACTAGAATTTTACCTTTTAATAGGCTGTTATTGATTGTTATATTTTGGTGATATTTTTAATTAATCTTGATTGTGGCTTTATTCTCTGTCCACATTTCAGTTTCAAAAATAATAAAATATAAAAAATAATAAAAAATATAAACAGCAGCATATGAAAATACAGAATTGATCAAAATGATAGTATTGAACTGTTTGAAATAAAATATATACCGGTGTGTATATATATATATATATATATATATATATAATATGTATGTATTTTAACACCTTTAACTTCAACCATCAGCTGGGTAATTTTTTTAAACACTAATTTGACACAAAACAGATGTCTTTCAAGCATATAATCTGGACTTTATAATGCATAATGCAAGTAATCTGATCTCAAAATATATGCTTAGTAATTAGCTAATACATTTCTAAATGGCAGTTCGTGACTATTTTACATTTTGGCAAATTGGTGGTTGATTTATATGAATTTATACAGGTTTTTGTACAATCTATTCATGTTCCAGTGACGGTTATGTAGAGGAACAGGCCTTCATGCTTATTTCTTTTTTGAAAATTATGTTTTTGTGCGATTCACATCATTCAAATTCACACAAAACCATTACCTCCTAAAAAAGTTGATTTTTTTGTGAAAAATTGGACAAATAAAAAGTGTTCCATTCTGTTCCCACAGGTACATTTTCATCATGAGATCAGGTAAAATTATTCATTATTCTCATGACGAAAATGTTCCTGTGGGAACTTTTTCACAAGACACAAAATATGTACCAATAAGTACATACCACTGCAGTTTTCAACAGAAATGAACACTAGAGGTGGTAAAACATGAGAGGTGGTATAGCACCATATGTATGGACACAACAAGCTTGCTCGGTAGCTCAGCCGGCACGCAGTTGCACTTATGATATGGAAATATTGGGTATGAATCCTGTGAAAAAACATGACTCACGATGAAAGAGCTGAAAGATTAAAAAACAAGCTAAAACGGCATGCTTGCGATTGCGTTTTTACGTCACATTTGTTTTTGTTTATACAATCGGGTAGGTTTAGGTGTAGTGCAGATAGTACGTTATTTTAAAAAAATGCTCATGGAGCATTAGAGTTATAACGCCACCACTGTTGCCGCGGGTTGTTTTTGATGTCCAGGGGTTGAAGCAACCCCAATAATGTCTTATTTAGCCCCTGAAATACGAATCTACCAGAGGAACCCTAACAAAAATGTGTAATTTATCCCCCAGAAAGTGATTTTTAATGGGAGACCCCCCCTCGAAACGCAATTGGGTGCATTTTGTTTTGAAAACCTATCAACCCTGAGCACCACTCAACGGACATTTCAAGTCAGAACTGCAGTGACACGTACAAAACCAACATCACATAAAATGTACCATATGTACATTCATCTGTCCTGGGGAAAAAAATGAACACTCTTTCAGCGCCACTCAGTGGACATTTCATATCAAATATGTCACAAAATGTACATAGCGGTACATATTTTGCATCTTGCGAAAACGTTCCCACAGGTACGTTTTCGTCATGAGATCAGGTTGTAGGAATCATAAAAGACAATTATTGGTAAATAACTTAACATCTGCGACAGTGTGCTGGTTAAAGGAAAAGTCCACTTCCAAAACAAAGATTCACATATAATGTACTCACCCCCTGTCATCCAAGATGTTCATGTCTTTCTTTCTTCAGTTGTAAAGAAATTATGTTACTTGAGGAAAACATTTCAGCATTTTTCTCCATATAATGGACTGATATGGTGTCCCGATTTTGAACTCATAAAATGCAGTTTAAATGCGGCTTCAAACGGTCCCAAATGTGAATGTAAACAATTCCAGCCAAGAAAGAAGGGTCTTATCTAGTGTAACGATCAGTTATTTTCATAAAAATAATGCAACTTATATACTTTTTAATGCCAAACGCTCGTCTTATCTTGCTCTGCCTGGACTGGTTTTGTTCCGGTTCATGACAGTTAGGGTATGTCGAAAAACTCCCATCTCATGTTCTCCCTCAACTTCAAAATCGCCCTATATCGCTGTTTTACCTGTTTTGTTAAGGGTGTTTCATCTTCTTTGCATTTTCACTTTGCAAAGACTGGGTTGGAACTACTGCAGCAATCTAGGATGATTTTGAAATGATTTTTGAAGTTGAAACTCAGGTAGGCCAAAAATAAATGAGGAGAAGCGTTGGGATAAAACAATATGGGGATGGGATTAGATTTCTCAGAGTTTGCAGAAAAACAATAGGTAATTTGCTCTGGAATTTTTACAGAGGTTGTGTGAGAAAAACACAGACTTGGTAGATTTGCACGGGATTAAAATCCCAAAGTATTTTTGTGAAAGACAAATTTCTCTAACGTCCCCTTGGAAAACTAGTCGCATCCGAATAGGGTTTAATTAGGCTTCACATAAACAATTAGTGCTATTCCAGCTATCAGCAGCTGCGATCTGGGGATTACCTCAATCAGACTGATGCAATTATGCTCCACAAACAATACAGACTCACAGGTTATAGTAAGTGCAGCGAGTTGGACAGGATGTGTCCTCTCTTTCTCTGCGTCGGGAGTGTGTTGCCACAGCTGGCTCGAGGAGGTCTGTAGGGAGCGATAAGACCCGTCGGTGATAAAACTCACTTACAATCTCAAATCTTGAGTATGATGTCATCTGAATAAGGGTTAGAGAGCTGGAAAGATTTCAGGATGGATTTCAGGATGTTTGTCTTTTATTCATTAATAAATAGTCTCCCTGAGAGGACAAACGGACATAGTGAATGAAGCTTATACCTGTGTACAGTCAATGCCTCTCCAGCTGTACAGGAAGTGGTAGCTCTCAGGTTGTCAATTCCACGAGTGTGAGTCTCCCACGTCACATTCCACTCATCCACACAGCTGTGTTTGAGAAAAACAATCCTGAACGGAAAAGACAAGCAAACTAATGAAGAGACAATAGTCCGCCCCCACAGTACCGCTTATACACACGCACACTCTTTTGACATTGTGTGTGGAAAATTCAGTAAATCCCCAGGTCCACCGATTTTAGTAGGCATTAGATAGTGAACAGACATGACAACTCATTTCTGAGTTGTTTATTTCAGCTGTTTCTATTAGTCAGGGCCTGGCATTGTAAGAACATTGTCAGTGTTGGCCAAGTACAATTTATTTGTCATTAAGACTAATTACATATGTGGGTTAACTGTTAGCGGACAAAAAAGGGCTTTTTGTTCAAGAAAGTCATTTTTATGATGTGTGCAAGTTTGAGTATAGAGACCAGCTCTATCTGAGCATAAATGGGCTTGGATGACAATAAGATTTTTTTGTTCTGAGTTCGTAATTCAGGATGTGACAGCTAGGAATTTGAATACGAAGTGAGTGTGAGACTATTATACTCATTTCTTTGGATTAGCTTTGTTATGGATGAGCGAGTCAATTGTTTATGACAAGAACGAGAGCTACAGAGATTTCCAGGAAAATTAGACATCCATAGACTGTAATTTGTGTGAAAAGAAATGTCTTTTTACTGGCTGTAGCTTTAGTGATGTGTGCGTGCACCAAAGCGAGCACGTTTTTCTTCCGATGTTTATTTGTGTGCTTGTGCGTTAGTGTCTGTGATGGTTTTGGGTTGTTAGCTTGTGAATAGATTGTGGAGGAAGGAAAGTTGATTTCCTTGTCCGGTGTGGATCCAGAGAAACAGGATGTTTGTATGATGTCCATAAGAATGCTCAGTGATATGATAAAAGGTGACACTCTTCTTTTGAGTGTGTATATGAGTCTACAATCTACTGTATCTAGCCAGGATGCTCTGCAGGATGTTTTTTGTGCGTGTGTATTTTCTTTATCTCGCTTAAAGAATGTAATTTATGGTATGAACATACGTCATGGAGGTTTACTGACTTGTGTGCATTTGGATAAATGGAATACTGTTGGCCCCCTGGAATACATACATAGAACCACATACTACAAATGACCGTGTATAACTGCAAGGAAAAACGTCCATAATTTAATGTTTAACCAAAAATACTGGCTTCTGTGCGTTTATTCAAATCTATATTTTCTCTATCATTCATTTATGCAAATATACCTTAAACGTTATAATGTATAACCGTGCATTACTGAAGTGTGTGTAACCTTTTACAGTTAAGATTTCAGTGTTGAACCGTTGGCTTTTCATTCTTTGAAGGATCAGTTTGCTTCCAGAATAAAAATTTCCTGATAATTTACTCACCCCCATGTCATCCAAGATGTTCATGTCTTTCTTTCTTCAGTCGAAAATAAATGAAAGTTTTTGAGGAAAACATTCCAGGATTTTTCTGCATATAGTGGACTTCAATGGGGATCAGCATGTTGAAGGTCCAAATTGCAGTTTCAATGCAGCTTCAAAGGGCTCTACATGATCCCAGCCGAGGAATAAGAGTCTTATCTAGTGAAATGATTGGCCATTTTCTAAAAAAATTAAAAATGTATATACCTTTTAACCACAAATGCTCATCTTGCACTAGCTCGATTTCATGTGTGACGTAGGCGGAAGTACTGACCCAGTGTTTACAAAGCAAACATGTTTAACAAAAAAACAATGATGTCGGACAATTTTGAAGTTGGAGGAGAAACCCTACCTTTTTGAATGGAAATACACAGACAAAGAAGTAAGGACAAATGACCTTTCCAGCATGACTACAAAATGTGTGAAGTCGAGCTAGTGCATAATGAGCATTTGTGGTTAAAAAGTATCTACATTTTTATTTTTTTTAGAAAATGACTGATAGTTTCGCTAGATTAAACCCTTATTTCTCAACTGGGATCGTGTAGAGCCCTTTGAAGCTGCATTAAAACTGAAACTTTGGACCTTCAACCTGTTGGTCCCCATTGAAGTCCACTACGGCCACGTAGACATAGCTTGTAAATTCAGTTGTCAGTTCACCTTTTACACCTTAAAGGAGTAGTTCACTTCCAGAACAAAAATGTGCAGATAATGTACTTAATAATAATGTTTTTTTGAGGAAAACATTTCAGGATTTCTCTCCATAAAATGGACTTCAATGGTGCCCCCAAGTTTGAAGTTCCAAAATGCAGTTTAAATTCAGCTTTAAATGGCTCTAAACAATCCCAGCCGAGGAAGAAGGGTCTTATCTAACGAAACAATCGGTTATTTTCTAAAAAAATTACAGTTGATGTACTTTTTAACCTCAAACACTCATCTTGTCTAGGTCTGTGTGAACTCTGTTCCCTTCCAGTTCAATACAGTTAGAGTATGTCGAAAAACTCCCATCTCATTTTCTCCTCCAACTCCAACAGAAGTACCGATCCAGTTTACAAAAGGGAATGTGCAAAGAAGGTCTAATGCCCTTTACAAAAAAAAAAAAAAAGGTAAAACAGCGATGTAGGACGATTTTGGAGTTGGAGGAGAAATTGAAATGGGAGTTTTTCAACATGCCCTAACTGTCTTGAACCAGAAAACACAGTTCACGCAGAGCTAGACAAGACGAGCATTTGATGTTAAAAAGTATATAAATTGTACATTTTTAGGAAAAAAAAAAACGATTGTTTTGCTGGATAAAACCTTTCTTCCTTGGCTGGGATTGTTTAGAGCCATTTGAAGCTGCATTTAAACTGCATTTTGGAAGTTCAAACTCGGGGGAACCATAGAAGTCATTTATATGGAGAGAAATCCTGAAATGTTTTTCTCAAAAAACATAATTTCTTTACGACTGAAGAAAGAAAGACATGAGGAGAAGGGGGTGAGTACATTAACTTTAAAGGTTTTTCTGGAAACGAACTACATTCTGTACACACATAATTCACTAAAATGCGGGAGTGACAACCCTATTCGGCAACCGCATTAACTCCTGAAAAATACAGGTAGTGACAACCGCATTTACCGAGATTCTACTCAGTGTGTACGGAACCGAACTGAAGAACTTGTTGTTAATGACGTATTTAAACGTGCATCAGAAATGTGTCTTCGTCTGTATGTTAAATGCAAGAAAATAACAGTGACGGAAGTCTTAACCTTAGCACATTTTGACACGGGGCTAGTTGTGCTCACGAGCTCTGTGGTTAAGTGTCAGTGTTGCCAGATCTTCATAGAAAAAAAAAAAACACAAATGAGGACAAGCACAAAAAACGCTAAAACACCCAAATGCCATGTCTAACAGCGATAGTTTAGTTAACATTGTTGGACAAAAGACTCTTTAGCCAAAAAATGGCAGATACCTTGAATTCTTATTCACTCCCACAAGATGCCAAAATGTTGTTATGGTTATAAATGCGAGAGTGACTGTTGTTCCGTACACACATGGAACAATAATTTACAGGATTCATCCCGCATTTAAATGGGGTTATCACTCCTGAAACTTGCAGTGTGTACGTGGCCTGTATGGAGAAAAATCCTGGAACGTTTTCCTCAAAAACCTTAATTGAACATTCATCAGTCAGTCATTCAACAGACAGAAATATGAAACAATAATTATGCACTACTGGCAACAGTTGATTATATTTAATTTTTCAGTTTCAACTAGGACCAATTCAACCAATAGCAACCTTGGTGTTTGAGGCAGACAAGGTCATGTTCTGGAAACCTGTTTTTCTAAAATGTCATTATTTTTCTAATCAGCTTGCTTATACTACTGATGGAAAAATTACATGGTCATCCCTTAAAGTAGAAAAACAATACTAATTGTTTTATTAAAAATGCCAAATTTAGGCTGAATATTTGAGGAGAGTTTTAAAGAGATCTTTTAAAATCTCAAATTTGCAATCAATGTAGACAAATATGCAAAACTTAAAATCAATGCCTATTGACACAACTTACACATATTATTTTTTACGCAAATGCCAAAAAGATGCCTATTCTGAGTAGATTTCTTTAGCACAGGTTGAGTTTCCAGATGAAGTGCCAAATCACGCTCTTTAGATCATCTTAACTTACCTTGTTCATTATTTAATGGTGCGGTAACACCTGTTGCCCAGCAAGCCCTATATTTAGTAGAACCTACATGCGTCATCCCTTGATCTGTCGGGTCAAGAAGTGCAGAAAAAAGGTCAAACTTTAGCCAATATCCTCTGTAGTCTGTGAAAATACTGCCAAACAAAGATATTTCAAATTATCCGCCCCTTCCCCCAGAACCGCCCATGCCTAAAGCTTGTCTATACAGAAACACGCTTTCTTAGTGAGATGTTGGATTACTCCACATTGTGTACTCAAAAGATGAGCTAAATTCATGGCTCATTTAACCTGTCCTAAATAGGATCTCAACATGGAACTTGTGAATAAATTACCTTGAATGAAAGGGCTGAATATGATGAAGCGTGGCAGCACTTGTACACGCTTTGTGTGCCTGAAAGCTTCCCAAGTGGCATCTGGAGTTCCAGAGAGCATTCCTGACTGAATCCTGTTTTAATAAAACGGCCTCTCAGTGCTCAGAAAACAACTTCCTTTTTACCCACAACTTATTATTGGAAATACCATGAAGGTAGATGCTCTCAGCAGAAAGCTAATAAAGAGTGAGATCCCATGGATTTAGCTAAAAGAAAAGAAAATATTTTTAAAGTTTATCTGAGGGTGAACTCCTAAAAGACACAAATACAACTTCTGATGTGTATAATTTACTATAACACACATTCAAGGAGTCACTTTGCAAAGAAAATGGAAAATGGTATTTGAGTAAACAAACACAAGTTCATTGGGTTTCTTTGTAATGAGAGTGGGAAAAAACCCAATGTGAGTGAACAAGACTGAACACACTGTGGCAAACTTATTGTTCAGTTGAATCCATGTTAACGGCAAAACAATTGTCATTTTGGGGCCTAGAAAAAGACACAAAGACGGGAAATATAAACAGTTTAAATATGAGTTTTTTATTTGAGAAAGTACAGCAGAGTTTAAAATTTCTCTGTTGTTCAGCTTGTTTTTCTTCTTTTGTTTGCCTAGACATACTATTTGTCTGAAGCAATTATTTATTTTAAAAGGGTCATGGTATAAAGAATCATATTTCCTTCCTTTTAAATTCTTGATGTGCTTTGAAAACACACTGTAACTTTTGAACTTTTGAATTTGGTCCTGAGTCTAAAAGGAAAATGTATTTAAACTAAGGTGCAGAATAACTCATTTAGAACTTCTGCAACTACCTGTCTCATAGATATTAGAAACAAGGGAATGATTTTTTTTCCTCCCCTGGTTCCAAGTCATTTCAATCTGATCGTACACAGTTTTTGGAACATATATCAGCCTCAGTTGTTTAACATAACATATTGAAACAAGTTTATAACAGTATAAAATGTATTTACTGTGATGTTTTTTTATATAATAACTTGATAAGGCTCTTGAGAGAGGTACATTTAAACATACGTCTGTCAGCAAAGTCCAATTTTTATAACAAAAATAACATTTTCAAAACATAACTCAAAACATAACTCTAAAAAGCAAATACGATACACATTACTAGGGCCCTATGAAATCGGATTTTTTTCCCCCCTCAAATTCCGTTTTATTATTTTCCAAGTTCCGTTTAAATATTTCTTTTTTTTTTCCCATTTAAATATCTGTTTTAATGGTTAAATTAAATTGTATTAATCAAAAGCATGTCTAATTAATTAAAATCATGAAACTTACACAATTTAACAGCAATAAAATTTAAATTAAAAGTTTAACAAAAATTACATTTAGCACCCTATGAAATATTTTTGCCTCAGTTTTTATTTATTTTTTCTTTCGTAATCAAATGGATTCCATTTTAATGGTTTCATTAAATTTAATAATCACAAGCATCTCTAAATAATTTATATATATATATATATATTTTCTTTTCTTTTTAGAAATACTGTGTTGTGTATTTACATTTTTTTTGGTAAATAAATTCTGGTAAAAAAAGAAACTTAGTAGGAGTACTATCATTACATCAAGTTATATATTTCTGTTACATTTTCTTAAAGTTAAACCGAACTTTTATTTTGATGGATTGCTGTGAAGACATTTAAGTTTCTGTTTGTGAATGATATGACGGTAGTTTCGTTTTTTCTGGTCGACTAGTACTTGTTCATTTATTAGTTGCACATTAGCTGAATGTGTCAGGAAAAAACAGCAAGGAAACTCCATTACTGTTTTAATAATTTATTGATAAACTAGTGCTTTCTTTGTTTACAGCTTGACATGAAGTCGGCGACACTGACTTGTCATCTCTGCAGCAGTGGATGTGCCTACATGTTTCATACGGATTTTATTATCTGAGAAAATTTGTTGCCTATTTGAACTGGTTGAACTGGTTGAACTGGTTCATTTAAAAGTGGCTCAAGTTCACAGCGACAGAGAAAGCGCATCCTGTTTGCTTTAATTATGTTACAAAAGCACAACGTTTTGTTGTTATTGTGCATGCACACAAATAAACGTAGAGTCTTTACAGATTCGAAAGATGTATTACTCTTATCTTATGACTAGAAATGACGGCGTATTTTAAGAGCAAGTGTCCGCACCAACACGTCTATCTGTCATGCAGTAAGCACACAATGTTCAGATTCCACACTCCAAACAGACACTTCAATAGCGCACATTTTACTAGGTTAACATTAGATTAAGCGGCAGTGTAAAGTTGCTACTACTTATGTATTTTACATGATAAGCCATATTTGTAGATGAATGATAGGTGAGTGTTTGGATGTCCTGCCTGATGTCATATATTACCACGTAGACCAGCCGTAAACGATTTGTCCGTCACGTCCTGTGGATTTTTTTTTCTGCGACTAAGCGACTAATAAAATTTTGATCGACTAAGCCTCTTCTCATCGACTATTAGGGGGCAGCTAATTTACTACACACAACACTTCAGTATGTGTGTAGTAAACTAAACTGAGCATCTGTGCCGTTCATTCACACGCAAAGCATGCAGGATTCACATTTAAAAAGTGTGTTTCTAGATTCTGTTTTAGTGGTTAAATTAAATTGTATTAATCAAATGCATGTCTAATTAATTCAACATAATAAATCATGAAACATACACAATTTCTTAAAAGTTTAACAAAAATTACATTTAGCGCCCTATGAAATATTTTTTTCCCTCAATTTTTTTTTCATAACCAAATTCAGTTTTCCATTAATTTTTTGGATTCCATTTTAACGTTTTCATTAAATCATTAAATTTAATAATCAAAAGCATCTCTAAATATATATATATATATATTTCTATTTTTTTTTTCTTTTTAGAAATACTGTGTTGTGTATTTACATTTTTAAGGTACATAAATTCTGGTAAAAAAAACCTAAAAACTAGTACTATCATTGCATCAAGTAATATATTTCTGTTACAGTTTCTTAAAGTTAAACCAAACTTTTATTTATGACCATCTGCGCCATTCATTCACACGCAAAACATGCAGGATTCACAATTAAAAAGTATTTTGTGGCTTAATATTCAGACACTAGTCCATGGCTTTTTGTTTTAAGTGTACTGACCTACTGATTTCTCATTAAATATTTGGCAAATTCCATGACACGCGTTATACAGTATGACTGGATTCTGTGATTCTGTCTGCGTTTTCTGCATTCTCCATTGCCACATTACAGACAGACAAAGAATGACAAACTCGATGGCAGTAATAACCGGAATGTCATGTGAAGTAGAACGAATCTACTTGCTAGATTAAAATATACAGAAACTCTCTGCATCTCTCATAAATTCTATAATCTTCTAGGAACTGGTGAAACTTCTTCAGTAAATATTTCCAAGTTCTGAAAGATCAGCCTGAAGAAACTAATGGAACTTTCAGTAAACAGAGCTTATACTGTGTATGCCCCGTTGAAAAACAATGAAGTTGTGAAGAACCATACAGGTACTCCAACACTTACCCTTTCAGTTCCTCCCTGTGCATTTGCAGAGAACTTATAATAGTAGCCTGTCTTCGAGCTATGTGATATCTTGTGTAAGCCTGCATGCTTGTGATCTTAATTCAGTTTTAAACAGCAAGAATGTGGCACCTGTGTGGATTTAAGGTGTTTAGAACATTCCTGCAGCTGTTTTCTTGTCAGCATGGTGATAATTTTTCACTGACATGTGACAAAAGCTGTATGTCCTCATGCATGACTGTCTGAGAGTTTGCTATGTTGTCAAGCTCAATTAAGATGTGTAGTGGCACATAACGCTTTTAGTGCTCTGTGCCGTTTTTGACCTGCATGATAGAGGTCTTTGGGTATATCCTTACCATGCCTTTATCCTGACACCATCTGGGTGCCCAGATGGGAGAAAAGGTTTGTGTTCATCACCCTGTGAAAACACATGCTGATGGCAGATCATCTTTAGACATTTTCCCCCTTATTCATGCATCACTTGCATAATCAAGTTGAACATTTGAGCATAACAAATGTTGCGCAAGAATAATTTGTAATACATGATATTTATTTATGCGTGCTGAACAGATAGATTGATTTCTATTTATTTATTGATCCCTGAGGGGAATTTTTGGCATGTAATAATTATACACCAAAGGCCTGGAATGAACCTAGAGGTTGTTGTAATATTCCTAAACATCTGTTATCATGCAGGTGAGATAAACATGATTTTCCAGTTATATATAGCTGACAGCCTTTTCCTTTTTGTGAAATGTAGTTGCCCAGTTTTGTTTTGTAGACACAGAATATTTAACTAGTGTAGTCTCGTACAAGTGACGCAAATGTCAGTGGCTGGTCAAACACAAGACAGCAGAACAAAGGAAATGGATGAGGACAACAAAAATGAAACCTGATATGGTGTCCTTTGTGACCCCTCACACCTCCCGCTGCATATTTAATGAGCAGATAGCTGATAGTTCCACACCCGGAATGTTCCGGGACCGAGTGCCAGTCTGTTGCGCTAAGATTCCAGTGCGCTGAGCTTCCAGCCTTTTGTTCTGAATGGTGAAATATTCATGCAGGAGAGTAAAGGAGTGATTAGACGCTGTATGAGCACATAAAGTGTGGTCTTGAGGCTAAGCCTTTTTTGTGTATCTGGCTTATTCCTACAGTTTGCTGTTTGATGGTGTAGTGTGTTGTACGCTGTGCTCTGTAACAGTATCCTTTTGTAACCAGTGGGTCCAGTGCAACATTACAACACTAACGTTCAGAATCTGCCTGAGGTCTTGTGTAAAGCTTTCTGCACTACAATAGGTTTTCTACAACAAAATATGATTCACAAATATATGATAAATATTATCATTCAGCCACTGGTAGCTGGTAGCCGGTAGCCATTGACTTGTGTCCATGTTATGGAAAATATACAATGGAAACCAATGGCAAGCAGCTGTTTAATTACCAACATTGTTCAAAATATCTTGAAATTCATACAGGTTTGGAACAACATGAGAGTCAGTTTTTGGGTGAACTATCCCTTCAGTGAACTACTGAGCTAGTGAGTATTAGATGAATGTAAAGGTTGAAAATTGGAAAATGAGCAGGCACAAATGACCCTTCACTGAGAGTTTGATTGACAGGTGATCTGACCAATCATTACGCCGAATTGGTCTATAATGATACATTAAAAAAAAAAAAAACTGAAATGGTACCAATAAACTGTGCATCTCCAAATCAAATGTAACAAAGCAAAGCAACTGATGTTTGCTCAGTAAAGTGATTAAAGTGACTTTAAAGATTCCTTAAAATCAAAACTAGCTTTAGCCCACGTCTAAAAATGTAAGGAAAATTGAAATAGGAAAACAGGACAATTGACCAAAAGTATTGATGACTCATCCTGCACTACACAGATTTTTGTCCAATCAGAAGCTTTCTAGAATGGGAAAGACCCGCCCCTTCATTCACACCTAACTTGCAAGTAACAAATCATGGTTCACAGCTGTGATGTAACTAAAGCCTATTGGCTAGTTTTCAGTATTTCTTGTCCAAACCACCTGCTTTAATAGGAAATGGATCAACAAAGGAAGAAAGCTGCATCTTTCAAACAATTTCATGTGGTCTGCAACTGATCCTCAAAGCAACAGTCAAAGTTCATTTAAGGCTGTCAGTCAAGGTTCATTTATTGACATTACATCATCACTTCCTGTCCATCATTCTGTCTACCCTTTGTTGTTTTGAATCTCATAAGAGAGTAGCCATATGAGTGAGGGTTAACTTTCTCTGAATTGTTAGGAGTTCTGAGCAAGTAGCTTCTTAGAAGAGGAATAGGAGAACGTGTGTGTGTGTGTGTGTGTGTGTGTGTTTGTATCCTTACCTCTGTTATTACCACACCACTGTGGTGGTGTTAGAGGAAGCTAACTGTATCAGAGATAAACCCAGCACACATTTCCCCACTCCCCACCTCATCTATCTCTCCATCCTCTTCACCTCTCTGCTGTGGTTTCTCTGCAGAGTATATATGTGTGAGTGTGTTATTGCTTAAGGTTGATTGTGTATGTGTGTGGGTTGTGGTGTTGTCCAGGACTGGCTTAATGTTGGCTCCTGTGGTAAATATGCCCTTCAGTATATATACACACACACTTCCTCAGCAGCTGGGACAAAACAGGAAGTGGTGTTTACCCTGCCATGGCCTCCCCTTCTTGTGACACACAAAAAACGTAAATTAGATAAACATATGCATTAGGGATGCGCACGAATAATCAACAAAACCAGTACTCATTCCTGACCAATTAGTCGACTATTTAAAAAAAAAATTTGGAAATTGATTTTCCTTTAAGCGTTTGATTGTTGTAGGCATTCATGTAATACAATTAAGGTCAAAAGTTTACATACACCTTGCAGAATCTACAAAATGTTAATTATTTTACCAAAATAAGAGGGATCATACAAAATGCATGTTACCTTTTATTTAGTACTGACCTGAATAAGATATTTTACATAGAAGACGTTTACATATAGTCCACAAGAGAAAATAATAGTTGAATTTATAAAAATTACCCTGTTCAAAAGTTTACATACCCTTGTTTGTCCTAATAATTGTTCTAATAATTATTAATAATATGGATGTTGAAGAGACTACAAAGACTTTAACAGACTATATATATTTCTGTGTGGGCAATGTACTTACTAAAAAGAATGTTATCGTATATCTGAATAATAAGTCATAGATGGCATTATTCGTGTTAAAAACAAAGATTACATCGAGTTGAAAATCATACAAAAAGCTCAACTGTCAGTTAAGGAAAGCAAGGGGCCGACAGAAGGATATTATTGAGTATAATTTTACTACTCTGAATTAAAAAAAAAAAGTGGAATGCTTTGTTGTTACAAATATGGAACCAGGTAAACCACATATATGTGTAAAGATCATTTTGTTGTCAATGTGAATTGTCATGGAATGTCCATGTTGAAAGTCTGTGTTCTAAGTTACAACAGAGATTGTATTTTTTGAGAAGGTTTAGACTTGATCGTGTTGGCAGTAAGATCATGTTGTTCTATCAAGCCGCACTGAAGAATGTGATTAGATATGGAATACATCTTTGTTATGGTAATCTGAGAGTGCAGTTAAAGACTAAGCTTTCACAGCTTATTCATGAAATCCGTGGGCATAAAGGAACATGCTTATCTCCAGACCTTGTATCAAAAATCACTGCTAAGGGAGGCATACAAGACCTTAAATGATACACCATGTATTTTGAATCCAGAATGCGAAATGTTACCATCAGGAAGGAGACTTAGAATATGGAGGTGCAGACTTAATAGGTTTAGGAATTTGTTCATTCCCTCAGCAATTAAGTCACTAAATAGCAGTGAGTTTTTTTTACTGAGATATTTTATTGAAATGTTTATTTCTTTGTGTAATGTATTGTCTTAAATGCGGTGATGCAGTGGCTGTATTTGAAGCCCAAGACAAATTTCTCTTTGGGACAATAAAGTACACCTTACCTTACCTTACCTTACCTTACCTTACCTTACCTTACCTCAACAGTTAAACTGCCCGCTGTTCTTCAGAAAAATCCTTTAGGTCCCACAAATTCTTTGGTTTTTCAGCATTTTTGTGTATTTGGATCCTTTCCATCCATTTTTTCACACTGAGGACAACTGAGGGACTCATATGCAACTATTACAGAAAGTTCAAACACTCACTGATGCTCTAGAAGGAAACATGATGCATTAAGAGCCAGGGGTGAAAACTTTTAAACAGAATAAAGATGTGTACATTTTTCTTATTTTGCCTAAGTATCATAGTTTTTTCATTTAGTACTGCCCTTCAGAAGCTACAGAAGATGCTTACATGTTTCCGAGAAGACAAAATAAGTTAAATTTACCCTGAATCTTCAAATTCAAAAAGTTTAGACCCCTCAGCTCTTAATGCATAAAGTTTTCTTCCATAGCATCAGTGAGCATTTGGACCTTCTTTTAAGGGTTCAAATACACAAAAATTCCAGAATTTGTGGGACCTGAAGGATTTTTCTGAAGAACAGCAGGCAGTTCAACTGTTGAGGACAAACAAGGGACTCATGAACAACTATCATTAAACAAAACAAACAAACAAACAAAAAAAAGACAAACAAGACAACAGCTGTGGATCATTTAACAACACAGTATTAAGATTCTAGTGTATGTAAACTTTTTAACAAGGTCATTTTTATAAATTCAGCCATCTCTTGTGGACTATAAACGTCTTTTATGTGAAATATCGTATTCAAGCATTTTGTATGATCCCTCTTATTTTGGTAAAATAAATAACGTTTTGCAGATTTTGCAAGGTGTATGTAAACTTTTGCCCTCAGCTGTATATAGTGTGATTGCAATAGCTGAATTCATTGTGCATATGTGATGTTGATGTGATGAAAAGTGTGCCTATATTTTGATTCTTATTGGTATGTTTAGCTCTTGTTAGAGTCATGCATCCCACTAGGTCAAGATCTAAATAGAAAATCAAAAGCCGTATGTAAATAAGAACAAGCTGTACATTAATATTTATTCATTTAAATGGATAGTTCACCCAAAAATGAAAATTCTGTTGTTAATAACTCACCCTCATGTCGTTCCAAACCTGTGAGACCTTCATTCATCTTTGGAACATAAATTAATATATTTCTAATCTGAGAGCTTTCTAATCCTGTATAGACAGCAACGCAACTACCACTATTTTAGCAACGTCCTTACTACATTTTTGGGCCTTGAACGTGGTTGTTGCGTTGCTGTTTATGCAGGGTCAGAAAACTCTCGGATTTTATAAAAAATATCGTAATTTGTGTTCCAAAGATGAACGAAGGTCCTTTTGCATTTGACTGTTTTTCTTTGTAAATGTGTTACACAATGCGTTTGCATCCTGCATTTTATTGCTGGTGTGAACTCTGTTGTTGGTTGTGTAATGTGAATGTGAGAGAGTGTGCAGACAGAGAGATCTGTTCTGACTGGCTGCATTTTGTGATTGATTATATCGCGTGACACCCCGTTTTTAAAACGGTGTAGACAGACTAATTGCTTGGTAAGAGTACTGAACTATAAAATTACATGAAATGCACATCCCTTACACACATGAACTCTTACTTACTTTTACTTATAGAACTGATAACAATAACCAATCTTCCTTAAGCCTTGAGTATGTGTTCAAAGCACATTTGTTTGCCTGGGGCTGTCCATCATTTAACTGCTCAAACACTGCCTGAGGCAGCTCCTCCCTGTTTATTCACCCTTAGACCTTTGTGTGGGCTTCTCCCGTGCAGTTAAACTGCTAGCAATCCACCGCCCAAGGAGATAACAGTCAGTAAATCTTAATAAAGCAGCAACTCATCAAAAAAACAAAAAAAAAACAAAAACATTTTTTGATTACATGAGTACATTGAAAACCAATGTCTTGAAAACCACTTAGCCAACGTTGTGTGAAAAACCAAGCTGACTGTTTGAATACCAGACAACGTGATTACATCAACTGTCAAATGTCTAGATTAACCCAAGATTAAGATGTTCCCACATCCTATGTTTCCACCATACCAACCGTTTTGGTCTGAATGTAGACTCCAACAACGTTTTTTATATCTCACCATATCTCATGCCTGTATGACAGCCTGTGCCTTCAACCCAAACAACAGCCTCAACTCCTCCAGCAGAAGGAGGAGACTCTTTATCTACATAAAGTCACTGTCTGGAATCATTGATGTCTGTTGCTGTTTTGTCTGTTACATTGTTGATTTCCTCTAAATATTTAGTCAGTACAGACCTATTTAATTTCAAAATGATGTCTTTTTTTTTGTTTGTTTTTTACGATTATTCCCTGCCCTTATAATAGTTACATTTTTTTCTTACTGTAAATACACAAATAATAATATAAAACAATATTTACAATTCAAAAGGCCACCAAATATTTTACCTCAGTGATGTTTGTTTTATTAAAATAGTCCATGTGACATCAGTGGTTCAAGTGTAATGTTATGAAGCTATGAGAATACTTTTTGTGTGCAAACAAAACAATGACATGGACTATTTTATCGATGTCCTTACTATCTTTCTGGGCCTTGAACGTGTCAGTTGCGTTGCTGTCTATACAGGGTCAGAAAGCTCTTGGATTTCATCAAAAATATCTTACTTTGTGTTCCCGAAGATGAACGAAGGTTAAGTTACCATTGGCAGCTTAAGACTCCCTTTTTTTTTTCACACTGTATTTCTTCATCTTACAGTATTTCATCTTTTTTCATCACTTCTTTCATAAACCCCTTGAACCCTTTCACCCTCTTTGTCCTGTTCTGAGCACATTGAACAGGTCAAACTGTCAGCAACACCACAAAAACCACAGGAAGGGGACGCTCATTAGAGAAACCACTCTGACTGAAGGACGCACAAAGCATGCTTACGGAGACATAGTAAAACATGAAAGCAAAGTATGAATCTCATCAAGTTAGTGTTATTAAGCATTTTTTTATTTATTCAAAAATAACAATTTAAGGCAGTAACAATTTAAACAATATATATATATATATATATATATTTCTGAACTTATGTTCAGCTGTCCTTTTTAATAGTTAACTTTTTAGGGGTATAAGCACGTAGCGATATTTTCGGGTAATTCACATTTTTTGCAAAACCTACTTTTGCAAACTAGTCCTAGGTTTTTTGCCCAAACTTGAACCAGACCAGTGCAGAAAGATTCTCTAGTGAGTGAATCTCAATAATTACCAAACAAAAGTTTAACTTTTGACTCACCATGGCAAAGGGACGCCAAAAGAACGGAATGAGACATCTTCGCCAAACTCGGCACACTTATGTAAGCGTTTTCTCTGAGGTCACATGAAAAAAAAAACGCTGCGATTGGCCACTTGGTAACACTATAAGAGGCAAAAAAACAAAAATGGCTATAGCTAGGCAACCATTTGGCCTATCAACATAAAAATCTCTGTGCACGGTCTTGGTCCAAAGTGCCACAAGTGTCTATAAGGGCATTTGCGTATCTCAAAAAAACATGGCCGCCGTTGTACGATGAAGTTTAAGCACCTATTAAACAAGGTTAATGGAGGCTGATCGGAACGAAACTCAGTGAGATTGTTTGACTCACAGCCCCAAAGGTCTGTGAGAAATTTGAAAGAAATCGGCCACTGGGGGCGGTATCGCATTTTTTGAGGGTGTAAATGATTGTACATTGCACGGTTTTCTGCACATACACGGGATAGAACTAGTCCTAGGTTTTTCGCTCAGTCTAGAAAAAAAACAGTTGCAAACAGTGCAATTCTTTGGACTCTCTAGGTCAATAGTTATCGAAAACATGTTGAAATTTACCCTTTGGGAAGCTATAACGGGGTACTTTAGAAAAGGAGCCTTTCCAAATATACCTAAAAGCCTATAAAGCCTGAACGAAATCTCAAAACTTCACAAAACTCGCTGAGCACATGTGACAGGTGATTCTAAACAAGCATGCAAAGTTTCAGGGAGATCAGACCAAAGCTGGTGCTATAACAGTTATAAATGTTATAAAAACATAATATTTATATAGTAAATCACCTGGATTTGACAAAAATGCTTTTTTAATAATTGATTTAGGTGGTTACAGGCTTGCTAAATAATATGTAATGTCTTTTTCCTTATATGCTTAAATATCTAAAGCACTTGAACCCCGGTAATCGCTGCTTGCAGCTATATTAACTATTTTTACATTTTTCAGATCATCAGTGATCAAAGCTCTTCAAAATATTGGTCACAGACACAGAGATTTACTTTAAATTTCACCAAGCTGATTACTCACTAAAAACTCCTACAGATCATGTTTTCAGGCCATTTTAATTCCTATTTTGACGTAACAAAGTGGTTATATCTAAATGTTTGAGTTGTTTGTTTACTTTTTTAAATTAGTCTTTTCGTAACACCATTATATTGTTCATTCAGACCGATTCACGAACATGGAGCTCGCACGAACACAAGAGGTGGGATTTATCACATGAACCAATCACAGCCGACATAACGAGTGGTTTATACACTTTTTAATATTATATTTTGTCATATTGGCATTGTTTTGTTTTTGTACTGCAATTTTTTTTCTCATTCAATATTTTGAGGCACTGCCCCTTGCCTCCTCAGAGGAAACGCCCCTGATTTCTAGCTAGAATCAAAACACAAAAGAATCAAGATTCTTCACATTTCAAGAATTACAGTGTGTATATGTGTGTCGTAAAATATACGATCTACTTGTCTTGGAAACCTGTGTGAAACCAGTCATTATTTCTTGTTTTTCACTTTCATGGTGCCATTGGAAATTACACACTTCAGCTTTTGGTAAATATTTTCACTTCTTCAACACCTGGAGTTCACTGCAGGTGTTTCTTGTCTTGTAACAAAACTGTGATGTGTTGTAAAATTATTCTTTTATTCCCTCGCTGTCTTTCGACTGGGCAGTGAGTGAAGTCCTCAGGTGCTCCTGACTCACCGTGTGTATTTTTGGTCATCTTCAATAGTGGGAAATCCTTTTCTTCTTATCAGATGTGTGAACAATAAACTCTGACTGTGCTAGGAGATTCACATGCTCGGAGAACTGTAAGATGTCTACAGGACACCTCAAGCGCAAGTACCCTCTAAAAGCTTTCAAAATATACACAAAACACTTCAACCTACTGTTAAGGACTCCAAATAAACAATTTAACCGAAGTCCTCGAAGGAAAAAACAATGAGGGTTCATGTCTGTGGCCCATTAGAAACAGATGTCCAAAGTTGCATCAAAGCCAAATCACAGTCCCTGTCTCAGCTGTTTCAGACAACATGGCTTTAACATCATTTACAGCCCATTAGGCATAATCATAAATGAGACACAGCAGTTCTTTACAGACAGTTGCATTTGCCGCAGTCTGCAGAAACTGTACTGCATGCTCCCACAGATGGCTGACAATATGGCCCAAAATCATTTGGTTTGTGTATTGGATACAGACTGATTGTATTTATTTCAAGAACACACTAAAATGGGACATATTTATAATAGTATAAATGTACTTATTTTTATGGAAAATTGCTTCATCAAATATGATGATTCCCCTTTTCATAAATATATACCCAGATAGCACGCGTACGTCTGCAAGATGTTTGTTAAAGATCACTTCATCTGCAAAGCATCTACTGTGTACAGACATCTGTATGATGTCAGTTTTACATACATTCTAAATCATAAAGACGTCTATTTGACACCTGATAAAAAAACGTCCTATAGAATTAGTTTTGCAGATGAGCAGTCTTCCAGATGTAAATGCAGACGTCAAATATACGTCTCCGTGATGTATGTGTGCTATCAGGGTGTATATATATATATATTATATACATATATATACATATACATATAGTTATATATATATATATATATAAATGAGGGCTTGTGGCAAAAATGTCACCAAAATGAACAAAAATGCCCCATAAATTCAAGACAAAGGGCTGAGAAAGACCCTGCACAATATAACAACGTGAGTGAAAATCGTCAGTTCGCAGAATTACATATAGACTCGCTCACATTTATTTAGGTCGATTTACGCGTCGTTATATGCAGTGTAGAGCCTTATATCCAATCAGACGTGTTTCTGTTGACGTTAGGAATGCATTGGCCAATCAGAAGCGTTTAGTCAGTGCTGAAAACGTCAGAGCTTGCATCCCTCATCATAAACAACGCAGTGCAGATACGATGTAAATAAAAGCTTATTTTCGTAGCTTCAGTGATTATAACGGGAGTTTTTGCATAACTTGCATAGAATTGGCTAACTTCACCGTAGACATGTCCAAAACGAAACAAAAACATTTTATATTGTTTTCTATGTCTATATTAATAATAACCATTATTACAATATAAAGAGCAATAACCTACAATAATGGTTTTTGTCAGTTTAAAGTATTGATTAAAGTAACTGGGTAAATTTAAGTACTTGGCATTAAAGACAACATATGGTTTTTATAATAATAAGGTGATTATAAAAATTGCCCTCTCAAATGTAAAAAAATGCCCCTGGGAAATCAATTCCAGTTAAGCAGAATGTTTATTTTTTATTAAAAGATAATTTGAGAATTTTTTTACATGAAATAATACTCTAAATAAGAAACGACAACTGCAGGTGGTGGTAAATGTCTTTATGAATCAGTCATTTATTATTATTCGTTCAAATGGCTGATTCATTCAGGAATTCAGTAAACGTGCTTTTGAATCATTGGTTTACCCGATTCGTTCAAAAAAAACTAAACAGGGCTGTGTTGCTCGGAGATGCACAGCAATTCTGCTGTGGCTTTATAGGTAATGTTATTGTTGGCAAAAATGAGCAAAAACAGACAATAATGTGTTTAAAATATAATACAATATAAACTTCTTATTTACTGAACTGTTGTATAAAATCACATTTGGGACGAACAGCACTTGTTCTCGCTGTACATGTGATATCGCTTATCATATAAATATGAGACAGAAAAACAGCATTTTTTGTATTTTTTCCCAATACCTTGAGTTCTAGGGCATAACTGCATTAACTGCGTTAAAATATTTTAATGCGTTATTTTTCATAACTAATTAAATAAAGTTAACGTGTTAAACTGACAGCTGATATATGTAACTGATATATGTAAAAATAAACAATTATTTTACACCATATGGCAATACAAAAAAACCTTGAAGCTAAAAAACTTAATCATCGCAAGATTTATGGTTTCAGTTATTTATTTACATAAGTAACAAGAGCTACACACAGAATTTGCACATTTGTCTTCAAAATAAAAACTGTAAAATAAATATACAATAAAATACATTAAACAACAATATTTTCAGGGGCAAGAGACCTTTCAATCACTTTGAAACACATGTACGAAAACATACACATGTATGAGAATGTTCCTCCAGTCATCGGTCATACAATCACTGAAAATACTGAAACGACAAGCAACGCTGAATATAATGTAAATGGATTAAATATACATCAAACTGTACCTGGTGTGTCTCTGAAAACTGCACTTATGAATAAATGAATCAAGAGGCAAAATAACAACAGAAGATGATCAAGTTACATAAACTGGAAACGACAAACTTGTAACATACAAAAATCTTTCCAGCACATGAGAGAACGTACCGTGATAACAAAACAAGAAGCAACATTATGATTTACATATATATATATATTATGTACATATATAAGAGAAAAGAGCAAACAGTGATGGTATGTACGTAGCGCCTGAACACCGATTGCTTCAGCACTACAATCTGAAGTTCATTAACTACAATCGTTCTCCTAGAGGAACCCATCAGTGCTCTGGTATTTTAACAGCAAATGACCTGCATTTACACATTCGTACACGCTCCCGCAGACACACATTAGCGCAAATGGAAGCAAAAGCCAGTGCCATCAGGAACAATGTTCCAGTGTGGCAAGAAGGAATGGGGGGGATGGAGATGGGAGACGGGCTGAGTTGTATCTCCCCGGCTGAGACTTTGTGGAAGTGACACATCTGCCGGAGGAAGCAGCTGGACACAAAGAACAGAGGGAGACCTGGGAAATGAGCTACTGACTGAGTGCCCGGACTACTGATGTTTGGACAGCTCAGGGTTCTGCGGTTGGTGTCGATTGAAACATTCGGTACGTAGCTCGTATTCAACCAATACCCTTCCCTTTTCCCTTTGGCAGTGGAATGAGAATCCAATTGGCTCATCTAAGTAACAGAAAGCCACTCTTTTTGTCCTCCATCTGAAAGCTACCCTTCTATTGGCAGATCCTTCATTGGCTACTCCTACAGAGAGCAAGAAGCCATTGGCACCCATTTCTACACAGCAACGGCAGCTTCCTATTGGCTCAATCTTCAACAGCATGATTCTCATTGGCTAAAGAGCAGAGAAAACATTTCAGGCACAACAGTTGGTGTGGTAAGTGGAAGTCAGAGTAACTGAGTCAAGTCTGTAGGAAACATGAGAAAGCAGAGCGACGACACACAAAATTATGCACAAAATTGGACACGAGAAAACCATTTACAATGTACAAATGAACACTACTTGCTATGTCTTCCGGTCTCACGAAGGATAAAACGTGGAGTCAGAACAGAACCGATGCTACAGAAGCTACTGATCTTCTACACCATTACGGAATCACATCATGCGTAAAACTACTCGAAGAAGCGAATGTGTTGAAACAAGCTACGTCTGTGCCGTACAAATAAGCATTTTCCTTAAAACACGTGGAAGAAACTGTCTAATGTGATGCCTAAAAGAAGCACTGTCTAAAAGTTTGATGCCTCAAGATTAAATTACAGCTTGACTGGATCATTCCGCTGTCCCAAATTACACTTCCTGGCCTAAAGGAAAAACACAACACAAGCCAATAATATAATACTGCTACGGAACCAAAATTTCACTGAGTGTATAAAGTAAACGATGAACTGTGATGGATTGCCTCTACGTGTCTCAACACCTTTCCTGACAGTGAACTGAAATGCGCCTTAACTTGGGCTGTTCAAACGTAAAACAGTTTCAGCTGCCGACTGAAAATACTATCTCGAACATGCAATAAGTAGCTTGTTTTTGGCTTGCGCAGCAACACGATCATGCTGTCATTGTTACAATGCTGAGTTAATGCTGCTTATACATATAGTTTCCAAATAGTGTAACCTTTTTTGTGGTTAATATTTGAGTGGAATGACCTGCAAAATAGTTGATAGGAAAATAACCGGTTTGCGTTCACGCCAAGCTATTTTACTCATGACAATCATGTCAAACTGGGAAAGTCTAATTTCCATTGTTTTCACTGTCACTTGTAAAGATGTCTTAGACAGTTAGCAAAAGAAGGATAATTGTGTTTATATATCCCATATAATAAAGCAAAGGGATTTTATAGAAAACAAGTTCTCAAGTCCTCTTGCAGACTCACGTTGTACCATGAATTGATACCAGCATTGATTATTAGCTTTCTCAAAATGTCCCACAATTCCAAAGAATACATGAAATGCTGATAGGAACGCACACCATTACTGTCCTTTCTGGCAAGGGAGGGGGCTTATATACACAATCTGCGAGAAAGGTGAATGAAAAAAAGAATATGACTGCTCTTGGATCCTCAAAAGTCCTCAAAGCTACAATGACGCTTAGCCAGGGCAAAGAGAGATGAATGGCATCTGCCAGAACGCCTGGATTTTGCTTAGAATTGGATCTTCAGACTGGAGGATGACGTGTGCTTTCCAAGAAGACATCGTTGCTGGAGAGCAGTGGCTGGGTGGTGGTGCTGTGACTGCCGACTGAGTTTAGCCGCTGGATGTGAGAACTGGACTCCTCACGGGACCCTGGTGCCGCAGGCAACCTTGAGCTGAAGTTTAAGTAAATCTGAAGAAGAGAGAGAGAAAAAAAAAACTTATAAAATATGTGCATTCTTAGAAAAATACTCTTTGTATTCACAGTGGTTTAATGTGGATTTAATTTTATGCAGGGTCAGAAAAATCTCGGATTTCATCAAAAATATCGTCATTTTTGTTCTGAAGATGAATGAAGGTCTTACGGGTTTGGAACGACATGAAGGTGGGTAATGACAATTTTGGGTGAACTATGCCTTTAATTCATAATATCTATATTTTGTCACATCACATGACATTTTACAGTCATGTTATCTCTATTTATATATTTTTTAAAAATCATTCTTTTAATGAAATTATTTTTTCTTAATCATGATATCAAGATTATATCACTCTCACATTTGTAAGATTTTTAAAAAAGTCTCTTCTGTTCACCAAGCCTGCATTTATTTGATCCAAAGTACAGTTCAAAATTGTGAAATATTTTTACTATTTAAAACAACTGTTTTCTATTTGAAAATAGTTTAAAATGTAATTTTATTTTTCAGCATCATTATTCCAGTTTTCAGTGTCACATGAGCCTTCAGAAATCATTCTGATATTCTAATATGATTCATCTAATATGATATGCTGTTTACATTATTATTATCAATATTTAATCAATATTTAAAACAGCTGAGTACATTTTTTCAGGATTCTTTGATGAATAGAAATATCCAAAGATCTACATTTATCTAAATAAAAAAGCTTTTGTAACATTACACACTATACCATTCCAATTTGTATTTTTTGGCAAAAGAAATTATAGAAATTAATACTTTTATTTAGCAAGGATGCTTTAAATTGATCAAAAGTGATGATAAAGACATTTATAATGTTACAAAAGATTTACATTTCACATAAATGCTGTTCTTCAGAACTTTTCATTCATCAAAGAAACCTGAAAAAATTCTACTCAACTGTTTATAATAATAATAATAATAATAATAATAATAATAATAATAAATGTTTTTGAGCAGCAAATCGGATGATTACAATGATTTCTGAAGGATCATGTGACTGGATAATGACTAATCATGCTAAAAATTCAGCTTTGAAATCACAGGAATAAATTGTATTTTAAAATATCTTCAAATAGAAAACAGTTATTTTAAATAGTAAAAATATTACAAAATTGTTTGCTGTATTTTGGATCAAATAAATGCAGGCTTGGTGAGCAGAAGAGGCTTCTTTAAAAAACATTAAAAATCTTACTGTTCAAAAACTTTTGACTGGTAATGTAACAGAACCAAAAAAAGCATCATGTCGTTGACCCTTCCATATTTACGTTTCGAGAGCTAAAGAGGAGAAAGAAACACATACGTGTTTGGTGCTGTCTGAGATTTGCTGTTCGATTTTCTCCACTATCTTGCTAAATGAAGGTCTCTTGAAAGGGTCAGCATCCCAGCATGAGTGCATGATCTCGTACCTGAAACACAACAACACATAAGCACTGAAGTTTTTTGGGAACAGCGTTGTAGGGTGTGTACACGATAAATGCTGCCATTATCTTGTCATGTTTTTTCTGCAGAAAGAAATTTGAACTAATTACAGCTCAGACTTACATTTCACTCGGGGCGAACTCTGGTGACTCCATTCGGTATCCTTCCTTGATCATCTTATAGAATTTAGAGTCCACAGGCATACCCGGGTAAGGACTACTCCCTACAGAAGCACAGTATCAGTATTTGGATTAAAAACAGTACTGTATATCATAAGTCAGTATAATTATGAGCTAAATTTAACTCACCGAGAGAGAAGATCTCCCACAGCAGGATACCATAAGACCAGACGTCACTCTCAAAGGTATACACACACTCAAAGATGCTCTCAGGGGACATCCACTTCACTGGGAGACGAGCCTGCACAGAGAAGAGCCTCACTATAAACATTCCTTCCTTAACAAGACACTGAAAGCATGAAAACATGCAGTACAAATCACATTCAGTCCGTGGCTAGTAAAGAAACCATTTGCAATTAAAACACGCATTTGAAAATATGTAGATGGACATTAATTTACTTGTCCTGTAAATTTAAAGAATACATATACAAAAAGAACACTGACTCAAAGACTATCAACACTATAGACCACGTTTTTCATGACTGTTTGTTGCTTTGGGCTTCTTTTAGATCTTTAAAACAGTATGCAAATAAAGTATCTGTAGTATAAGCCAGAAACAGATTTCTGGTTTATGCAAAAAGGCCTTCATTGAGATAGGATAGCATAGAACTGATAGGAAGTAAAGTGGGAGAGAGAGATAAAGGTTGATAAGGAAAGGTTGAACTCAGGCCACATCAATGCGCTGCTTTATGCAAATTCTTAAAAAAAAAAAAAAAAATCAACTGTCTTAAAATTGCAAAAATGATCCCATTGCTTTGCATCATCCTCTTGCCAATGTGTCACATTTGGGTAATTCATATCTGGTACATGTCTTAACATGAGTAAAAGCGTTTGGGTTATAAAGTGATCCTTGTCATTTTGCATTAAAGTGGGAATTCCTTGCAGAAAGCTGTTGGAATAAACCACATCCAACACACACACAGCATGCATTAAAGAAGCATGCTTGCTTGTCTATTTACTTTTTGTCACATGTAATAACAGTTAATACTTACATTGCCCTTAACAACATAGTTTGAGTCAGTGGTGATGTCCCGGGCTAGTCCAAAGTCACAGATCTTGGCCACTCGGCCTTGGGTGAGGAGAATGTTTCTGGCTGCCAGGTCTCTGTGAATGCACTGCATAAACACACATGCAAAACTACATGTTAATGTGCACACTAATAGATTATGTATTAAAGCAAACTGGCTGTAGGAATGGACTATTTGTTTTTACTTCAAAAAAAAAGCTCAAACTATATTTTGTTTATATTTTCTTATGGCTTTCGGAATTCAAGTAGATAGAAGCTGCACTTGTATGAATGTAACCTGCATAGAAATTAGTGGCCCAAGTCTTGCCTTTGAAGTTTTGCTTAAAATTGCTCTAATGTGTCCGGACTGTCAAAACTCTCAGGTATTTACAATAATCGTGCCAATATTCAAAACCTCATTGGCAAAGAAGTGTTGTAAGTTAGCATAGAGGTGCCGGAATTAATTCACTGAGAGGAAGCTCACATGCATGCTCAACAGTGTGACTAATTTAGTGTCCTTCCCCTAAACTGAATACTGGACCTGCTGACCAGGTGGGGAAATGTGATATTTCTCAGCATGATCCTCAATGAATGAGCGTGTGCATGTGCTTGACAACATGTATGCGTTTGTGTGTGACCTTGTGTAACCCGATGCTTGACTGGACAGAGGTAATGGAATGTGAGCCTGTGGCATTGTAGAGGAAGAGCGAGAAGATCTGCAGTATGGGATTACTTCACACTCGGAATATAAAACTAAGTATCCGTCAGAGAGACAGAAACCAAACAAATGAAAAAAACACTTACGTTCTTGGATGCCAGGAAATCCATCCCTTTGGCTACTTGGTAGGAGAAGCTAAGAAGATCCTCAGTGTCTAGAGTCATGCCATCTTCCTGCAGAATCTCACTAACTGCATCTGAATCGCTGTATGAATCACCTAAAGGGATGACAAATTCATTTAAGATGACAATAAAGACAAAATGAGACAAAAAGAAAACAGGCGAGAAGAGCCAAAAAGAAAAGGGAAGGAGACTAGAGATGTGAAAAAAGAAAAGACGACAAGATGAGTGAATAAGAAAAGAGAAGACATGAGGCAGAACTGAGACGAGATGAGAAAGTAAGGTACAAAATGAGACAAAACTGAAAGAGTGAAAATGAGATGATAAGATGAGGAAAGAAAGCACAAGATGAGATGAGATGAGAACAGAAAAGAGACAATAACAGACTAGACTAAAAGAGAACTACAGATAAGAACAAGACAACAGACAAGAAGGTACAAAACAAGATGAGACAAATAAAAAGATGAGATGAGACAGAAGAGACGAGATGAGAATATATAAGAAAAGAGAAGGGATGAGAAAGAGAAGAGATGAGAACAAGAAAGACAAGGGCAGACAAGGCTAGAAGAGAAGACACAAAAAAGACGAGATGAGATGAAATGAGAAAAGATGAGCCAAGAAAAGAGAACAGACATAAGAAGAGACAAGAAGATACGAGAAGACAACAGACAAGAAGAGAAGAGATAAGACAGTATTTAAAAAGGGATAAGACGAGATGTTAAAAAACAGAAGAGACAGGATGAGAAGATGAAGAAAAGACATGAGACAAGAACAAGACAGACAAAATGAGAAAAAAAGAGATGAGATGAGACAATATAAGAAAAGATAAGGCATGAGAAGACTTGAGACAAGAACAGAAAAGACAAAATGAGACAAAAAGATAATATGACACAGAACAGGAACAGGAAAGACAAGGGCACAAGACTAGAAGAGAAGACAAAACAAAAAGAGATATGAGATATGAGAACAGATAAGAAGAGACAAGAAGAAAGAAAAGAAGGAGAAGAAACAAGACAATATGAGACAAAGGAGATAAGACAAGACGCAAGAAAAACAGAAGAGACTAGAAGGTAAAGAGAAGGCATGAGAAAAGATGAGACAAGAACAAGACAGACAAAATAAGGTAAAAATAGATGAGAGGAGACAGAAGAGACAAGATGAGAAGATAAGAAAAAGAAAACTTGAGAAAAGATGAGACAAGAACAGAACAGATTAAATGAGATAAAAAGAGATGAGACAGAACAGACCAGATGAGAGGACAGAAGAGACAAACGGTAGGAGAGGACACAAAACAAGGCAGGAGAAGAGGCATGAGAAAAGATGAGACAAGGAGAAGAAAAGATAAAATGAGACAAAAAGAGATGAGATGAGACAGACAAGATGAGAGGATAAGAGTACACATGAGAAGAAATGAGACAAGGAGAAGAGAGACGAGACAAGAACAAGAAGGACAAAATGAGACAAAAAGAGATGAGATAGAAGAGACAAGATGAGAAGATAAGAAAAAGAAGGCATCAGAAGAGACGAGGCAAGACAGGAAAGACAAAATTAGCTAAAAAGAGATGAGGCAGAAAAGACAAGAGAAGATAAAAAAAGAAGCCATAAAAAGTGATTAGACAAGTAGAAGAGAGATGACAAAAACAAGAAAGACAAAATGAGACAAAAAGAAATGAGCTGAGACAGAAGAGAAAGAATGAGAGATAATAAAAAGAAGGCATAAGAAGAGATGAGACAAGAAAAAGACAAAATGAGACAAAAAGAGATGAGACGGAACATACGAGATGAGAAGATAAAAGAACACATAAGAATAGACGAAACAAGGAGAAGAGAGATGAGACAAGAACAAGAAAGACAAAATAGGCCAAAAAGAGATGAGATGAGACGAGGCAGAATAAACAAGATGAGAAGATAAGAAAATGCATGAGAAGAGATGAGATGAGAACAGGAAAAAATAAGGGCAGACAAGAAGAGAAGACACGACTAAAAAAAACAACTTTGGATGACACAACACAAGCAGAGATGACATGACAGGAGAAGACATGACAAGAGAACAGACAAGAAAACAGACCAGACATTGATCCAAACCTTTATTAAGTGATCTTCGGTTTTCTGAAGACAAAAGTCCCATTACAGAGGGCTTCATGGTCATGTATCCATTTCTGCTCTCACTGTAATCAAATACAAACTTGTTTCAGTGAACCCACAAGCACTTCACACTACCACACTTCACTCCAGGTGCATCGATCATACTTACTTTGGCTCTGGCTGCAGTGTGACGTTTCTGTAGTAAGAGTCTTCTCCCAGTGTAGTGAAGTAGAAGGATTCTCTCCTTCTGCGCAGGAAGTTTAACAGGTCACCAAAACAGCAGTACTCCGTTATAACTAGAGTTGGACCTGTGCAATAGACCAGAGCAAAAATGAAGAACAACACAATACACACACACACACACACAAACCTGGAAAAACAATATCTATCTATAGCTTCTTACCTCCAATAGTACAGGCCCCAAGCAGGTTGACAATGTTAATATGGTTGCCAAGATAACTAAGCACCTTTAGTTCTGACATCAGAGCCTCTTTCTCAGTGGCATGGGCACTTGCTGTGGGGCAAAACACCACAACAAACAAAAGCATAAATAAAACAAAAAACAGAATGTTCCTCTAATGTTAGTATAGGTTCCCATTGCTTTGGAAGCCACTTTTAAACAGTCCAGGAATGTTTTTTTAGGTTTCATTGTTTAAAAACAAACTTTTTCATCATGTTCTGGGAACCAAAAATTGTGGGTTACTGGAAATGTTTAACCTCCTTCTTCTCATCATGCAGGTTTGTGTACTTTCTGGTGTGCCTTATTTGCTTATATAAACGTGCTGGTTAAACATGTCGTGGTGTTACTACGCTACTCATATTTCACTAGGTTATGAATGTGTTTTATGTTGCTTTTCACTCACGTTTGAGCATCTTTACAGCTACGGTCATCACAGTGTCTGCTTTGGACATCCCATAAGCAGTGGCCTCCACCACCTTCCCAAATGCTCCAGATCCGAGAGTTTTTCCTGGGAAAACAAGGAAGCAAAAACTTAGAAAATTGACACAGCATCAATTTCACTTTTCCCTCATACAGTTGTTTACAGTCAATGTGCCTGGAAACTGATCCAAAACCAGCTTTCAGCTTAAACATAGACTTGTTTTTAAATCAAGGAGGTGTGGCTTGTGGGGAAGCGGGATATGCTAGATCCTGTTAGATCCAGTTTGTTGACGGATATGGCTGTTCCTTTATAGAGAAGATATGATACTATGTCACAATGCGCCAGCTATCAAGTGTCACAAACTGTGTAACAGCCAATGGAAAGGCTTTTATATTTTCTCATCCTTCTTAACCTTTCCAAACATAACGTTCAAAGAAAAGAAATGTTCCAATATGGAAATATGTTTTGGAATATGATTTATGAGATCTGACAATTCAGAAACATAGCTCACCAAAACGCAGCTTGTCTCTGGGAAACTCCCACTGGTGGTCGTATGGAAGCTGAGTGGGGTCAATATACACATAGCTATTTCCATGGATACCTTCTATGACTTTCCACTGTATTTGATATTTAGGTTTCTGTAGAGAAGTGTAGAGAAGAAATAAGTAATGAGCAATCAACAACCTTTTCAAACAACCTTTTACATCAGATCCAGTTACTGTAAGTGTAGGTGCTCTCACAGACAAAAGCAAACAGTCCACTAATAACAGTTTTGTGTAAATGGACATAAATTATTCAAACAACAATGTAATTTTATGTGTATGGGACTGTGGGTGTGTGTATATACCACTGATCGCACTCCTGTGCAACAGTGCAAAACTGCACGGTGAAACATCAGGTCTTATGACATGTTAAGTAAATAATTTCCTTGAGTGTGTATTGTTTGAATACACACTGAGTTCCCCTGAAGTGTGGGAGGAACTCCAGGTGTGACAGGTAAATTGCGTTAAGTATCACATTTAATATCAAATAACCAAAAACAAGTTGCGCTAGAATAACAATACAGGTTACTGCATTTTATTGCTAGAATAAGGTGAGAAATAAACCTGTTTGATTTGGTCTAATTCATTAAAAACCTCAGTGAGTCAGCATGCACTTTCTGTATTGGAAGACAAGCTATAAAATGAATGGCACTTTACCTGCATGTACTTGTAGGTCAGTACAATCAGGATGAGAACCAGGATAACAGCTGCAGCAACAAAACCGATGAGCAATGGTGTAAAGAGTTCATGAGGAACAGTGCTCTCTGTGAAGAATAAAGCAACATGCAGAACATGTCATATATATTCCTTTATTAAGAACGAATAAGAAATGTGTTCCTTTAGTGCTGGGCGGTTTGACTAAAATCTGTATCAGTTTTTTTTTCCTTAGGACACGGTTTAAACAACAGATGGGCTGAATGAAAATACAAATTCACTCTCTGACAGCAGGTGGCGCTTATGGAACAGCAGCGACACAGCATTTTCCTGGTTACATGTAAACAAAGCAGCACTGTGCCTTTAAATACTACATTAATATGCATTATATGGAGATAAAATGAAAAGAAAATATAATTTAGGGGAGGGGAGGTGAAAACGTTTTGATTTAAAATTAGGGTAAACGTAACTTATTTCATCTTCTGTAGCTTCTGAAGGGCATTACTAAATGAACAAAAATATGATATTCAGGTAAAATAAGAAAAATGTACACATCTTCATTTTGTTCAAAAGTTTTCACCCCCCAACTCTTAATGCATTGTGTTTTCTTCCGAAGCATCAGTGAGCATTTGAACCTTCTGTAATAGTTGCATATGAGTCCCTCAGTTGTCCTCAGTGTGAAAAGATGGATCTCAAAATCACACAGTCATTATTGGTTCAAGTACACAAAAATACTGAAAAACCAAAGAATTTGTGGGACCTGAAGGATTTTTCAGAAGAACAGCAGGCAGTTTAACTGTTCAGGACAAACAAGGAACTCATAAACAACTATTACTAAACAAACACAGCTGTGGATCATTCAGGTAACAACACAGTATTAAGAATCAAGCGTATGTAAACTTTTGAACAGGGTCATTTTTATAAATTCAGCTATTATTTTCTCTTGTGGACTACATGTAAATGTCTTTTATGTGAAATATCTTATTCAGAAAAAACAGCAACATGAATTTTGTATGATCAGCAGTTCTGATGCTAGCCTTGTGACTTGAGTGAGTGTGCCAATTGAAATAAAGAATTATTACTGCACTTCGTATAAACATTAAAACAAAACCACAATCTGGAATGTCTAAAAAACATTACATGAGCATTAAAGAACCACCAGAAATAATAATTAAGTGCCTTACAGTGGGGTTATGTCATAATTACTTGTTTTTACTGAGGTGTGAATAATCCTAACTGATGCATTGAGGTCAACGCTTTACCAAAGATTTTTGCGGTTTTCGCTTTTTTCACGTCTTGAAAGTGCAGCTGTGTTTTATGTAAGGTGTGTGTATGTGTTCATGCATGGTGTGTTATTGTTTTTCTGCGTTGTTCTGAGTGGCGTAGTAAGCTCTTAAGCTATAAGAAGCTTTCTCTCCATTTCAAATCAAAGAATGCAGACTCTGCAGGAAGTAATCCCTTGTAAACCTGCCACTGGCTTTCACAGTCCTCTTCTGCTCCCTTCCTCTCACCCTCCATCCTTCCCAGTCTATCCATCCATCATCACATTGTATCCAAGCGTACCATTAAGCCCTCCACAAATCAACATAAACCTTAACAATGGACATTTTTTTGCATCTCTCTCAGCAGAGGTTGAAGAGTTTTAACAGTCTAGCCTAAGGCTCATCATCCCACTGGTTTTCCTGGACCTGCAGAGTCTAAACAAGTTCTCACATCACCTAACAGGCTTTCCTGAGGCAGTGGATTCAATTCACGCTCCTAAAACCTCCCGTTCAATTCCTGATGGGCTCTACAAAAAGGTCAACGTTCAACTAGAGCTTTTTACTTACGGCTGATTTAGTTGCGAAAATGCAAAAAACAGGCAATGCAGTCAACAACTTTCTAAAAAAAAACAGTGAGGATAAAAATGAATGTACTAGAAGCAAACTAAACTGGATGTGGATGACCTTTTGTTAACCATTCTGTCCTTACCAATAATAGCAGTACTAACCAGGGTGGAAAGACCATGGTGTTTTGCAACAAGCCAAAACAAAGCCCCCCTAAATTCGGGAGATAATCCCCAACAGTTGGTAATGCTAGGTTTACAAAAGAAACAAGATTAGGGCTAAAACTCAGCACCTCTGTTTATATAATAGTCTGCTGTTATCACATCTTATCCAAAAAGTCTGCCTACACAGGTCGTGCTGGAGCAGGAGCAGTGAGCGGCGAGTTGGCAGATGGTTTCGATTTCTCAAAAAGATGCAGCCAGTAGACAAAGCACAGCTGGAGTGAACGTGAGGAGATGTGCGTTTCCTCTTGTTTGGTTGTTTAACTATTCCTGGGAAACTAGAACCACCTGAGTCGAGGTCTCTGAGTCTCATTTCATTTCCTGGTTTCTATGATGTGCAAAAGATGAATACTAAACACTGAAACACTGATGACTCAAGGTTGAGGTTCTTCATATTTGTTGTAGGTGTACAGTACCATTTTGAAAATTGCACTATGTACTGCATTCTAAGTAAGATTTGCTTTTGAATACTCACCAAAACTGCATCTATCTGATCAAAAATATAATAGAAACAATAATACAGTAAAATTAGTACAATTTAAAATAACTTTTGTCTGTTTTAATATATTTTATAATGCAATTTATTCTTGGGAAGGCAAAGCTAAATTTTCAGCAGCCATTACACAAGTCTTCAGCATCACATGATCCTTCAGAAATTATTTTAATATGCTGATTTGATGATTGAGGAATATTTATTTTTATTACCAATAAACACTGACTAGTTTTAGTGGACATCATGATATACTTTATTAGGATTCTTTGACAAACAGAAAGTTTAAAAGAACAGCATTTATTTGAAATATAAGTTCTTCTGTAACATTATAAATGTCTTTACTGAACTTTTGATCAATTTAATGCATTGCTGCCTAATAAAAGTATCAATTTAAAAAACAAATCTTACTGACCCCAACATATTTGGCGACTAGCTAGTTACATGTAACAGAGTTACATTATTTAATTACAAAATAAATGTAACTGTAATCTTATACAGTTCCTGAGAAAAAAAATGTAATTTAATTACAGTTACTTATGAAAATGTTCACAATTACAAAGGGAGGCTACATATGAATATTTTCACACACATACAGATGTGATTAATTTCTTTCCCAAAGTTTCAGAAGTTTAGGACACAGAATAGGACATATGCTTATTTGATTACTGTTTTATTTCCTATTTGGGTTTGTGTATATGTTTTATTTTTTAAATAAACTGTTTTTGTCCAATGCATTGTTAGATGCCAATGTTTCCTGTCATAGCTATGCAAAGATTTGATTTCAAAAACAGTATCATGGCTATTAAACTATATCTTATGATTTTAAATCAGTATTTAACCTCAGAATGATCTGATTTTGTGGTGGCTGCGTTAAAATTAAATTAGGATTTTGAAAGTCTGACAATCAGTGTTGAGTACTACTGCAAGGTTAACCCTGCCTTCTTTAAAAATTTGAAAATTATCAAAAAAGAAGTTCACTTCCAAAACAAAAATGTACAGATAATTTACTCACCCCCTTGTCATCCAAGATATTTGTGTTTTTCTTTCTTCAGTCATAAAGAAATAATGTTTCTTGAGGAAAACATTCCAGAATTTTTCTCCATATAATGGACTTCTATGGTGCCCGCGAGTTTGAACTTCCAAAATGCAGTTTAAATGCGGCTTCAAAGGCTCCAAATGATCCCAGCCGAGGAAGAAGAGTCTTATCTATAACGCTTGTCTTGAATATGCTCTGCGATACGCATGCAAACTCTGTGTAAGTCCACTATATGGAGAAAAATACTAGAATGTTTTCCTCAAGAAACATAATTTCTTTACGACTGAAGAAAGAAAGACACAAACATCTTGGATGACAATGGGGTGAGTAAATTATCTGTAAATTTTTGTTCTGGAAGTGAACTTCTCCTTTAACAGTTAAGAAAAAGATTTTAATTTAAGTTTACAAAAGTAATTAAATGTAATCAGTTACTTTAATAAAGTTGTTACAATAGTTACACTACTTATTACAATTTAAATAGGGTAAATTGTAATCTGTAACCTATTACATTTCCAAGGTAACCTTTCCAACTAAATGGCAGACATTATTGTGTTTGTTCCAATAAACAAAATGTCTGTGATGTAAATATTAGTATTTCACTCCATAACCGCAGAACAGGCCTTTTTGTTTATTACTTTGACCATTGAAAGAACATTTTCAAGTGCATATATTGAGCAGCCGACGTTCATTGTTTTTTATAATGTTTTGCACAGCTATGATTTTGATGGCCCTAGAAATGGCTGACGCCCTGGCAGTGCACCGACTCTAAGGGTTGAGACACACCCTTAGAGTCAACAATGGAAGAAAACCAAAAAACAAACAAGTCAACAAAACCAACGGAATATTTTACTACACCCAAACCTGCGACAAATGAGCACAGCCTATACAGGCCGCACTGGTCTAATGGGCGTGCGTATGCAAACAGCCAACAAAGACACAGTGCTTGAATTCATAAAGGTGTCAGTTAAACCAGATCTGAGATATATTCAAGTAAAAAACACTTGTGTGCCCTTCACTCCCAGAAGTTGCATGAAGTCAGTCACTCAGATTATAGCTTTTATGTGTTATGTGAGAAATATGGATCAGAAGGTCAGCAAACAGACCATAGGCAGTTGTCTGAGGCTGAGACTTAGTAATTACTAACTAGTTTTCAGTCATTGACTAAAGGGGTGTGTATGTATGTGTGTGGGCGTGTGATTTGGGAGGTTTATCTGCTCACCACTGATAGAGAAAAGAGTGTACACGATTTCTCCATTGGCAGACGCCACGCATTCAAGGGTGGCGTAAGTGTTCTTGGTGATGTTTATACGGCTTTCCACGGTGCCTTTCCCAAAGGGAGGATTCGTCATGGTTATAGTGACAACATCCTCCTCCTCCTGAGTGGCATTCAGCAAATTGGAGCATCTGAGGATGCATGCGACAAACTCGTAAATTACTCATGAACATGGACGTGAACTGTTCTAGAAACAAGAACTATTAAAAAAATAAAAAAAATGTCTTTCATACACATCTTAAGACATGTAAAACAATCTTATGAACAAAAAGAAATCTGACAACCATGATGTGCAAGACAAAGGCAACCCAGCAGACACACAACGTCATACGATGCTGATATTTGGTTACATTTTGGCTGTGATGTTGGGTGATCAAAATTCAGTGTAAATTTAATGTCTAATGTCAACGTCTAATTGATGTCCAATAATGAGGCTGACGTTGATATTTTGTTGTTTTTAGGTTGCGTAACCAAAATCTAACGTTAAGCCAAGGTCAAATTGAAGTTAAATACTGACGTCAACCCAATTTTCAAATTCAATTCTCAACCAAAATGCAATGTCTGTCCGACACTGGGGTCCAATTATATTGATGTCCGGTGCCTGCTGGGAAGGTGTATCCACAAATTTTTCCTAGTCTTAAAGGAGAAGTCCACTTCCAGAGCAACAATTTACAAATAATTTACTCACCCCCTTGTCATCCAAGATGTTCATGTCTTACTGTCTTCAGTCGTGAAGAAATTATGGTTTCTGAGGAAAACATTTCAGGATTTTTCTCCATATAATGGACTTCATTGGTGCCCCAATTTTGAACTTCCAAAATTCAGTTTAAATGCAGCTTCAAAGGGCTCAAAACGATCCCAGCCGAGGAAGGAAGGTCTTATGTAGCGAAAAATAAAAATTTGTATACTTTTTAAGCACAAAAGCTTGTGTAGCACAGGCTCTGGGATGTGCGTCCACAACACTCACAACAATCTCATTTTCTCCAACTTTAGAATCATCCGACATCATTGTACCTTTTTGTTTGTAAACAGCATTTGACTTACTTGCACTTCTTTAGTCTTTGCGCATTCGCTTCGTAAACACTAGGTCTGTAGTTCCACCAATGTTCTGCGTGACCTTTCAACGTGATTTAATAGTACGTAGTGTCATGGACGCGCATCCCAGAGCCTGTGCTACACAAGCTTTTGTGCTTAAAAAGTAAACAAATTTTTATTTTCTGAAAAAAATTAATTATCGTTTCACTGATAAGACCCTTCTTCCTCGGCTGGGATCGTTTAGAGCCCTTTGAAGCTGCATTTAAACTACATTTTGTAAGTTCAAAACCAGGGCACCAATGAAGTCCGTTATATGGAGAAAAATCCTGAAATGCTTTTCTCAAAAACCATCATTTCTTCACGACTGAAGACAGAAAGACAAGACACTTGGATGATAAGGGGGTGAGTAAATTTTTTATAAATTGTTGTTCTGAAAGTGGAGTTCTCCTTTAGAAACAGTGTTTTTTTTTGTATTATTTATGTAGCATTAAAGTTTTTATTAATATTATAAACAAGCTTTTATTTTAAGTTTACTTTTGGGTTTAATTCGTAATAATTTTGCTTACCATTTTTATTTGTTTTTATGTAAATGACAAGGTTGTGGATTAATTTACTTCTAATTCAGTTTTAGTTTTTTTTATTTCGTTTTTTAAAATTAGTTTATTGATATTTATTTTAGTGCTTCAACTTGTTTCCACTTATTTTAATTCCAAACTTATTTCAGTTATTGATTTGTTTGTTTTCATCTAATAATTATTTTATTTAATCTTAACCTCAATTAATATTTTTTTAAATATTTTTAGTTAATGATAATAGCTTTACAGTCAAAATTTTTCACCCATTGTAACCCATTACTTCAGACGAACCACAGGTTATCACATTTTGATGAAAGATTATGAAGCCCAGCATTTCTTTGGAATAAAATGCACCAATGAATTTTTATGATAAGGCCAGGAACATGTGAGGTTGTTTTTGATTTTGTGTAGACTTTAAGATCTAATGTTAAGAACCACTGCATATCAAGATATATAATACGATACAGATGCGATAAGCATCTCTCACTGCAATCAGTGGCTATGGCAGATTTTTACTGATGTGTTTAAAAATACCTTATTGCTCAAGAAAGCAAAGTAACAGGCAGCAAAAGTGACAGACCTCAAGGGCTTTTTTTATTTAAAAACATCAGGGTGGAATGTACTGCTGTCAAGTGTTTTGATTTATTTGTTTCTCCAATTTTTTTTTTTTTAGTAAAATTAAGTGCTATTGGGTTAAGTTCAGAGTTAGCTTTGGATATAAAGCCAGAACAAATAATCTCAACTGGTTTACATTCCAAGTTCTGTCTTTTAATTACTAAGCGTTATCTTTAATTACACTGTTTAGCATGACAAAAACGTTTCAACAGTTTCTCAACAATGGAATGTGTGTTCGGCTGAGAAAACCATCAAACTGTTGACAGACGAAGCGAGCAATGCACAAACAAGATCAAAAGACACATTGCACTACGTTTACATGCTCAAATTGAAGCAAGGTATGTTATCCTGATCGGATTTGATCATCATGAGGAATTTATTGGATAAGCTTGTGATTAAGTCTATGCTAAGGTGTTCTGTCATCACTGCTATTCAAGAATAAACAGCCCAATGGAAGCAGCTTGTTCTAATGTCATTGGGTGCTGTCACATGACTGACAGCAGCCAATCGCTTTTGTGATGTCACAATCATGACAAAGTCAAATTGCTTATCCCTATCAATAATAGGCTAAAGCCCTGTTGTCCAATCATCAAACATCAAGTTGGCGGTTAGTGGCTAATCCATGCTGCGTCACAATGTACCCTCAGAGAGGCTAATATGTTAACACTGCTCAAGGGAGGTGCCGCTGATATTTGAAAACAACCTTGGAGCCTATTGTATGTACTTGTGGGTGTATTTAAAAAAATTACAAAACTGCAGAAAGGCAGCACACGTACCTTGAATGGGGCTGGTCGCAGTAATACCACTTAATCTGGGGAGTGGGGTAACCTTCAGCCACACAGCGCACCTGTCCATCAATTGGCCCTTCATAGGATACGATCTGTGGTTTACCTAAGAGCAAAGATTGGTTCAGGGTCAGTTTTACAATCTTAGTTAGTTGGATGGATGTTTGTACAGCTGTCTTACTCTGCATAATGTTATTATTTTAAAATATGGCTAAAGTCACAATAAAAAGCCAGATATTAGACAGTTTGTCATTTAAAATGTGGGCAGAAAGTAAGACCCGTTTGAGGGGTAAAACTCTTTGTAATTTGCAGTCTTGAAGGCCAGTTCTTTCTTATCTTTTTACACAGCCTCTACTATTGTTGGTACGCTTTAAGCCAGGGTCTTACACAGACAATCAAGTTCTTTTATCCAGCACAACCCTCAAGAAATATGACTTCTGAACCAGAATACACACAAAACTCATAGATCACATAGATTCTATACTCTTTTCTGGCAAGTTGAAAAGCCAAATATTTGCCATTTGCATTAAATGTTTTAACTCACTTATGACATGGACTTCGAACGTTTGATGGACAGTTGCGTCTCGGTTTGAGCATGAAAAGATGTAAACGCCACTTTCTAACACCTTGAGACGCACTAGCTTCAGCTCGCTGATGTAACTGTTGAATGAAGAGAAAAAACATGAATAGTGAGGAGTTTGTAGTAAAATTCTGGCTGATACTGATAATTCTATAATATTTTCTTTAAATATGCCACGATTGAAATGCAACAAGTGAATGTAATATTGGCCGATAACCAATATGATACTGATATATTGTGCATCAATAGCAATTACTACATACGAAAAACAAGAAATGTTTGTAGTAACTTGGGGTCGACCAATTATTGGCCTGGCTGATTATCGATGCTGATATTAAGCATTTTATGGTTAATGGTTTCTGTATTCAAAGAAAGTTTTTGTCAGAGCCTTTGTTATTCTTAATTTTGACATTATTTGCATTTTTACACCAGACATATATATATCGGTTCAAAATATCTGTTATTGGTCTGCTCGGTATCTGCATTGGCCCTGAAAAACACATATCGGTCGACCCCTTGTAGATTTACTGAAGATTATATTTATTAGTGTTTCCAAATTATTTGTATTTTTAAACATTAAATTTAAGTGAGCATTATGTGACAGCAAATCTAATTTACATATAAAACAGTAAATGAGCAGCACAATTAAATATACAATATCGATAAATACTTCCAATAAATAAAAAATCTGTAATTTTGACCAATAACCAATATATTAATGATATATTGTGCATCCCTATCAATTACTACATAGGAAAAACAAGAAATGTTTGTAGTAGCTTGGGGTCGACCGATTATCGGCTCATTTTTAAAACTGATTTGCCGATAAAATAATTTAAAAGCATTTAAAGAAAGTTTTTGTCAAAGCCTTTGCTATTCTTAATTTTGCACCAGACATATATATCAGTTCAAAATATTGGTTATTGGTCTTCTTGATCTGTAATAATTGGAGTGAATGTAATTTACATATAAAACAGTAAATGAAAAGCACAATTAAATGTACAAAATTGCTAAATATTTCCAATAAATTAAAAAAAAATCTGTACTATCAGCCAGTAACCAATATGATACAGATATATTGTGCATTCCTAGCAATTGCTACATAGGAAAAACAAGAAATGTTTGTAGTAACTTGGGGTCAACCGATTATCAGCCTGGTGATTATCGGTATCGGTCATTTTCAAAAACGATTTGCTGATCAAATAATTTAAAAGCATTTAAAGATAGTTTGTTATTTTCTTAATTTTGACATTAATTTTCACTTTTACACCAGACATATATATATCGGTTTAAAATATAGGTTATCGGTCTACTTGATCTGTAATATTCAGCATCTGTCGACCCCTAGTAGTAGCTTAACAAAATCATACCTATTCCCATGTGAGCGACTGGTAATGACATGATCGGTAGTGTTGGTAAGTTTCACACCACTGTAGCTCCAGGAAAATGTATGAGGTTTCGGGTAAGCATTCATTACCACACGCAGGGACAGACTTTCTCCAGCCCGCACTCTTTTAGTGCTGTTATTCACATTGGTTAGGTTAATGAAGCCTTTATCTGCACACAGAAACACATAAAACACATTTTATTCTTTGAAATGCCATACCCATTGAGACATACTAAATAGTCTTGATGAAACGTTTCAGGTTTTTTTTATGTAGGTCTAATATTAGTTTTTAGTAATCAAACGTAAAATAGCATTGCATATTTTACTGTATAAACTAAAGATGAATCTTTATTAAAGTTACAAGTTCCACCCCTAAAACAGTAGAGACCTACCATAGATTTCAACCCAGACTGTCTTTGCACTGGTTCCTCTTTCATTCCTGGCCTCACAGATGTAATTCCCTGCATCCTGCCTGGTCACAGACCCCAGATTTAGGGTGGCGTTCCTCAGGTGAGAAATGGGCTCGGTCAGGATACTTGAGAACTGCTGCACTGACGGTTGCTTGGCACATGCAAAAGAAAAACAGACGCTAAGCTTATTGGGCAACTATGAAGAGATGAGGCATAGACCCTGTCTTGGGTAAAGTGTCTGAGGTTGTCTTTATATGCAGGTGTGGCTGTTTTTATAATCTTTATATAAAACAAAGCATGCCATTCATCTCTCAAATCCCAGTGTCTGATCCCAGTGGAATCTCGATACAGTACTGAAGATCTGTTTACATAGGTTGTGTTCTCACAGCACAAGTTTGCCAAAAATACAGTTCTACCATGAGAACTCTCAGATTTTAACATTTGGTCTTGGAGGAATAGATCTGCTACGCTGCTGAATTGCTGCTGCTGTTGGTTATTGGTGTTGTTACAGAAACTTGCTACTGCCAATACATATGCCGATATGCTGCTGTCAGTATATAAGACATACTGCTGCTGCGCAAATAGCATATATAATAACCCGTAGCAGATCTATACAGGTGGAGCTGGGGAGGTGGACGGTTTCAGAGGAACTCTAAAACTGTGCTTTAGTGAATACTAACCAGCCATTTAAATGTAAAGCAGGAAGCTCATTGGCTGTGTATGCAACATGAACCAATCAGCTTGTGCCAAGTAGTTTAACGCTGCGAATATCATCAATTTGCGATTAGGACCCATCAGCCTGCGCCATCTACAGTTTCATGACAGAACTTGGGATTTGTGACTGCTGAAAATTTAAGTGTGAAGAGTGAATTCAATTATAACATTTGGTTTACTTGCGTTAATATCTGTACTGTGTTTGAACACAACCATATACAGAGCTCTAAAATAGGACTAATCAATCAAGATTGATATAAATGTAGAAGGTTAATCCAAAAACAAAACTTAAACTGGAATTTAAAAGACATTCTCAATTCAGTTCCGAATGACGCACAACACTCCCGACAACCGTATTTCTGTAAATAATTGACCATATAGTTTTGAGGAGCACCTTAAACCACATAAGATCCAATTAGCCTCTGGGCACAATATGAAGAACAAACAACATTTAGATTCTCATTCTCAGTCTACAAACACTAAATTAACCATGGGTACACATTACCACATTAAGTACGTTAATTGGGACGTGCACTCATACTGTAAGTCTGCTTTTGTAAACATTGGTTTTACTTGACTGTTATGTTTAAGAAAGCCTGCACAATGTACAGTATATATGTTTGTGTTGTGGTCATGAGAGTGTCATGCAGTATCACAGATGTGCTCAGGTAAATAGGTGCGAGCTGGTTAGTTTGTGAGAGTGCTCTTACCACTCCTTGTGGAGCCTTCCACTTGACTGTGATGTCGCTGTTGACATTTGAGGTGTTGCAGGATAGGGAAAGTTCTTCCCCCTGGACGAGCAGCACTTTCTGAGGCTGACCCAGTGAGATCACAGGAGGTGCGCCTGGAACTAAAAAAGCAAAGATGCATTATATAAGTGGGAAAATGTGGGAAAGAAAGAGCAAGCTACAGTGGGGTAACACAGAAAATGCAAACTGCAAACATCAGTATCTGAAATACCACAAAATAAAAACATTAATGTTGGGGATGGTAAGATTAGGTAACATTTTAAAAGAAATTTCTTATGCTCACCAAGGATCTGTTATTTGATCAAAAATACTGTAAAATTATAAAATATTATTACAATTTAAAGTAACGGTTTTCTATTTTAATACATTTTAAAATGTAATTTATTCCTGTGATGGCCATGCTGAATTTTCACTAGTCATTACTCCAGTCTTCAGTGTCACATGATCCTTCAGAAATCATTCTAATATGCTGATTTGCTGCACAAAAACATTTCTTATCATTATCAATATTGAAAACAGTTGTGCTGCTTAATATTTTTGTGGAAACATCTTATTGACACCAAACCTTGCATGGTAATTGGTGCTGTCAAATCGATTAATCGCAATTAATCGCATCCCAAATAAAAGTTTACATAATATATGAGTGTGTGCTGTGTATATTTTAGTGCTTAAAACGATTAATTGCGATTAATCACATTCAAAATAAAAGTTTTTGTTTACATAATATATATGTGTGTGCTATGTATATTTATTATGTATATATAAATACACATGTATGTATGTTTAAGAAAAATGTTTATATATTACAAATATTTATGTATAATATCAATTATATATAAGTATATACATGTAAATATTTTTAAAATATATACTGTACGTGTGCGTATTTATATATGATTAATATAAGTATTACATATACACACATAATAAGTATGCACACATACATTATGTAAACAAAAACTTTTATTTTGGATGTGATTAATTGTGATTAATCGATTTGACAGCACTAGAATGTATATTTCACATCTGCTTTGTAAGCAAGAACACATTCAGTGGCTCCCTACACTGTAAAACACAATTTGTTGAGTCAACTTAAAATAATTTGTTACCCTGCACCCTTAAAATTTTAAGTTCAGTCAACTCAATTAAGCTTAGTCAACTTGAACTGTTAAGTTGTACCAAGTGAAAACACAGATATTCGAGTTGACTAAACAAACAATTTGGTTTGTCAAACTTAAAACCTGGGCTTGATACCCAGCTGCCTTAAAATTTTAAGTTGAATGAACTCAAATATCTAAGTTGTCACTTAACATTTCAAGTTGACTCAACTTTTTTTAGTTGACTGAACTTGGGGAACAAATCATTTTAAATTGAATCAACAATTTTTTTTTTACAGTGTACTCATTATCTGCTGCCTTATCTTGGTAAGATGGTATTTCCAGCTTGAATGATTACTTTGCACATTTTTATAATGCTTTATAGGTTTTTGTTTTAATTGACAGTCCGATTATTCATGTCTCTCCTTTTCTTTCTCACCGAGGCGAACATTGAGTTGATATTGTCCGGATTTAACCGTGTTGCCGTCCAGAATCCCGGCGCAAATGTAACATCCCTCAAAGTCCTTCCTGACATCTTGCAGCGTTATGCCTGTCTCAATACTGGATGAATATCGCAGACTGCTGGGTAGAGGCTGGCCGTCACATTTTTGCAGGTGCAAGTCTGTCATATGCGGGTCTGTGGCCAAGCACGGGATGGTGGTCGTTTCTCCTTCTCCCGCGACAAAGTCAAACATGATGCTCCTCCTGAATGGATTTTCAGGATCTGCTGAGAGGAATGCTAAATCAAAAACCAATGAAACACAACCAAGGGGGCTTAGATCATGACATTACAGCTCAGAGAAAGAGAGAGAGTGTCACAAAAAGACTGAAAGTGAAAAACTACCCTCCATCATACCTAACAAACAAATAAAACAACCCACATCTGCATTAGTAAAATTAGTGTGACTGCCAAAAATACCAAGGATCGATCTGAAGAGTTTATTATCTGGGATTGTAAGAACATGCTTGGAATAACACCTGACATAGATGTATAAAAAAAAAGATCATGCAGGTGACTAGTGTACACAGAGAGCTGATTGTAGGTATTTAGGGCATCTGTTGGCACTCAAAGTGTCTTTTTGGCACAAAAATGGAACCACGCAGAGGATAAGAGATGCTGGAGAGTGTGTTCATAGAGAGAGAGGGAAAGCGAGAGAGAAAGACATAAACATAAATCACGAAAAGTGTTAGAAAGTGCACATGTAATAATGCAGACACACTTTCTATCTACTATCTCTACTAGTATACTGTTGCTAGCACATATAAAACATACTGCAGCTGCACTCGCATGCAGACAAAGTAGACACTAAGACACAAAGGAGGGTTCAAGAATTCTTTAAACACTGCCCTACAGACATGTCACTCAACCCAGACAATTTATTACACCCAATTAAAATACTGACGCACAAAAGCAGAAGGCTGACTTACCTTTTACGAACACATAGATGGAGCTCTTTTCACCAGACTCTTCAAGGCATGAATATTTGCCAATGTGTTGTGGGCCTGCTTTGCTCACTTTAAGAACTGTCACTTGACCCTGTCTTTGTTCCTTAAAGAGCCGTGTGGAACGGCCTTCTCGCAGCCAGTGCACTGTATCGTTACTCTGACAATGCAAGCTGAACTCGCTGTTCAGTGGTACTGTGAAATGGGGTCCTTCAGGGGTGATAGTGGGCCTGGACCTGGCTGAGAGGAAACAAGTAAGTCAGCATGGTGCACAAGAGGAAGATAAAGACATTTGATAAACGTACAAGAGAGTAGATTATTAAGAGTCATTGTAAAGATGATGCAGATGGTACGTTGTGTCAAATGCATTTGACTTGCCAGAACACTACGGTACTGGTTTTGGAAAACAGAATATACCAAGCACATACATTTTTATTCACACACACAAATCAAAGCCCTCTCAGGTTGCATAAATGACAGTTAAGGGTGTGAAATAGTTTCACAACTCAACAAATCCAAAAAGTTAAGCCTTCTGAGTTCCTCTAATAGCAGTTTCTCTCGAAATAGCAATTTGATGTCAGACAACTCTAATAAGCTCTTAAAAAGATTAATGCCTCCTTCTCAGTTGTGGTAGATTCTTGGTTGAATTATAGCATCATTCTCCATTCAAAGCACTGCACTGCCTTATACAGCTACAACCCTTAAAGGCAACAGATTAGAGTTTTAAACTAACAAAAGAGCATTTATCCTCCCACTCCCCACATGACTGGGAGAATGGTGAAAATAACTGAAGAAAATAACAAAAGTATGGGGGAAAAAATGATAAAACTGACAAAATGCTTGTAGCATGATAGTAAAACTTCAGCTGACTATATGCATTATTTTAACTACCATATCTCCATATCTATCTGGGTTAGTTTTGGATATAGTATTGCTAAATATTAAAAATAAAAGCAGCAAGGCAAACAGTGAGCAAAGTGCAAAAGGGCAAGCAAACACCCCGTTTGGCAGGTAAAGGATTGCTTGGATATATAAAGATTATGTAGTAGCAATAATGTCTACTTTTGGTTCCTGGTAACTGGTAAATACTGTTGTAAGCTGTCGTTGCTTTCAGCAGTTGGCTTTGATGGATCGAGGCAATCATGGCCCTTAAATTAACACGGAGAGGTGGGAGCAACTTAAACGTAAAGGAAAACATTTTAAAAAGGAAAAATGTGTTCAATAAAACAAACATGACATTTTCATCTAACACTACTTTAATTACATACATTTTTTTTAATTTCTGAGAATATGAAAGATGGGGGGTTGGGGCTGTGCACTGCTTCCATAGCTGCTTCAGGCTAAAATGAGATAACATGATAAAAACGTAAACTGTGGTTTAGCCTAATGAGTCACTTGCCTCACTGCAAACTGTCACTCTATGCCAAGAAAACAGCATCTGCAAAGTCAGGTGTCCTTCCAGAGAAAAACCTAACAAAACAACCGTCCATGTTTACTCATCTTCTCCAGTGCTCTAAACATTATCAGGAAAAAGGGATAAATAAGAATCACTGCATGAGAGAAAGGCCTTCACAGAAAAACACCACCATGAATGCTGGTCACGGACATGCATAGCCTAGCACCTCACGGTTCTCTAGTAAATATTTAAACCATGCACAAAGAGCTTTTATCTAAATTATGCCAGTACAACAACATTATGAGTTGTTGAACAGATGTGATGTAAGGGAACTGAGTGTTCACTAAGCTAACGATGCTTGACAACGATGATAGGATGCAAGATGATTAATGTTGGGCCAAGATGCAAAAATCGTTTTCTCCAGCCTCCTATTTTTTTGGCATACTCGCTATTTTTGATCTCTCTCTGGAAAACATGAACTGTATTGTGTATCTTGTGATACCACTGTCAGCCACAAGGGGTATCCGCCCGAAGACAGCAGCACCTCCCTTCATACACCCACCAGAACGATGACTTCTGGGCATCACTGCGATCAGACCTCTCTAACATTAACTAGGGATATTTCCATGTAAACTATTTTCTCACGGCTGCTATTTGAAAGCCCGTAACGTTATGTGTTAGAAGGAACCCGATGCAAAATAGTCACGTAAGAGCTGAAGACCCCTGGCGTTACAATCATTAGGTTCACACCAAAACCACACCACGCTCACTCTAATCAGGTTTCCTGAGGCAACTCCATATTTCCCAAAAGACACATGCGTGGAATTGAAATGATGCAATAGAACAGATTTATTTTCTCCATAACAGAAACATATGATAATTTTGGGAAACTTAAATTTAATGCGTAATAAACAAATTGTAGCAAATAAGACAAGTGATGCCTTTGTTTTCAAGCACGAGTTACACAAGGAAAAATGTCTGAACACATGATACGCAATGGTCAGTCAACAGATGCAGTCCAGCTAATGACTCGTCCCTCATCTTTTGGAACATCCATAAGGGCTTATCTGAGCACTACAAAAGACCATCTGATACGTTCATGAGGTGCCAGCAAGCGCAGGCAAAAAAGTCAGGTTGCAGCATGCAAACAACTTCTCCGGTTTTTGGAAAATTACATGGAAATTTCCAGTCGTTTACGTGCAGCCTAACTATCCATGCTGACAGGATAACAATAGAAAAACACCGCAAATGCAGTACGAAAGCACTAAAAACAGACCAGTTTAACCTTACAGACCATTTCAGAATTTAGTGGAGCTCAAATTGTTAAACGCGCAAACCCCGCTTTTGGCGTCCCAATCTTACACGGACTTCTGAAACATTTTGCAGCTAATAAGCGTAAAAATCTGCGCACTGTTGCTATGGCTACCTCATCAGATAAACGCGCTCCAGCTGAAAATTTTATACTTTTTTGGATACTAAAACAAGTTGCTTTAGCAATATGTGTATCTGAATTGGTTTAACATATTCTGTAAGAGCCGCAAAAATTGTTTTTGAAACATTTTGGAGGGTTCAAGCCGAGGGAGTCAACCCCGTGTCCCCAACTCTATAAAGTTATTAATATCCGCACTCTTTCCTTCACGTCTCTCACTAATTATAGCTAAAGCAAGCTTCGTATTCTAACACTTGTTGCGGAGACGGCCTGAGTGATGAATAATTGAGTGCAGGGCGCAAGGATCGGCTTTACTTTACATTCTCACCTGCAGCTCTCCGGATCGATATCTTGTTTCAGTGATCGGTTCCTGTAACCGCTTAAATTGCTGGTATGAGCCTTTACCAGGTAAGTGAAGAGGATATGATTCACTGGGATTATCAGTGGAAATTCTGGTGCGTTAGGATACTTTGAACCGCAGAACTCCTGGAGTTCTGAACTGACAGAACGTTTCGGAGGTGCGAAAGCTCCTTATGGAGAGCTTCATTATGAGAGAACACGCATGGGGTAACGTTAGTCTAGCCAAAAGTGTGCTTCTATAAAGAGCCTGGATGAATCTAGAATAGTTATAAGTAAGATGCAACAGGTACACGCATTATTTTCTTAAGATAACCCGTTTTGTTTTGAGCAGTACATAGGGAATAATTAAACAACCCCACTGCCTGTCATCTATAGGTGTGTACTCTACAGCAAGTGAAGTACATCCCTGCTCTTCAATAACCAAACTTTCTGGAATCTTTTCTCTAAGCAAAGTCAGAGCACAAAAGCACCAATAAATGATAAAAGTCGTCCTACCTGGTTGGATGATTAACTGCAACAAAACAGTAAACAGAACGCAGTGATATTCCATTGTTATAATTCCATCTAGCTCATGTGTGTTGGTAGTCTTGAGCTCGATAATACCGCGGAACGGTCACCAGCGGAGCGATCACTCCCGTCTTAAAGGGCCAGCGTTGTTTTCTACCTTGTACTCTGCGCTCGGGTCATGCGGAACGACGAGCGAATATGGGCGGGGACAAGGAGGCAACATCAACAGTAATAGCGCTAGTCATACCTGAGAAGCACAAAGGAGGTTAAGAGTGCCACAGGGTGACACGTGGCTTGTCAGAAGAAACTATATTATCATGGTGGTTATTTAACTGATTTATCAGTGGCCTTCAAATTCAATAAAAGCTGATTCTAACAAGAAACATTCGTAAGAAAAACATTTAAATTATCACAGATTTGCATGGAATGTTATTAGAGCCGAAAAATCCTAGTTGAGTTTTCCAGCTGGATGAAAAAGAGATTCTAACAAGCGTTTTACAAAAAACTAACGATCTTATCTCAGAAAAGCAATGATTTTCCCCAGCATGAGGTGATAGGTGACTCATTTAAATAGGGTTGTATGTCGTTGTTTAATAAAACACACTGATTTATCTCAGTGTTATCACTAAATGTGACAAACATATTATGGTATTTCTTAGTTTTGGAAGCAGCAAGATGAGTCTCATCTGTGCAGGCTTGCTACTTTAATTTTTCCTGAGAACGAAACCAACTGTGCAAGTGGATCATTGTTTCACACATTTGTTTGTCATTAAGAAGCTTTATATCTGATAGGAGGTCCTTCATTGTGAACAATGTTTGTACTGGCTTTCTAAAATACCATTATTGTTCTTTCATTATTGCTCATCATGTCTTAAATCATCCAATAAAGCCAACACTGAGCCTTGTTGTCATTCTAACATATGACCCAGGACTTTATGATCACTGTGCACCCCTGACCTCCCTTTCACCCATCGTTTACCCCTATTTCTCGAAAATTTCGTTGTCTTTGCTGTATTCCCATTTGTTCGTATCATCTTGTGATTTGTCATCATTCCAGCCTCAGAGATAAACAGATTCGTTGTTTTCTTTTAAATTCAATACTGAATTGTCAAATCTGAAATGAAACGAGTTCAATAAGGCAAATCAAACTTTTAGGGAAATAAAATGTATTGGCTTAATTATAGAATTATTCTCAAATGAGGATTACACCAATAACAGAACAAAACATAAAAACAAGTCACATGATGAAATGTTTTAAACGAAGGATTCACAAGAAATAGGTTAAACATTAAAATTAAATTGTATGACAAACAGATTATGTGGCAGAAGAAAGTATAACAGAAGTTTGTTTCGGCTGTTATACTAGATGAAGAATAAACTCAAAAATATTGCACTTTGTATAGTTCAGAGGACTGTGTAGGGTATACTGGCTAAAGGCCAGAATTTATGAGAAAATCACTAGCAATAGGGAAATAACCTACTAACCAAAACCGTTCTACATTTTGTTACACCAAAGACCCAATAAAACTCACTTTTATACTACTTACGTGCCATTGTAATTTAATACATTTCCACAGTTGGTTGAATTAATCCCATTACATTTAAATTTGGTTTCTTAGCACATTAGACAACACCTAAACTCTAACATTTTGTTCTCTAACATTTTTATTCTGAAGAACCAAAGTTAAAGTAATAACCCCAGCATAACATGTGGCTATAGTTACTCCACACTAAACCACAATAACCCGGGTTTATCGAAACCATAATATTTACCTTTCTTTCTCTTATAAAAAAAAAATAAAAAATCACATGAATCCAAGGCCATGTATGCTAAGGTAAATACTTGTTTCCTTGAACTCCCTTTCCTTTTCCCTGCATTTGCTTATTTATCTTTTATCAAACTGCTGATCACCTTTCCATTTACATTTGGTCCGTCCCAGAATATTAATGCCCTCTTTTCTGAATGCAAACTACTTTACCATCCTTTCCTTTCATTCTTTTCTGTATTCTCTGCTTAATTTTAATACAAAATATTAAATGTGTTAGTCATTTTAAGCTTAAACTTGGTAAGCAGTAGAGTTTTTTTGAAGTTTCTCATATTTCATTTTGCTCCACCCAAAGCAGTTTTCATAAGATAATGGCAGTTCCAATTAAGGTGTACTGCGGTGTCAAACAATGCAAACATTAAGCTAAGCAGTCATTTCGGAGAATTCACATGGCCTTTCCCAGTTTGCTGTTAATTGTTTTAAAGGTTTGGTTGAATAAACCATAAAGAAAGTGGGTTAGATGCTGCAGGCTTTCTTAATACAACATATCTTTCAGGATCTTCTGGCGTCCTAGAGGCCCATGGCTTGTCCCTGGTCATGCTTGTCAAACCTCATGAGATGACTTTAAGCTCCTGGGCTCCCTGATTCATCTAATTCCCATGAACACAGTGACTTTATTTGCTTATGACTGCTGTGTTGAACTATAAGACAAAGCCTGACAGAAAAATTAGTCCGGGGGGTTGAGGAGTAAAGGTAAACATGTGATAAGAGTATGAATTTGCCTGTAGTTACATACAGTACATAATGTTATCATTTATTGTGAAATGCTTTGCATTTCAACAGATGTCTGCTACAGTAGAAACATAAAAGGAGATATATTTTAATGCCTAAGATGCGTTTTACTATTCAACGAAAGTAGACAGCAAGAAAAAAGCATCATAAAGATTTCAGAAGTGTTCCATACAACTTGTGCACTACATTTTAAGTCATACAAGTACAGAACAGATCAAATGTTAAGTTATTATTCACTAAAAATTGACAGTGGTGGTCACCAGCATGCACATTATAGGCCTACTATAAATACAAATACGTCCTGCACATTTTGAAACATGAGGGTAAATATATAGCAGAATTTCTGCATTAAATATACCTTTGAAATGCTTCAGTATAGCATTTTTTTTAGTTGTAATTGTTTGCCAACACAAAGCAATAAAGGTGTTTTCCTAATAGAAGAACAAGCTCTAGAAAGTTCTTCAAATCATTGCCTCAAAGGCAACCATTGATCAGCTTCATCTCAGCTGTGAAGAAAACCTGAACCTCCACCGATGATCTGCGGCTTGAGGTTTGCTCTCTCAGGCTATTTTGGGAAAACTCCTAAAATTTTGTTCAAGTGCACACTTCTCTTTGAAAGGAACTAACGTAGCCTACAGCAAGGTTAAAGAGCACCTGTTTCAAAGCCAGATGAGTGTCTGTATTTGTTGCAAACACAATTTCTTTGACCTACAAGATGTATTATGTGAAAAGTCAGCAAAGAAGTGCAGTTAAAAAGTGCATACAGTATTTATCTCCCTCTCCATCTCTCTCAGCCATTTCAGGGTTTTATTAGCTCTGCAAAAATGCTTTTAATGTCAAAGCACCTGTAACTGACTATCAACATTATTAGTAAAATATTATAAACATAATATGTAATATGTAACACTGCTGTGCGGTTGATTTTATGGTGCCCCTAAAGTGACATCTGCATAAAAACAACACCTGGGATTTTCCATTGGAACGAGTAGTTGAATAAGAATAGAAATAAACCTTTACTTACATGCAAGAAAACTCCTATGTGAGCATACGAAACTTTAGTGAGTGGGTGGAAAACAGTTCACATGAGTACTGGAAAACTATATACATTAAAAGGAAATACCACCACGTGCACACAAGCAAGTTTTTTGAATGCACACAGACATTTCTTGGTATGGAAGCCCGTTTCCACCACTGAATAAAAAGGCTTTTGTGATTTTTTTTCCTCCAGAATTGAGAGACATTCTGACATTTTCTCAGTGCTGTGAGATGTAAATTGAGTGTTATAAAGTCAGAGTGAGATATAAACTCTTGAGGCTAACCACCTGACCCCATTTATTTGCTAAGCATGAGAGAGTGACACGAAGACAGACCTGTGCTGTTGGAACTAATTAGAGGTGGATGCTTATCATTTATTTAATTAAATATAGTTAATAATACATACAGTGGAATTCATGTTATGAAAACAGATCATTCTTTAGAACGCTATTCCTAAAATTAACCATGGTTTTACTACAAATACCCAAAAACAAAACATGCTAACCATGGTTAAATAATGGTAACCACAGATGAACCATGGTTTTGCTACACTAACCAGAGCAAAAAATTCTCATGTCCAACTTGTCACATACTGATGCATGGTCAGGACCTTTTGGTGTCACTTTTTGACACACAGGGTACCCCATTAGCATAATTTTTTGAAGTTCAGTGTTTTCCATTGCTTTAAAGGGGTCCTATTATGCTCCTTTACAAAGTCTTGATTTTGTTTTGGGGGTGTACTAGAACATGCTCTCATGCTTGGTGGATCGAAAAACGCATTATTTTTCACATAATTTACATTATTACAATACCTTTCTCCCCAGCCTGGCACAAATGGCTTGATTAGTTCCGGGTTTAATAAAGGCCCGCCTTCTGAAAAATAAAATGTGTTGTGATTGGTTAGATGTCCCACTACGTTGCGATTGGCGAACAGCTCAGATGGTGTTTCCGTCCTGCTACGCCCCTTGTCAAAGCAGTTAGCGTAAGCTAGATTAAAGTGATTCTTATGTTTTAAATATGGATATTTTTCTTACAAAAATGCATTGATTCGCTACAGGAGGCCTTTACTGACCCCTCCCCGGAGTCGTGTGAGGCACTTTTTATTATGGATGGATGCACTTTATTGACTTGTTTTGGACTGATGAAGAGAAACACACATCCTGCACATTTTGAAACACACAAGGGTAAATATATAACAGAATTTCTGCATTAAATATCCCTTTGAAATGCTTCAGTATAGCATTTTTCTAATTGTTTGCCAACACAAAGCAATAAAGGTGTTTTCCTAATAGAAGAAAAAGCTCTAGAAAGTTCTTCAAATCGTTGCCTCAAAGGCCATCAAAAGCAGAAACACCCGTCTATGTCGTTCTAGAGCTTGGGAGTGCCAGGATAATTTGTAATATGACTCTGATTGCATTCGTCTGAAAGAAGGAAGTCATATACACCTAGGATGCATGGAAGATGAGTAAATAATATGCAACAGTAGTGTAGCCCTGCGATCAGCCTGTGAGATACATGATATTATTGAGCTAATTTATTTAATTATTTTACATACTTTCTTTGCCTGAAACCAGCTCCAGCATAAGGCAGCCTAACATTAACATTATCAAAGAACATCACTGATTAGCCTAGCTTATTCTAGTGCAAGTTTATGCATATTAAAAAACACTTATGTTATAAATTATAAGTGAAGCTATCTAAACTGTATGATGAATAAATCTGTTACGGCTCCGACATGGCAACCGGAGTAGATCACGGCCTTGGCATGTGTTTCAACCCCCTGTACTGCATGCGTTACTGCTCTGAAGCGGCCACTCTAGTCAATGCTTGTGTGTATACCCGCCGCGCTGTGGCTTGTTAAAGGGGTCATCGGATGCGAACGTCACTTTTACATGTTGTTTGAACATTAATGTGTGTTGGCAGTGTATGTACAAATCTACCCTATAATGATAAAAATCCATGCAGTGGTTTTTAATTAATCTGTAAAAATAATATCCCCTTTTTCAAATCAAGCCGTTCTCAGATGCCTGTCGGTGTGCAGTCACACCCACAGAGGCCGCTCCCACAATAGTTGATTGACATGAGCTCCTACCTTAGACCAGCTGTCACAGTCCAGTAACTTTCCATGTTTTGATGCCAGAGCAGGGATGTAAATTAGACAAGAATATCTCAGATTGAGCGATTGAGGTGTTGTGTTGCTGGATGTAATAATGAACATAGTGGTCGTCATTTACTCCCGACATCTGAGCCGCTGAAGATGCAGTGGATTACGTTTGTTTGTGAATGGAATGCGCCTCCCGATCTACATATATCCGTCTATGTTCGCGCGAATCACTCGTGATCCAGCTTCACTTACAGCAGAAGTGAGTATAAGCGTTATTTAATGAATCTTTGTGATCGCCTTTCCTTATAACGTGGTAGTTAGGAAGTTTAGCGGCTAAACGCGGCTAAATGCGGCTAAAGTAAACAAGACCGTCTTTCCACAGAGAGAAGAGAGGGGCGGGGTGAGCAGAGCTCATTTGCATTTAAAGGAACAACCCCGTTAGAATGAGATGATTTTTGCAGAGCTGATTTTGGCAAGGTAAAAAGGGTGTTGTTTTACAAAACCATTGAGAATTTTTAATCAAAGTATATTAGAGACTTTTCATTAACACCCTAAAGAATCATATCAACTTGTGGAAAATGGGCATCCGATGACCCCTTTAAAGAGGCTCTCCGCGCTGCATCGCTAAAGTTAGGCTAATCCCCCGCCTCGTCCCTACCTACCGCCCAACAATTTGAATTTCCGTAGGCAGGTTTTTTAAATAATATTCTAATGGACCGCGTTTTGACAACATAGCATGCGGAAAACAAAGTTCGTGAAAATATATTTTTTAAAAACGAAATATCTCCCTTTTCGAGTGGACTTTGAGATTTGTAACTTTGTAGATCTTTTTAATGCCAAAAGATACACACCATACACTGACTAAAATTTAAAAAGTGAAAAAGCATAATAGGACCCCTTTAAATGAGAAACCTTATAAATGATGACTGTATTTGTGTCTGCCTGTTATTTTGAAAATTCTAGGTTTAGGGGCTTAGGTTGGGTTATGCGCTCATGTGTAATTAGTGTAATGTAAATAAAATTGTTGTGACTGTTTACATTGAAAAAAATCACACCCTAACATATATGCAACAATGGCAATATTATTACCCAAAAGAGTGTTTTCATAACGCATCACCAAGTGGCCATATTTGTTGCACTGAACATAAACAATGTCAATGAACTAAACGGAACTCGCAAATGTTGCTGATTTTTGCTGCTAAAAATGGTCAATTATTGACCATGGTCAAATCTCTGTATTAAATGGTCTGACCGTGAAAAACATTTGGAGTACCATAGACTGCCAAAAGTTATAAAAAAATCAAGGGGAAGAGTGCCAAAAAAACCCCAAAAAAACAACAACTGAGGAACAAAAGGCGCTTGTGGTTGGCCAAACTGAACCAGGATTTCCAGGGCAAGAATCTTGGCAACATTCGCATTTGTTCTCATCATTTCCTGTCTGGTAGGGGAAATATTAGACTAATATCTTAATTAATACTGCTTGTATGTATCTTTACCACCTATTAACTTTAGTTTGTCAAAATATTGCGCCCTTTCTTGCTTACTAAGTCCTTCTCTATATGATTTAGCAACTTCCACACATTATTTTTTCTGTGGTTTAGACAGCATAAATTAGCAGAACAACGTATTCAGTAGTACATTTACCATGCAATCAATGCTGTTACATTTAAGTATTGCCAATAAGGCCACGCATCTGTGTAACCGACCAAACGGTGACATAAGTGCAAACCCACTATATATAATTTAATTATGATGATAAAATTCCCAATGCCTTTTGCATCTGCATATTGATGCCAAAAGCTTATTATTTAAAGGAATGGAGGATCCTGCACGTCAGTAAGTGACGCCAAAGGGTCCTGACCATGCGTTAATATATGATGAGTTGGGAGTGAAAATACGTTGCTATGGTTAGTGTAGCAAAACCATGGTTAATTTGAGGTTACCATGATTTAACTATGGTAAGCATGTTTTTTTTTTTTTGTAGTAAAACCATGGTTAATTTTAAGAAGGAAAGATGTAGTGTATTAAAGAATAATTTGTTGTCCTAACATTAATTTTAGCTGTATGTTTTATTAACCGTATTTAATTAATTAAATGATAACCATCCACCTCTAATCACTTCCAACAGAGCAGGTCTCTCTACGTGTCTCTCTCTCACGCATAGCCAATAAATGGGGTCAGGCGGTTAGCCTCAAGTGAAATGTGAAACATGATCTCCATCTAAATTAAATCAGATCACTTCAAACTATTAACCTCCTCAGAAAGTCCCATATATATATTCGCTCATTACACCACGCATTGATCCTCCACCCAAACTCTCCTCAAATCACTTACAATAATCAGACACTCAAAGTACAACATGTACAGCCCAGGGGAAGTGTTTCTTCAGTTTAGGTAACAGTGAACCATTATATCAGTATCAGGCCTTCAGGTGCACTTTCACACATTTCGGATAATGTTTCATGATAAACGGCGCCATCCTATAAGATCGATTTAAGACTACATTTAAGAGGCATCACAAGAGAGTGCAATAAAACATTTAATAGACAGCTTCCTTGTCTGATGTGACCACATTTAAAACCAAGGTTGTTCAGCTCCCTGCTAGCAACAATCCCGCATGTCTTTCCGCCTTATACTTTCACACACCCCAGCAGTCTCGGACAGAGGCCCCTCTGTATGTGTTTACGAAGCCACCCCACACCATGCGTGTCCGCAGGCAAAGAACTGAAAGAAAAACTATTTTTATGTGAGCTAATAGCTCTCTATCAAATGACACATGACTATGAAACAGATGTGTGTGTGTGTGAATCCAAGAAAGAAGAGTGTGTGTGTGTCACCTCTTTGTGCCATCTTTTCGGTTGATGGAACGTAGATCCATCTTTGGTAGCCCGTTTACATCTGTATGTAAATACATTCCATCATGTACCCATTACCTGTGCTTTGACGTATAGATTTTTTTATTTTAAGAAAATTTGGGAGGAGATCCAGACCTAGATGAGATTCAAACCCAGGCCTTCAAGAGCATTACAGCCCTCTAAGCTCAAAAGGTATCACCATTTCCAAGCCAGTCCAAAATGGAGGACCAGACTTCCAGAGCTTGTTAGGGTTCAGCCCAGCACATGTGATACAGTGAACATTTTCCTTGGGGCAAGCGTCCTGCCTTCTCCTGTCCACGAGGCAGATGGCATTAAGACTCCTCATTGTTCACACCCTCTGCCCAAATGGGGGTTAAGATATTTGTGCTCCCCTCTCTCTTCTCACCATACAAAATAAACGAGCAATGAGAAGAGAAAGGCAAACAGTGTACTGCAGGGGTGGTGCTGACATGTATTTTTAGTTGCTGTTACTTCTTTTCAAATGTTTCTGTGAGAAAAAAATGGTTTGCTGTGGTTTACACATCTATTTAAACAAGCTTAAGATTCAACAGACTACTGTACAGAAAAACTAACAAGATTTTAATGATTAAAACTGACAAAGGAACACAAAACAAAATGTCAGTTTAGGACATTTAAGATTATTCATAAGTCAGTTCTATGCCTAATTAAATAATTAATAGTATTATAATTAAATAAAATTGAAAAGAACCCAAAGACACTTTGTGACTCTCTGTGACCATAAAATGCATTTCACAGTCATGCATTTATTTTTCTGCCTGTTTTAAAAATTACACACCATGTTACAATACATTATGTAATTTAGTATAATTTTGCACATGACATCCCATCAGATTCCTGACCAAATATTTGTTGGTATTTCAAAATCAGTCACTCTCGCTCAGTTTTTTCATCTTGTTCTCCAGTACAAATATTTAAACATTCATAAATCAATAAGTATTTACTTAAGAAGCAAAATTCATAAAATAGTTTTGGGGTAAGAAAAATAAACTTAATGGAAACATACACTACCAGTCAAAAGTTTTTGAACAGTGAGGTTTTTTTTAAAGAAGTGTTTATCTGATCTAAAGTACAGGAAAAAATAAAATTCTGAAATATTTTTACTATTTTAGAGAACTGTTTTCTATTTGAATGTATTTTAAAATTTAATTTATTCCTGTGATTTTAAAGCTGACTTTTTAGCATCATTACTCCAGTCACAAAATCATTCTAATATTCTGATTTGCTGTTCAAGAACCATTTAATATTATTATGTTGAAAACAGCTAAATAGAATTTTTTTCAGATTTCTTTGATGAATAGAAATTTCAAAAGAACAGCATTTGAACAGTTCAGATGCAAAAGCCTCTAAATCCATCTGACGTAGTTATTTAAAATTAGCATTTCTTTCTGGCTACTTTGTATAGGTTTCTATGTAAGTACTGGTACTTCTGATTGGGCTGAGGCTGGAATTTAGCAAGTTTGAAGTAAAAGTATTTGATGGATGTTTACTGTGTGTCAGGAGCATTCACTCAGTATCATTATCTCATTTTTTGCCGAGATGGCTTGAAGTTGGTTTTGCATCTGAACTCTTCATTTATATTTCAAAATATTACTGTTTTTTTGTACTTCCTATCAAATAAATGCAGGCTTCTTGTGCAGAAGAGACTTCTTTAAAAAACATTCAAAAACTTTTGACTGGTAGTGCAAGTATATTTTTCTTATTTTAGGTCAACACTTCAGTATGTACAGCACGATAGAAACCTTAAGAGTTTTCACTTACTGTTTTTCTCATCTAATCTAATCTTAAAATTGACAATTGTTTATTGTAAGAATATTACACAGTACCTGTACGCAAGTGGTTTATTCAAATAATATTAGATGCAGGAACCCAACAATAATAGAGACACTTCTATGATTTCTCATGTCATCCAGTGATTTTCACTGGTAATGTGAAACTGTAATTTGTTTGGAGCACTTCCTCAAATTTTATATCTATTGCTAGCCTGTACGATAGAGTTTTGTGTTTATTTTGGTGGTTGTAAAGTTGTCGCCATATCCCTGATGAGGGCAGTTAACACGTCAGGCCTGTCGTGAGAGAGAGGAAGTTTAGTTTCACATGTGCTTACCTCGGTAGAAGAGGTGTCAATAGCATTTAATAAAGTCACACTTGTGTTGATGTCAAGCTTCACAAACTTTAAGTGTGAACACAGAATGCTGTTTTGGTCAAATATTACCAAAGAACAAGAAGTCTGACTGAGGAAGCAGTCTCAGCTATTATGTTCTTTCCCAGAGGTGTGACAAACTGCTGCAGATATTAAATTTACAATTTTAACACTTTTCACTAATAGAGTTTCATTGGGAACCTGCCTTTAAATAAAGTCATGAAATAGCTTCCCTTACGAAAATTAACCATGGTTTTATTATAGAAAAAAAAGGGTAGTAACCATGGATTTTTCTACATATAGTGGACTTCATCGGGGATCAGTGGGTTGAAGATCCAAATTGCAGTTTCAGTGCAGCTTCAAAGGGCTCTACACGATCCCATGATGAGAGAGGAATAACAGTCTTATCTAGCAAAACAATAGGTCATTTTCTAAAAAAACCCCCAAAAAACTAAAAAAAAACTAAAATCATATATACTTTTTAACCAAGACTGTTTGTCCTGGACTAGCTCAACCTCACACATTACGCAGTCATGTTGGAAAGGTCATGCAGGACGTAGGCAGAATTATCGACCCAGTGTTTACAAAGCAAACGTGCAAAGAAAGTCAAATGCCCTTTACAAAAAAAGGTAAAACAACGATGTTGGATGAATTTGAAGTTGGAGGAGAAGTTTGGAATTGGAGAAAGCTTTTCGCTCTACCCTATCTTTTTGAACCGAAGAACTAAGCTTGCGTGACCTTTTTAACGTGACTACAGAGTCATGGACATGCATCGCAGAGCTAGCGCAAGGCGAGCATTTGTGGTTAAAAAGTTTGCATTATTTTATTTTTTTTTTTAGAAAATGACCAATCGCTTTGTAGATAAGACCCTTATTCATCAGCTGGGATTGTGTAGAAACTGCAGTTTGGATCTTCAACTTGATTGCCATTGAAGTTCACTATATGGAAAAAAAAAATGTTTTCCTGTAATGTTTTCCTTCAGGGAATTGTGACTTCTACCTCAAAATTCAGCCTTTTTTCCACAGTTCTGAGAAAAAGTCCCTTACAGGCAATTGTAAGATATAAACTCACAATTCTGAGAAAAAAGTTAGAATAGTGAGATATAAACTTGCACATTGAGAGAACAAAAATTAGAATTGTAAGATAAAAAGTCACTATATATATATATATATATATATTCTGTGGCAGAAACAAAACAAAAAATGAGCTTTTAATGTTTTCTGCTCATCAAGGCTGCATTTATTTGATCCACAGCAAAAACAGTAACATTTTTATAATTGAAAATAGTGTTTTTTTTTCTATTTGAATATTTTTTACAATGCAATTTATATCGCTTTCAGCTGGAATCGTGTAGAAACTGCAGTTTGGATCTTCAACTTGTTGATTGCCATTGAATCCACTATATGGAGAAAAATCCTGGAATGTTTTCCTCAAAGACCTTAATTTCTTTTCGCCTGAAGAAAACAACTTCATATTTGTTTTAAAACTTGTTAAAGACACACAGAAATTACCATTCATTTATGGTTAGTTCATAATGCCATGAATTAATCAATTTTAATGAACTAAACCTTATTGTAAAGAGTCTTTAGCAGTAAGTTAGTCTTGTCTGATTGCCACACTTACTATGGTAGCTTAAAAGAAAGTAAAATTTCCTATTTTGTAGTCTACATTTGAACGCAATTAATATCTACACCATTTTGAAGGCTGCAATAACAACCAGATCTGAATTTGTTGCGGTGCTGTGGTGGTTTTATCACAAGCCCAACTTTGATGAATGATGCCATTATACGTTGTCTCAAACAATAAGGGAGGCTAAATGTGAAAAGAGCTGCTGGAGGTCAATCGGTTAAGAGCTTCCAGCTCATCAGTGCATCGATTTACCATCCTCACTCACACTTGTATTTAAATGAACATCAGCAGGGGTGTTGATGACAATTTTTCATGATTGCCCGTGCATCATATCACGATGACAGAACAGCGAGAACTATATCTTTAAATCCCCCCATTAGCTTTGTGTTTTTCATTCACCAAGAACTGTTGAAAGAGCTTTCTTTTATACACATAAAGAAATGCAAAAGAATCAGGATGCTGATTTATTCACTTTATTTCTTTCTGTTCACGTCACCTCATACTTTTCCCTTTTCTTCCTCCCTCTTTCTCTCACACCTGCATACAGTAGACGAAATGCAAAAGAGGAACTGCTCTATTTCAAATCTACCACTTTATTGTGGTTAAACATTTACTCAAATGCCATACTCATGGCCACATAAGATATTTTTATAGAAAAGTCTGAAAATGTAAAGATTTTGAAAGTCAAAGTCAAATGGAATACAAAATTAAAGATTGTTTTAAACAGGTTCTGAACTCTAACCCTACTGCCATTGTCAACAAACTATGAAAGCTTGTTTCTACCATGGGATTTAAAAAAATGATAAAAAAAAAGGAAATGTGACTTAGTCTTAATTTATCTTACAATTTTGAGTTTCTACATCAAAATTCAGCCTTTTTTTCACAGTTCTGAGAAAAAGTACCTTACAGGGAATTGTAAGACATAAACTCACAATTTTGAGAAGAAAAGTCAAAATAGTGAGATATAAACTTGCAAATTGAGAGAACAATTAGAACTGTAAGATAAAAAGTCACTATATATTTAGAATATATATATTCTAAATATATATATATATATTACATCTTGAAATTGTGTTTATAGCTCTTTGTTTTCTGCCACAGAATTAAAAAAAATGAAAAAAATATATATATGTATATATAATATATATATATATATTTAATTCCGTGGCAGAAAAAAATGAGCTATAAACTCACTATTTCAAGATGTAATCTCAGAATTACACTACCAGTCAAAAGTTTTTGAACAGTGAGATTTTAAACAAGTCTCTTCTGCTCATCAAGCCTGCATTTATTTGATCCACAGCAAAAACTGTAACATTTTTAACATTTAAAATAGCTTTTTTTTCTATTTGAATATTTTTTAAAATGCAATTTATTCCTGTGATTTCAAAGCTTGGTTTTTAGCATCATTACTCCAGTCACATGATCCTTCAGAAATCATTCTAATATTCTCATTTGCTGCTCAAAACAAATTATTATTATTATCATTATGTTGAAAACAGCTGAGTAGATTTTTTTTTCAGATTTCTTTGATGACTATAAAGTTCAGAAGAATAGCATTTATCTGAAATCGAAATCTTTCTTATACTAAATTATACTGACTCCAAGCTTTTGAATGGTATAGTGTATAATGTTACAAAAGCTTTTTATTTCAGATAAGTGCTGATCTTTGGATCTTTCTATTCATCAAAGAATCCTGAAAAAAAAATTACTTAACTGTTTTAAATACTGATGATAATAATAATAATAATGTTTCTTGAGCAGCAGATCACCATATTAGAATGATTTCTGAAGGATCATGTGACACTGAAGACTGGAGTAATGATGCTGAAAATTCAGCTTTGATCACAGGAATAAAATTACATTTTAAAGTATATTCAAACAGAAAGCAGTTATTTTAAATAGTAAAAATATTTCACAATATTACTGCTTTTGCTGTACTTTGGATCAAATAAATGCAGGCGTGTTGAGCAGAAGAGACTGGTAGTGTACTAGAAAGCAAGAAAGAATTTATATATTTTATATAGAGTTTATATCTGTTTTTCCCCTTCATAATTAAAAGATTAAAACATCAAAATTGTGAAATTCAAAAAAAATATCAACTATACTTTTTATTTATTCTGTGGTGGAAATGGGCTTCCATAATAAACAGATAAGCTGTGTCTGAAATCTTTTTTTTTTTTTTTTGCCTACTGTTTTAGGAATACTGGAATAACAGGAATTAACCAGAATACTATTAATCTTATTGATCCCAAACTTTTAAACTGTAGCGTATACATCAGCAAAAGAAGCTGACAGACCATTAAACATGCTGCTTATTTGCCATACATTTCAAACATATAGTTGCATAACCAAGGATAATAGCATGCAAGAAAAGTGCCACTTCAAACTCGCAACCCATAGACTGAGCTATAATGCTACTGTGTCATCTAGTCGTGATGCTTAAACTAACCGAATAATGTGCTGAAAGAGCTGAAAGAGCCCACAGTGTAAGCCTTTTCAGGCAAGTCAACCTACTAATGGCTTACTTATGGTTGTCTTTGAATATTAAGCTGCGATAGGAGAAAGTAATTTATCATAGAAACAGTTTAATTTAATTGAACTTAAAGCTTTCATTTATGCATAACAAAAGTACTGAGACTTCTGTGGTACTCCGCTTTCAGATTACCACAGAACAGATGGACAGGGCTCATGTTTATTCAACAAATTAAAGACAAGAAAATGGATTTTCCTTTAAATCTAGAGCTTCAGCCTTGCTGTCACAGCAGTTCTACGGATTCCATGCTTCTTAGTGAGGATTAGGGGCAAAAAACACATTGAAAACAATGGGAAAACTGTTAATCAGATAATCATTAATAAAAACCGAAGCCGCTATGCGAGAGCTGTGAATCAATCACTTATTCACACATTCTGGCTGATGAGCACGATCATTTTCAACACCCTCAATTATTCATACATTTAGCAAAACTAGCTCAGCATGGTCCAAGCACAAATTTAAACATAGAACTGATCTGATAGCACAATTCTTGCTTCCTTTGATTGTGTTTCCTTTCCAATGTGACTAAACTCTCCTATTTTCACAATTGCCATTCCCGTCAGTTCCCATATGTGGGGGTGCAGAAAACAATTTCTCTGTTGTAAACCTGTCATGGTGATCTTTATGAGTAATGGCATTCTCTCAACACCATGCTGAGTTTCTTTATCTGGCTTCAGTCAGACAGCGATATCATTTCATAACATGTCTACAAGCAACATATGCACGAGACGCGTAAATCTCACATGCTTTCCTCAATATAACATGTCGACGCCAAATGTTTTGACGTCGAATTGACCAGTGCAAAAATGAATTAGCTAATCAGATTCCCTTCTTATTTAATTACGGATATGAGTATAAAAAAGCAATGAAATATTGTTTGTCAGGGCGGAGATTCTTTCTGCAAACTGCAGAGCAATTTTGAGCGTACTTGGCTAGTGAAGGCAGGCAGTTTCAGATGGGAAAAAAATGATTTGTTAAAGCCACACTGTAAATTGGAATATGAAGAGAAGTGGTTTTTGCTAAGAGAACAATATCATAAAGAAGTTGAAAGGCCTCAAAAAGAAGTAAAAAACAAAGGGGGATATGGAGGTCAACAAAAAAAAAGTTAGAAATAGGTTGAAAACGACAAGTTTAATGTTAAAGTTAATGTAATGTAAAGTCAATGTATAATATTTCATGGAAAATCTGTACTGATCTCAGGCTTAGAACTTTGATTGTTGTTGAGGTGGACGAGAGAAAAAAGGATGTAAAGGATGACAGGGAACCAAACTCATCTCAGCACTGGCAGATGCTAAAGCAGTAGCAGTGCTGCTGCAGCATTATCAATTGGTTCTGAGCTTTAGATGCTGTTCTGCCTGTCTAACAGTTTAAACAGCTGCAACTCTAGCATGCAAAATCGTTTGTTTCTGGCTGTGGTGAATGTGTGCAAGACTGACGTGTGAGCAACATGAATTTTTTGGGACCGGACAGGACATTTACATTTTAGATCTATTTGTTTATACAGTTTTACTGAAATACATATGATGAGGGAGAAGCAATCAATATCAGATGTGTAGATTTATTCATGTAACAGAAAAAAAATCAGCCCTGTATACAATAAAATAATGTTTGGACAGAAATCCAGAAAAAAATATGGATTGTAAAGACATATTTAAACAATTTAAACTCATAAAATTTCACAAATAAATGAGCAACATCACATGAGTAGACGTGAGATATGGCTGTATATCAGCACTGCTGTGATTCGGCCGGAGGTAATCACAGCGTGCCGATATACAGCCATGTCTCGTCCACTCGTGTGATTTTGCATTTATACGACTGCACGAGTGTGTAAAAACATAAAATAACAATGGAGTGTCTTTAAAAGCCCTCTTTTGTGCAGAACTACTTCCTTCCGCCACAAATTCAAATCTAAAGTTGACAGTTTAACAGCTCAGCCCAAGCCTCTGTTACTAATTCCAAAACGTCACTTTAAAACTAGTAATGTACGAACGTTGAGTTGCTTCTTTGAAAGCTTATTGTATTACTGCATTAAAAGCTCACTGATAGAATGAGTGAGTGTGATAACCTGCATCTGATACAGCATTTGTTCTTCAGATCAATTTCATATTCATGATTAGTTTGAATGTCCATTGAGGAGAGCGTCATTTTTGTCGTAACGTTAATATCCTTTCATCTATTAAGGGTGATTTCTGATTACAGCACATTTGTTAGCTGCGTTAGATGCTGTTGTTGAAACTAGGGCTGAGAGTCGATTAAAAAAAGAATCGATGCCTCGATTCCGAGGCGTTGGGAATCGAGAGTTAATTTCAAAGTTTGGAATCAAGGGAATCAAGGGAAATCGACTCTCCATTCATAGCCGTTTTTCAGTTTAACAAAGCTTATCTATGGGCGCCTCTCAAACGAAAAGCTGCATCATACGAAGGCTGCATATATTGGCTGTTGTCATCAAATGTCGCTGAACATTGATTCATGGAAATAAACTGAATGAAAAGAGTCGGTACGGAGTACAGTGTACAGTTTGTTAATTTTGCGCAAAGCATACACATCATTCAGCTGAACTGTGCCTTGTTCCATTCGTGCAATAAACGCATGTCCACTGCTGTGTTGTGGGCTATGACTAATTTTATGTGCAATGCAGACAAAATTACAATTTAAATACAGAAATGTATCATAATTAAAAAAAAGACCTTTATATCCTTCAGTCGAAATTAGGTTCCTCCACTCTATAAAGAACAAGAATCGAAAAGAATCTAAAACAACATTGAGGAATCGAATCTCATCGATTCCAAACCCAGGAATTGGAATCGGACGGAACAGCCCTAGTTGAAACTAAAAATAACTTCCGCTTATGACTGCGTTCATTTTTTCAAAGTAGAAGTCTGCTGACTCGTATAAACAATTTAACTAAAACACACCGTTTCTCAAAACTAAACATTTATTATTAAATACTACTATTATTTATATGAAATGCAGTATTAAATAGCCCTATTATTTATATAAAATACTATTTATTTAATAATAATATTTAATAAACAACAACAACAGCCATATAAAAGTTGCTAGGCAATTCAGTCAAAATTACATAGGCAGCACGATGATATACAGCATTGAATTTACATAAACATGATAAGATTTTGTCAAAACTTTTTGCTCTGGAACAAATAACAGATTAATGAGAGCAAAGACTGCCCATTAGATTTACCCAAAACAAATTAATATCTCATGTTTAACCACTATAGAGATATCAGAGCCAGTGGCAAATTCCAGAAGATCTGGCCGAGCTGAGGCTTCTCTTGGCGGTTTCATAAGCGCAGAACAGCCGCTGACGTTCTGGAGCTCACACGTCCGAAAACGTAGATGCAAATTTTCAAATAGACGCTATCTTTATAAACAAACTGAATATTTGAACTATAAACAAGTACATTCTCGCCTGAAAACCTCTAAAAACTACATTCTGTGACACAAAAACAGTAATATTTTTAAAATTATAGTGGATTTGGGAGTCCGCCATGACTTAAGTACTACTCACTGCAGAGCCGAATGGCCTCCAGCTCCCCCTCTCTGGATGTCCAGCTCCACCTCTGTGTGAACTAATCGGTGGAGTTACGTTTAGGATAGGGTAAGGGGTAGAGTTAGGGTGTGGTTAGGTGTCTATCTCCACCCATTACCTCTAGTGAGGGGGAGCTAGTGCTCCGGCTCCTCCCATTTGGCTCTGCAGCGAGCACCCTCTCGCCATGACACTCGTTGTAAGAAGTACCGCAAGCGGAGTGATACATTACAAACGCAAACGGTGAAATGGCTGTTGGAGCTCTGTTGGACTCTTATTAGCCAATCAGATTCGAGAACCAGAAAGAACTGTTGTATAATTATAAATAATAGGTGAAATGTCTGTTGGAGCTCTGTTGGACTCTAATATTGCGCTCTCATTAGCCAATCAGATTCGAGAACCAGAAAGAACTGTTGTATAATTATAAATAATAGCCAGTGAAACGTGAAACACGTTCATTCCACACATATTTTTTCAACGCTCTTTTCTTTAGACAGACCACTTACATTAATGATAGTTGCCTAGTTCACACTACAGGTTTTAAAGCCCGATTTGCAAGTTAATGTGTGAACTACTCAAAGACGCTCCTTGAAGGCTGATTTATAGTGGACATGTCCGCAAGTTATGACGTCATCGCAGTGTTGGCAGAAGTTCGCTTTGAGTGTGCGTGAACTCATTTCACATGGCGGTGTTTAATGCTTTTCTTGTAACTTTCTGCGCAGCTTCACTTCCAAAGATGCACAACATCAAGTTTCCACATCTGTGCCGGCATTTGTGTGAAACAGAAGCAGTTTGACGGTTTGAGGGAAAACAATGCATATTTTTTTGCATAGTTTGTCCAAGGCTTTTTAATTTAAGTTGAATTTTTGCTCGAGTCTTGTACTGGCAAATTCTCACCGGTGATTCCCAATGGTTTTAAAGGACAATTACTTTTCGTCAGCCCCTGTTGTTTCAAAGAATAGTATAACTGCAAACGTGACAAGTATAAAAGCCTCAACCATTTGAGAAGGCGTGCGCACAGTCAGCGGAGGCTTGCGCTGCGGAGCCAGGCAAAAGTATAAATCCTGGTTGACGCATTGCCGACACCAAAATACCCTGCAATTTTACTTTTGTAATACTAAACTGTTATACTTAAAGTCTGCTAAACTGGAACAGCTAATTTTGGGCTTAATGCACTTTAATTGTGTAGAAGTAGTGCCAAAATCCAACTAATGATATACTTAAGCATATATGATTGTGTTAAACTGGAACTACTGCAAGTAACCTTCAGGCACACTTTAAATATCTTGCATTTAAAGACTGATATTATAAAGAGATCATACAGTCCTTATTAAGAAGTGTAAGACATGTGCATTGTGCAATTAAGAAATACTCTACTCAAATAAAGTTTCATTATAATTTTATATCAGACAATCTTAAGTGATGTGTCAATAAATATGTTAAGGGATAATAAAATTGATCTGACTTGTCTCAGGTCACCCTTAACACTATATACCACTAGATTCACTAGATACTTCAAAATGAGGACTGAGGAGATACTGACTGTGTAAAAGGTTTAAAATATATTAAAAAATGCAGACCACAAAAGACGTTAAAGCAGTTTATGCACGCACACACCACAGCACACACGCACATGCATACAAACAGTCCCACAGTATAGTCCTCCAGTGCCTTCAGCTTCAATCTGTGAGAACTCACATGATATTCATGCACACAAACGCACACATATAAACCAGAATGGGAGGAGCCTCAGGTCAATGTCCCAGAATGCAACAATAAGCAGCAGTGTTTGAGCAGTCCAAGCACTGACTCCAGACACTGCACAGCAGGGCTAGTGAAGCCAAAGGCCTGACTTCAGTGGTGTACTGATAATACCTAAACTCTTGAGTTAAACACCTTCCTCCCTTCCCAGAAACCACTCACAAATTAGAGTTGGATGTGAAAGGATTACTTGTTTTCGATGATTACTGTATAATAAATACAGTGGATTTGCACGGCATGCTTTTACTCCCATGTTTTGCTTGTGGTCTGAGAAACCCCAAGGCCAAAATCCGATTATGAACAAAATGCCAGTTTGACAACACACTTTAACTGTTCTTCTTGATTAACTGATGTTAAAACACAAAACATTCATTTTTAGATGATAAAACTCTCCTACTGTCTTTATTTGTTTTAATCAGGGCCTGAGCACCGATGGTGCGAGGACCCTATTGGAATTTCTCAGATTCTTCTACTTCTTCTCCAAAGTGAATCACATTTTAGAGGGCCTAAACATGCTCAAAAACTCAATTTTGCAGACACACCAAAAATGGTGAAAATTTACATCTGATATGGGTTTCAGAAGTGCATGGGGCAAAATGGCTGGATAGCGTCACCAATAAAATTTCAACAAAGTGCCCTAAACTTCATATGTTTGATATAAATGCTGGCCTGAAGACATTTACATGCCAAAATCCAGTTATAGTCATAGTGCAGGATATGGTAGCAGGAGACACATATAAATGACTCATTCCTTCTATATTTACCACTTCTATAATGCATATTGCCTACCGTTCGCTGTTTTCCCAAAGCCAGGTGAGCCCGGGGGCGAGGGCGCTTTCAACGCTGCTTGCAGCTTGAATATTTTTATTGTATTCTTATACAACAGAAACAATATTACTACAATGGTCACCAGACACATTTGTGTATATGTATGTAACACTGACTGACAATGCAATTTCCTAATTATCATTAAAGGGATAGTTCACCCAAAAATCAAAATTTGCTCATGATTTACTCACCCTCAAGACATATAAGGTATATATGACTTTTTTCTTTCAGACAAATACAATTGGAGTTATATATATATATATAAAAAGATAGTCCTGGCTCTTCCAAGTTTTATGATGGCAGCGAATGGCTGTTAAAATTTTAAAGTCCAATAAAGTGCATCCATCCATCATAAAAAGTCTTCCACTAAGGTCCAGAGGTTTATGTAGGAAACATATCTATATTCAAAACTTTATAAACTGTAATCTTTAGCTTCCGATAACTGTGCTAACTCTTCTTGGTTTATACTGAAATTCTCCAACATTTTTTTTTACAAATCCTCATTTTGTACTTATAATTCATGATCAGTGTTTTGCTTTGCTCTCTTCACTGTGCTTATGTGTTTGTCACTTCTTCATTCATCACCATGTTTGTCTACATCCTACATGGAGCCATGTGGAGTACTGTTTATGATGGATGGACGCACTTTATTGGACTTCAAATTCTCAAAACCCATTCACTGCCATTATAAAGCTTAGAAGAGCCAGAACATTTTTAATATATTCGTCCAAAAGAAGAAAGTTCATACACACCTAGGATGGCTTGAGAGTGAGTAAATCATGGGGTAATTTTCATTTTTGGGTATATTATCCCTTTCAAGACAGAGAGAATTTTGTGAGGATATGGAAGTATGCTTTGGAGATCGCTAGGCAAAGAAAACACAGGAGAATCACTAGGAGATTGCAGGAGAATCCACAAGGAGTTCACTTAGATGAGAATCGCAGGTAACTCTCTGTATCCACTTTTGAGGCCAGACAATGGGGGACTGAGGGGTGTGTGGTCTTATACTGGTGCATATTGGTATGCTAGAGTAATCAAGTGACTGTGATGGTTGAGTGCTGGTGACTGGGGCATCTGAACCTGTGACAGTTTATGATAATTCAATAACTGATGAAGAATGCTAATGTTAATGAATTGCATTTTCTCAGACAGTGTTATCCAGTGTAACATGAGCTGTTCACATAAACACACCTTCGTGCATGTATATACTGTTCAAACGTTTGGAATCTGTAAGAAACATTGGTTTGAAAGAAACAAGTCTCATGGGGCGTGTTTTTTGTGAGAGCTGGCTTAAAGAAGTGGCAAGGTTACACAGGGACAATACGTGAGGATGTTTGAGAAAAATTGAGAGGGACATACATAAATAAAAAGAGAGACGTGAGGAAACATGGCAAAATGTAATTATATTCTCTAGGAACTAAACTCTAGTTTGACTTCCTAACCTTTGGCCTGACTTTGACATGAGGAATTCCTGCAATTTACCCTCCTTTGCAAAAAGAGAAAAGCTTGTTTTACAGGACGTCACTTTTGATTAGATGTTTACCTCATCAAACAAGGACAGCTGCTGGTGGACAACTGACCCTTTGACATTAAGTATTTGTAGGATCATCTTGTATTGACCTTTCTAGCTGTCCCACTGTGGACATCCACTAGTTTTGGAAAGTGTTCTTAACTTGTGAGGACACTCTGAGAGAGGTTAAAATCACTTCTTACTCAAAATGAATAGCTAGTTTGATGCATTGCCATACAGCACAGAAAACACTATTTTAGATTTTAATGAATCTAATTTGAATGAATTAATTTTTCTTTTAAAAAAATTACTACTAAAAAAAATTTAAAATCAATTTCACTTGCATAAAGGAAAAAAAAACTAATCATACCAGAAGTGTAATAAAGGTTGTTGTTTTATTTCACATGAAGCAGGTAGCCTTATGGGGTGGCCGTGTTGAGATCGCATGACCATGATTAGTAACATTTACCTTTTCTCTTTAATTCAGTGAAAAACCTCATTCTATAGTGATCAAAACCAAAGAACAACCTGAGTGAACTTGCCTGTTATTTACAGCTGTCACCATTGCCATATGTTGTCAGTTTTTTAGCTGTCGCTGTATCTGCATCACTAAATTTTAATCGAAAATACCTTTGTACGATTGTGAGATTCGAAAATGAATTATTTTACTGTCTCACTGCATGTATATCTGTGTGTGAAAGAGAAAGAGTGTTTGTTTCTCAGCTTATACTTTGCCTGTAGCACATATTCACATGATAGAGAAAAGCTTGATCTTAGATCATAAGACCCAATAGTCCCTTTATTAGTCTCTCTACCTACTTTTTAGCTAAATTACAGCACAAAAAGAAAACACCAGGGTATTTGTGTGTAGATAAATGTGTTTTGTATTCATTGCATGTGTACATAATGCCTGCCTCCAAGTTGTTTTACTTGTACTTAAGGCAGTTGATTTGTTAACTTTACCAGGATGTCTAAAGCTATGCACCAGGTGACAACCTGCTGAAAACTGGCCAAACATTTCTTACCTGCCAACACTTCGTAGTGTGGATGGATTAGTGTAGAAAAAAGGTTAATAATATTTACTGAGCAATTAAGGATTAATAGTATCAAGCAATCATAATATATACTGTAAAAACAAGTCATAGTTAAAACAACATTTTGACTAACACATAATGAGTCATTTTAGCCATTTGCTTGCAAATACCTCCAATAATAATAAGTATGAATATAAAGTACTTATGCCTACTGAAAAATACAATCAAAAGTGTATGAATTGGCCCTTTGCAAAAAAACATCCGTCGAGCCATGGCACTCATTATGTTCTCATGCAATGAAAAATATATTGCGGAGCAAAGAGGACACTGACAATGCACCGACAGACAAGACAGAGCAGGTTAATTTCCTAAGCTTTCCATTTTGGTTGTTTTTTAAAAAATTCAAACAATAAATACCGTTTTATGGCTCTTTAATGTATCACGACAGATCACTGTAGCAGCTCAGTTCAAGAGGCTTGTGAATGATCATCTCTTCCTTTTTACTAGTTATAGCATGAAATAAACATGATCGAACATCAGAAGGTATCTTTTTTTTCACCCACAGAAAGATGTCAATACACACAGTTTTTCAAGATTAAGTCCACTGACGTTAAAAGATTAGTTCACTTCGAGAATAAACATTTCCTGATAATTTACTCACCCCTATGTCATCCAAGATGTTCATGTCTGTCTTTCTTCAGTCTAAAAGAAATTAAGGTTTTTAAGGAAACATTCCAGGATTTTTCACCATATAGTGGACTTCAATAGTGCCCAATGGGTTGAAGACTCAAATTGCAGATTCAATGCAGCTTCAAAGAGTTCTACACAATAAAAGGCAAAACAATGAAAAAAAAAAGTACAATAAAAAAATCAATGATGATTTTTGAAGGAGAAAATGAAATTTTTCACCCTACTCTTTTGAATCGAAGTACACAGACAAAGAACTAACCTAGTGTCACTTTTCCACTGTGATTATGGAATGCCTGAAGACACATATGTGCATTGCAGAGCTAGTGTAAGATGAGCATTTGTGTCAAGTATATAAATTTTATTTATTTTTTTTTAGAAAATGACCGATCATTTCGCTAGATAAGACTCTTAATTCTCAGCTGGGATCGTGTAGAGCCCTTTGAAGCCCACTGAAGTCCACTATACGGAGAAAATTCTTAATTTCTTTTCAACTGAAGAAAGAATGAATGAACATCTTGGATGACATAGGGGTGAGTAAATTATCAGAAAAAAAAATATTCTGGAAGTGAACTAATCCTTTAATCTACTCTCCTGTCTGGTTTGTTTGTCGGACAAAATGGCAGATTCGGCATTACGATTGGTCGAAGTGCCTGTCAATCAAACTCTCTAAGAGGGGTCAATTACTAATGACACTCACATAATTTGTGAGTGCAAATGTAAAAAATATACCACAGATTCTGTCAAAATACCTCAAGCGTGTGACGGAAATGTTACACCCCTTACCGGGTCCCAGCGCTACGAGACAAAAACAATAAAACCCATTATAAACGAGGCATTTGTTGGATCCAGTGAGGACATAATTACTGATTATAATGACTCATACTGTCTTTTTACATGTTGCGTCGCACCAGGGAAACATGACACATGTCTGCATTTGTGACTGTAGAAACGACAAACAAGCAGCACTACTCTACACTATTCAAAACTCGCATTTGAATAGCCAGTAGTAGTTCTTTAAATATGAAAACGTACTTACAGGCTGTGAGTCAGAAGTGCCAGGCTGTCCTTGCAAAATTGCCCCATTTTATAGAAACAGCCTTTGTGCACAGCTGGCATTGTAGGCTACTCTCCCAGGTTCAGGGAACAGTCCTCTGTAAAATGAGCTGCACACACTCAAATATTTGTGTTGTACTCTTCTGGAACAGTGTTGTAAATATAACTTAACCACTGATTTCTAGTTGTGTACATTTGGAAGGCCAAACAAAGTATGAAAAACATGGCGTCTCCACAACATAGTGGCAGCTGCAACAATACTACAGCGAGAATAAAAGTTACACCTTTTTTTGCGTATACATTTGGGCAGTGTTATGCACATCTTCCCACACAGTGATGTAAATTTGTTTGAATGAGCCATTTTAGGAAGGTGTGGCTTCACTTTTATAAAGAATATCTCTTTGAGTTTGAAACTTTATTCTTTGCAACTTTACAGACCCATATATGCACAAACAGCTTATAACACTCCAATGAAAAAGGAAAACATGAAATCGCATCATATGACCCCTTCAAATACAAAAATAAACTATATGAATATTGTCATCATTCCATATCGAGAATTTCATGCAACTATGGTATTTAAAGTTACCATTGTAAATTCTTAAACCTAAAGCTTATTTCCTTAAGCTTCATATATAAGACGGCGCTGAGGGAAATGCTGCTTCCCCACGCACCTTTGGTCAGTTTTCAATTTGTATTTTGTTGCGGCTGTTATTGTCTGAGTGATAAATCAATCAAGGTATCACTTACAGAAATGGCGTTTTAATCTAGATGCGATACCCTGTTCAAACAACAAGAGCAGTCTGAGCACCGGGCCATGGAGACGGGCTGGTAACGAGAGACGGGCTCCGGGGAGGTTGCGGGGTCCAAAGACGAATAACACAGCACAAAAGCCCATCCGAACCCTCTCTGAACTATATTCTCTCGACCGAGCCAAGCGATGAGAGGTGATGAGAGAGCAGCGCTATTAAAGCGAGGATTCAGTTACACCTGAAAGACTGAGAGATTGCTAATGTGATTACCCTTCACATGCATCTGCAGCCAAATACATCATAAATTCAATTCCACCCCGCTGTTTTCGCATAAAGCACAACAAACCAATATCTTATTTCACTTCATTGCTCTCCACGGATTGAGTTAAATCGTGCTCTCTTTGATACGCGTTACACTTGCGAGAAAGCGCCACAGTATTTGAATCATCAGGTCCAAATATTCTTGCTGAGATTGTTTTCTTTTGTCAGCTTTAATCTTCACACGACTGAACATGCAAATGTCTCATAAATAAATGAGAGCTGAGCTCAGTCCCCAAAACTACCGCTGGCAGGTAAACACATATGGTGAGGTCATGTTTATAAGACCTGTTGAACTCACTTGTTCACCACTTTATGCCGGTGCATTTAGTTATACAAGTAGCGCACACGCTAAGTGAACTAGCTTAGGCTTTATTTTCAGTGATGATGTCATCCTTAGGCAGGTCTGGGCTGGGAAGGCAGGCTGATTGTTAGGTGGGAGCATAACTGTCATCAATAAGATACTGAGAGAAAACGGTTAAGATTATATATACATAGTTGACTTTCGTCCCTGCTTTAATGAGAGACACATAGGTGTGGCTAATATGACTACTCTGGGTGTAGCTGTGATAGCTGTTGATGTATTTTGGGTAACCTTTAAAATATAGCAGTTTGAGCATGAAAAGGATACTAGATTGATTGGCCTGCATATCGGTCTTGAATTTCCAGATTTAAGAAAGCAAGATATATTCAGCATGTATGGCATATATGAAATGGAACATACGGAAGTTCTTTTCTGCCACCCACAAAAGGAAAACAAATCAAAAATATATAATTCTGAGATAAAATGTTGAAATGATGAGATATTAAGTCAAGTTATGAAATAAAAAATAAAAAGTTAAAATTATGAGATAAAGTCAATATGACAAGTCAAAATAATGACATAAAAGGTCTGGATAAAGGTAAGTACAAGATAAAATGTCAAAACTATGAAGCAAAAGAAATTGTTTATCTTATAATTCTGACTTTTATGTCATAATTATGTCATACTTTTGACTTTTATAATTGTTTTTTTCTTAAAATGTCTACTTTATATACACTACCAGTCAAAAGCTCTAGATGAGTTTTTGAAAAGATTTTTAAAGTTTTTAAAAATGTTTTCTTCTGCTCACCAAACCTGCATTTGTTGGATCCAAAATACAGCAAAAGCAGTAACATTGTGAAATATTTTTACTATTTAAAATAACTGCTTTCTGTTTGAATATATTTTAAAATGTAATTTATTCCTGTGATCAAAGCTAAATTTTCAGCATCATTGATCCTTCAGAAATCATTCCAATATTCTTATTTGCTGTTCAAGAAACATTTATTATTATTATTATCACCATCATCAATATTTAAAACAGCTGAGTACATTTTTTAATGAGTCTTATTAGCATTTATCTGAAATAAAAACCTTTTGTAACAACATACCATTCAAAAGCTTGGAAAGCATTTTTTTGAAATTATAGAAATGAATACTTTTATGTAGCAAGGATGCTTTAAATTGATCAGACGTGATGATAAAGACATTTATAATGTTACAAAAGATTTCTATTTCAGATATTTCAGTTCTTCTAAACTTTCTATTCATCAAACAAACCTGAAAAAATTCCACTTATTTCTGAAGGATTATGCGTCTGGAGTTATGATGCAAAAAATTCTGCTTTGAAATCACAGGAATAAATTACATTTTAAAATATATCCAAATAGAAAACAGTTATTTTAAATAGTCAAATTATTTCAAATTTTCACTGTTTTTGCTGTTCTTTGGATCAAATAAATGTAGGCTTGGTGAGCAGAAGAGACATCTTTAAAAAAAAATCTATTCAAAAAACTTTTGACTGGTGTCATAACTATGACTTAGTATCTCATAATGTTGACATTTTTTCTCATAATTTTTTATAATTCTATCTAAATTTTGTCAGAATTTCAACTTTCTATATTTTATAATTATCCCTATGTCATAATATTTACTTCTTACATCATAATTATGATTTACCAAAGTATGATTTTTTTCTGTACAAAAGCACTATTTGAAAACAAATCTCCATCTCTTTCTGGTTCATTCCCATACTCTCCCTCTCACACACTCCTGCCGCCCTGTTTACATGATCTTTCACTGGCTCCTCTTTTGCATAGAACTGTCAAGCGATACTATGCAGCTTCATAGTTTGCATATGTACATACGCACACACGCACAGGTTTGTTGGAAGCACCTCCCATTCCCTGGAAGGCAATAACAGAACATTCTTTTTAAATTACACCAGATAAAGAGAGTGCCTTTGATACTGTACTGCACTAAGCCTCAGAAAAAACAATGATAATAAGAGCACTCTTAATGTTTCAGATGATTTTTTGCACATGCATAACACTGGTATTGCAAATAATTTGACATTTAAGAATGAGTGGTTAAAATAAGGGACATTTGGAATTATTAAAAGAATTGTGCAAATGATTTCCTCTGCATCTTTTTTCCACTCACATTTCATAATATTGTAGATGTTGCAGTTTTGAAGATTGACTGTCTGAGCTCATACTAGTAGTTTACTGAAGCTCATCTGTGAGATCTGGATTTGTGTTCGCATACAGTTTGATTATAAAATTATTCAATCTCATCAGTTGTCTTAAAAGAACAGTTCACCATAAAATAAAAATCTACTGAAAGTCTACTCACCCTCAGGCCATCCAAGATGTAGAAGAGTTTGTTTCTTCACCAGAACAAATTTGGAGAAATTTAGCATTACATCACTTGTTCACTAATGAATGGATCTGATAAAAAACATCACAATAATCAAAGACTCAAGTCTGTCAGTTAATGTGTTATTAAGTGAAAAGATGTATATCTGTAAGACATAAATCCATTATTAAGGTGTTTTTAAATTCAAATCTCTATCCTTTGTGTCCTCTATCCATAATACTGTTTTCTCCACGTCTTGTCTGAATCAGGAAGGAAATGCAGATCAGTCACCAAATAAAAACAGTTCAAAACAGTATTATGCAGGTTGGATTTTGATGTGAGAGGACAACAGGGGATGAACGAAGTGTTATTATGGATTATGACTTGTATTTTGCGAATGGTTTAAGTTTGCCTTGATGGATTTGTGATTAAGTGATTAAGGCTGAAATCAAAATGCACCTACACAGAGGCGTTTAAAAACCAACGTCACCAGACATCATTTATATAACATTCCTATCTAAAATGTGTGCAAGAGCTTGCTGCAAAGGGCCCTTCACGATGACCTTTTTACGCAAGTGCAGCCACTGGACACTTTCCACCAGACCTTAAAAAACTTCCATAATTCTCCTCACAGGCTATGCACTTGGAATAAAATCTGTTTGCACAAAATAATGAAGCAATAAAACATGTTTACAAAATAGTAAACACATCGTAAATTGTCTCCTGTCGTCTGCATCTCAATTGTAGGCCTACATCCCTATTTCATGGGCCTCCTCAGACATATCCTTTAAAGGGTTTTCCCCAAGTACGCCTAGGGATGACTACTTTGAAACCAATGAACCTTTAAACAAACACCGTTTCACAGAGCCCATATCACATCTATCACACACCCTCTCCCTTTCTCTGTCCTAATCCACACATTTGCATATCCTGTTGTTGTAAAACCAGAAACTCGCTCAATGTTTGACTTTGGTATCACAAGGTAAGACGAAGGCGGCGCTACTTGAATTCCCGCTGTAACAATATTTAAACAAACCAGGCAAAAGACGGAGAAAAGCGCGCGCTCACACTCACACGCTCACGGAGGCAAACATGCACTTAGAGGTGATGTCATTGCGCACTCTAGAGGCCACACGGTCTCACTACAACTTTATTCTCGAACAGAACACTTGAAATTTGAGCTTGACATTTAGCTTACACCGTTTACATAATTTGCATCAAATGAGGGCGAGAAAAATATTCACTGGAATTTTTCTTAGGGTTGATTTTATTGATAGCCAAATTTTTGTTCAGTAAATCCTCTAAAGGTTTATTGGTTTTAAATATCTGTTTATATTTTTTAATCTTAAAATTTCTATCCTTAACGTCCAAAAAAAAAAAATACTGAAGAAACAAAGAAACAAACAAAGGTAATATACAAAAAACACCTGTATATTTGTTGGTTATTTTGATCAAGAATATTTTTAATAAATACTGTAAGTTAAAATGACATATAGCCTAGAGGTAATTCTTGTCTGAATGTATAAAGCTGTTCTGCTAATTTATGCTGTCTAAACCACTGAAAAATCGCGTGGAAGCTGCTAAATCATATAGAGAAGGAAGCACAATATTTTGACAAACTAAAGTTAATAGGTGATAAAGACACATACGAGCAGTATTAATTAAGATACTAGCCCAATATTTCACCTACCTTACCGGAAATGATAAGAATGTTGTCAAGATTCTTTCCCTTGAAATCCTGGTTCAGTTTGGCCAACCACAAACGTCTTTTGTTCCTCAGACAGTGTTTTGCACTTTTGGCAGTCTATAGTATTCCAAATCTTTTTTCCCGGTCCGACCGATTAGTACAGCCCAAAACATGACAATAACTGATCATTTCAGCAGCAATAATCAGCAATATATGCGAGTTTTGTTCAGTTCTGGGGCATTGTTTACATTCAGTGCTACCAATATGGCCGATTAATGACCCGTCGTGATATCCACCTTTTTCCTAAACGTGAAAGTCTCGTCCTCCTCATGTGTGTTTTACATTTCTGTTTTTACATTTATTGTAAAGGTGCTTTACATTTCTGTTTTTGGTGTTTCTAGTAAAATTAATGCACAGCTTCACCCAGCCTGCGCACATTTAAATATTTCCTTAAATTTGAAAAGTCTCAGTTTAATTAATTCAGCCCATCTTTCGACCCCATTTTAACATAGATTTGTAGGAAGAATGGAACATGAGAGCATTCAAACGGAAGTTGGGATCCATCATGGCGGTGCTTATCGTTAATCAGGAAAAAGGTGGACTGGAAATTGGAATTTTTGTTTGTGATATAATTAAGACATTTCTGATAGTGGTATTTGAAACCAACACAAATTACACATGATTGAATTAAGTTCTGTAAATCTGTCTGGTGATGGAAACTTTTGAGTCACTCATGTATAATCATAAAAATAAATAAATAAATAACAGAGTCCATTAAATCTCATTTATTGAAATATAAATCTTTTTAATGTACATGGACATTATGCATATTATAGCAAAAGAATAACATCTGTTAAAGGGAATAACTACCTAGAATTACACATATTGTACCATAGAATATACTTCATAACTCTTCTGTTTCCCCTCTTCCTGCACAACATGAACATTCACTCCACTGTCTCTTTAGAAATCATTTCCCTTCCCTTCCAAAATTTGAACATCTACACACACACAGACACACACACATGAAAAGCAGAATAAAGAAAAGCTAAAATAACATTTTCAAAAAGAAGAGTTTTAAAAAGTGCAACAGTTTTAATATATATATCTCCTCTCAACATGCCCGTGAAACAGACCACAGTAGAGGGTGAAGACGGGGGTCAGGCAGTGATATGCTGAAGTCCTGATATACAATGATACACATTTACAATGAACAGTGATGTATAACATCAAAGTAAAAAAAAATCTAAATGACGTGTCACTAAGATGCTTCAAGACTACAGGATTTGGCTATGTGTAAATCTACACTGTGATTTTTTTTTTTTTTAATTGCTTTGCTCTGGGGAGGTCACAGAAATCTTCACAAGCAGCAAACTACCACGTCTGTCAGGGCATGACTATCTCTATTATCTTATTTGGTTTAACGCTCACATGTAAAATTCAATGAACAGGAAGGTAGGAGCAGAATCTGAGGAAACAGAAAATGGTACCGACTTTCAAGCATGAGCAAGTAATTTCACTGAATCGCAACGTCTTTTTCTTATTACTACACTGGAGTACATTCTTCAGAAAATGATGATGGTGTGAAACTTCATGAAATAAGCCATTGAGTCATCTTTTACAAAAGCATAGTTTTGAATATCAGTAATGCCTCAGACAAAAGAGATATAAAATCAGTAAAAACTTTGGCCAGACATAAAGATGTTATAAATAGTGTCGTATCAGCATCTTATACAGGTTGAAGCCACAAAAATACATGCGACTCACAGGTCAAAACACAGTTGCCATTTTCTTCATTTAGGACTACATAATTTCTCCCTACCCAACCCAGTATTCACAAATAATATATCCAAACAAAAACTATCCAGTACAAAAATAAAATTCAAACTGCCACACTTATTGAGACATTGACAATATATGATCAGTTACATTAAACCTATATGTGCTGTTTAGTTGGTGGACTAGATCCTGTAAAATTGTGAGAGTGAGGGGAAAAAACAGGCCTGATCCAACAGAGGCCATGTTGACTCAGTTGTGCTGGTTTTTAAATGCCTATAGTGGTTTAGCTCAGATGGATTCATTTATAAAGTAGCAGTTGTGAAACCACTCAAGTCAGGTATGATTATAAATGACATGCTTATATTGCTGATCGGAATGCCCGTCAAAATAAAGTCCATACGATCCACTCAAACGCATACACAAACACAATACAGACATACAGAAATGATATACAAAACAAATATGTCCTCCACTTTCCCTCTTCATTGATCTTGGCTCAATAAGAGTCACTTACTGAGGCTCATCAAGAGCGCTCATTGAGTCCTGTGGTGCACTGCTCATTCTTCCAGACCTGTAGAGGGCGATGTCCATTCCAAAAACATCAATGACATTCACGCATCAAAGTTTTTTTTTTTTCTTTTTTGAAGGCTCCAAGAAAGTGAAGTGAGGAAAATATGGATGAGAGAGAACTTGGAATGACTCAGAGGAATGTTCGTCTGTAGATGTCTCTCTCACTCTTTGCATCCTTCTCTCACAGGAAACTGTCCTCCACCAGGTCTCCTGAGTCTAAGCACATCTCGTCCAGCAAGGTGATGTCCTCCAGGGTCTCTCCCTCACGCTTCGTCATGGAGCTGCTAGAGCCCGTCTCTATTGCGCTTTCCTCTGATGTCTGAGAGCTATGGAGAAAAAAACAAGACAGTTTAGTACATCCTCCGTAAATACTTTTGAGTATAAATGCAAAATTATACAAAATGCAATACTAAAAACATTAGAATTTTTTGGAATAATTTTAGTTTGAAATGATATATAAGATTTTTAATGTGTTTTAAAGAAGTCTCTTTTGCTTTCCAAGCCTGCAGATCCAATGTACAGCAAAAACAGTAAAATAGTGTAATATTTTTACTATTTAAAATAACTGCTTTCTATTTGAATATATTTTAGAATGTAATTTATTCCTGTAATCAAAGCTACATTTTCAGCATCATTACTCCAGTCACATGATCCTTCAGAAATCAGTGTAATATTCTGATTTGCTGTTTAGGAAACATTTATTTTTACTACTATCATTAACAATATTTAAGACAGTTGAGTACTTTTTTTTCAGAATTCTTTGACTTTTTGATGAGTAGAAAGATCCGAAGATCAGCATTTATCTGAAATAAAAAGGTTGTAACATTGTTTCAAATTGTAACAGGATGCTTTAATTTGATCAAAAGTGATTATAAAGACATTTATAATGTTACAAAAGATTTCTATTTCAGATAAATGCAGAATTTTCTATTCATCAAAGAAACCTGAAAAAATTCTACTCAGCTGTTTTTTTTAAACATAATAACACTAATAATAAATGTTTTTTGAGCAGCAAATCAGGATATTAGAATAATTTCTGATGGATTGTGTGACTGGAGTAATGATGCTAAAAATTCAGCTTTGAAATCACAAGAATAAATTACATTTTAAAATATATTTAAATAGAAAACAGTTTTATTTTAAATTGTAAAAATATTTCAAAATCATACTGTTTTTGCTGTACTTTGGATCAAATAAATGCAGGTTTGGTAAGCAGAAGAGACGTCTTTAAAAAACATTAAAAATCTTACTGTTCAAAAACATTTGACTAGTCTCAAATATGTCTTATGCTAACCTGTGCTGCATTTATTTTATCAAAAATACAATAGAAACAGTTGTGCTGCTTAATATTTTTGTGGAAATCACCATACATTTTTCGAAATTTGTTGATAAACAGAAATTTACTTTTGATCAATTTAAAGGGATAGTTCACCAAAAAATTAAGATGCTGATATTAACTACTCACTCTCATGTCATTACAAACCCGTAAGACCTTCGTTCATCTTTAGAACACAACTAAAGATATTTTTGATAAAATCTGAGACCTTTCTGCATATCCCGCATAGACAGCAACGCAACTACCACGTTCAAGGCCCAGAAAGGTAGTAAGGACATCGTTAAAATAGTCCATGTGACAGCAGTGGTTTGACCGTAATGTTATGAAACCACGAGAATACTTTTTGTACGCAAAGAAGACAAAAATAACAGCTTCATTCAACAAAGTCTTCAACGCACATTCACCTGATTTCTTGGATTTCTTCAAAAATATCTTAATTTGTGTTCTGAAGATGAACGAAGGTCTTATGGGTTTTGAATGACATGATAGAGTATATGTTCGAAATGCTAACAAAATCCTAACACACCAGAGTGAGAATGTGATGTAACTGGTGGGCTACCTGTGGCGGTTCCTCTTGCTGTAGTCTTCATTTGACAGTGGGTCGAGGTCCGGCAGAGGAATGATGTAACCGCTGTCAGAGCTGAGTCTTTGTTCATCAAAGCCGCTCTCGCGGTCCTTCAGTTTGCCCTGGTTCTTGTAGAGCACACCCATGTATGCATCATCATTGTCAATGCACTGTACCCGAGTCACAGCGGGGTGATCGCTCTTCAGGAAGTCATGATTCACACGTTCATAGCACTGCACATCAAAAGAAATACAAATACAACACAAAAGTTAAAAATAAATAAATAGCATTATATGAATAATTTAATATTTAATATAAAAATGAATATACATAAAATATAAAAGTTCAGCTGAAAGAGTATTACAGCATGTGCAATATCCAGTTTTTGAATAGGCTTTATGTGACAACAATTGTAGCTGTAAATGAAACGTTTATCTCAAATTAAGCTTGCAATTCACTGTTCTAATACATTGTACTGAAGGAAATGAGGGAGAAATTGAATCATTTCTGGTAGTTGTAAATAGCACTTCAACACTGCCATAAACACTGCTCAACCCCGAAGTTCTGCCCCATTTCTGCAAGCGTTCTGTGGTTACATGAGGGCTTACTGGCCCATTTACGAACCACATTTCCCACCACACCCCAGCCCAAGGTGCTATAACAGGAGCTAGTTATTCTCTGTGCCATGTGACTCTGGGAAGCAGAGTTTTGAAGTACCACGTGTGGTGTCTGTTTAATAGAGCAATTATGGCTAGCTGGCGGACGCTAACTGTATGCTCCTGGTCATTAGCACCGCTGGGTTGCGCCTTGCTGGGGCGTTAGCCAGCTGGAGCGCTGCTGTGCTAATCTCTGTTAGTGGTCTGGCAGCGTTGGCAAAGATGACATACACGTAGCCGAGGCCTCAATGCCCAGACTGACACACTGCATTTAAGCTACAGGAAGTGGGAAGCCATTTCCACCATACTTTTATCTGGGCCATTTATTAGGGCATGGCGGGATATTTTATTATAGTTTAGAAAATGTCAGTATTTTTCATTTTCATTTTATATTATATACTTTTTTTGTGATGTTTAAAAATGTAATTTTAGGAAAGTTTTCATTTTTGTTTTTAATTACATTGTTTTATTTTTAAATTATTGTGGTATTATCTATTTAAGATGTATTTGCTTTGTATTTGTTTTTTTTTTTTTTTGTAAATATTAATCAGATCCTTACAGCCAAAATACATGAATCAGATGCTTTTGTGGAAAAGATTAATTCATACATCAGATTTTTTTAAATTAGTTTTTGTTCACACTGTAGTATATGACTAAACCATTGTAAACCATTATATTAAAATTAAAGCACAATATGTATTCATTATGTAAACATCACGTAAGGTAAGCTACTTGTGCTTCTTGGTTCTTTTGGACGACATAATAATATGAATAAGATTTTTTGTGGAACATTAATTGCTGTACTACATCAGTTTTGTTCATATTTCAGTGCACATTTATAATTTAAATTTTTTAGTTTAGAACTTTTTTTTTCGTTAGTTATAAAAACATTTGAAATAAAATAAAAACACATTAAAATATTTTTAATCATATTATAATTATAGCACAAATATTTTAGTAAAATTTAAATCGTTAAATAATTGTTCATACAATACCAATCAAACGTTTTTGAACACTAAGATTTTTGATGATTTTGAATCTCTTCTGCTCACCAACCCTGCATTTATTTGATCCGAAGTACAACAAAAACAGTAAAATTTTGAAATACTTTTACTATTTAAAATAACTTCTATTTGAATATATTTTAAAATGTAATTTATTTTTGTGATTTCAAAACTGAATCAACATTACTCCAGTCACATGATCCTTCAGAAATCATTCTGATATCCTGATTTTCTGATCCAAAAAACATTTATTATTATTATTATTATGTTGAAAACAGCTGAGTAATTTTTTCAGGTTTCTTTAAGGAACAGAAAGTTCCAAAGAACAGCATTTATCTGAAATTGAAATCTTTTGTAACATTATAAATAGTCTTTATCATCACTTTTAATCAATTTAAAGCATCCTTACGAAATAAAATATGAATTAATATTTATTAATATATATATAATTTCTTTCCCCACAAAACAAAGCTTTTTATTTCAGATAATTACTAATCTTTGGATCTTTCTATTCATCAAATAATCCTGAAAAAAATGTACTCAACTGTTTTAAATATTGCTAGTAATAATAACAATAACAATAACAATAACAATAACAATAATAATAGTTTCTTGAACAGCAAATTAGCATATTAGAATGATTTCTGAAGGATCATGTGACACATGTAATGAGTAATGATGCTGAAAATTTAGCTTTGATCACAGGAATAAATTACATTTTACAATATATTCAAATAGAAAGCAATTTTAATAGTTTGCATTTGCACCAAGCCTGCATTTGAAATAGTTAGTATTTGCTGTTTTTTGGATCAAACAAATGCAGGCTTGGTGAAGAGAAGAAACTTCTTTAAAAAACATTAAAAATCTTACTGTTCAAAAACATTTGACTAGTAGTGTATGTATATATTCTCCTCAAATATAACTTCATCCCAAAGAAAACTGAAATCACTTGTGAGTGAAAAACAGAGAAAGAAAGAACAGAGAAACTTGAAATCGTGTGCTCATTTTGCAGGCTTACCCTCTTATATCCTGAGGGCAGCAGAGAGGCCACCGTATCACTCAAATTGTGGAAAGATGGTCTTTTCTCTGGTTCACTGTTCCAACACTTCATCATAAGCTCATAGCTGCACACAGACAAACAACACACTGTTTAGACATCTGGTCCAGCTGAAGCCAAGCACAGCAAAACATTCATGCAAATGTTGAGATGGAACGTACACATCACTGGAAGCGTGCTCGGGCTTCGCCATCCGGTATCCGCTCTTGATCTTGTTGTAGAAGCTGGAATCCACAACCATACCTGGATAAGGAGTCCCTCCTACAGAAACACATTACATTTGGTATTTTTATAAACTATGTAATAAATAAAATGTGTTGGATACACTGTAAAGTGTAAAGAAAAATATAAATGCTAAACAAATCATACCAAGCGAGAAGATCTCCCATAATAAGATGCCGTAAGACCAGACGTCACTGAGTGTAGTGTACAAGTTATCAAAGATACTCTCAGGGGCCATCCACTTCACTGGAAGGAAGGTCTGTGTGTGAGAAACAAAAACACTAGAAGTATTAGAAGACGACAGTTCCATCTCTTCTGTCCAAAGAAGGTCATGTGAAAACATTGAGAATATCCATAATCTAAGACGAAAAATCAAGAACACCACATTAGGACTAAGACAAGCACTCACGCTTCCTTTGGAGACGTAGTTGTTATCGTGCATGATGTCTCTGGCCAGTCCAAAGTCACAGATCTTCACTATCTTGCCTTGAGACAGCAAGACATTACGTGCAGCCAAGTCTCTGTGTACACACTGTGAGAAACAGAGAAAAAAAGTAGAGTGAGTATGTGTTACAAAGACATTAAGTTCAGTTTTAGTGGGCTGTATTATATAGCAAGATTATTTACAGTGCCTTGCAAAAGTATTCATACCCCTTCATTTTTTTTCACATTTCATTAAACTGCTTTAAATGACTTTTTTCCACATCAATCTACACTCCATAGAACATAATGGCAAAACAAAAAAACTAAAATAAAAACTTAAATGATTCCATTGCATAAGTATTCATACCCTTATCCTGGACAGTTGAAATTTAGCTCAGGAGCATTCGTATTGCTTGTAGATGTTACTACACGTTAAGTGAAGTGGCTAATTCAGTTGAATAGGTATGATTTGGAAAGGCACACATCTTAATGAAAGGTCTAATAGCTGAAAATGTATTACTTTATTTTATCTGTTCACAGCTCCAAGAAAGTTCTAGAATCTGCTTAAGTAAGCCCTGGTTGGAAATCACAACTTTAACTGTCTGTACATACTCTGCTCCCTTTCATCAGCCCTCAATCCCACCCTTGATTTTCTTCAAGGGTGGTCTGGAAAGTCCACTTTTGTAACATGAGATTTAGTAAACCCTCTGTTACCAAATTTTAAACACAAGAAGTCTAATTAATACTTGCTATAACATAACATGAAACGATAACATCATTTCCAATGCTTGGCCTCTGTCCTGAGAGGGTTTTATTTTACCACGCAAATTCTGCAAACCCTCAATCCTATGAATTTTAACCATACCGCCACAGCACATACAGGCAACCATTTACTCAAATATAGAAACCTGCCATCAGATCACCTCCTCCGCACAGACTTCCAAAGTGACTTTAATGTTATGTCTCCAATGTTATGTCTAAACTGCTCGTATAAGCGAGTTCAAAAGTGTTTTGATGCAAATGTTTATAGACAAAGGCACAGGATTTAACTTACATTCTTAGAGGCCAAGAACTCCATCCCTCGAGCCACCTGATAGGTGAAACTGAGGAGATCCACTGTCGTCAGGCCTTCATTGGTGTCATCTGAGAGAAGGTTCTCAACTTCACTCTCTGTTGTTCACACAAACACATTTTGAATTAGCATTGCATGCTGAAAATGATTGTGTGTGTGTGTTTGTAGAGTCTGAGGAATGGCAGGCAGATGTATGCATTAAGACGTTTGTGCTACAATTACCCTCTGTAATTGTAGGGTGCACAGACTGCAGTGACATGGGTGGACCTCTGCTATCACTAGCTAAACATCAGTGTGTGTGTGTGTGTGTGTGTGCGTGTGTGCATGTGTCCTATAACCACCAGCCAAGCCAAACCAGACCACAGCATGCCAAACCGGCCTGAGTATGTGCAGCAAGCGAAGGACAGACTGAAAAAGTGCTGAAGGGAAAAATTCAGGAGGATTAAGAATGAAAAAACAGGGAAAGGAATGAGGTGGAGATGTGATTTAAGGACAGTTCATCCCAAAATAAAACATTCTGTCATCATTTCTTCACCTTCATTTTCATTCCAAACCCGTTTGACTTTAACCATAGGGGAAAAATGTTTTTCATGCTCTTTTTCAGTGCAACTGCAATGAGCTTTCGAAGTTCAAATCTTGACATATGCTTTAGCTTTGCTTGACAAAGAGTTTTGGGAATGAATGATTCTTTTTAATGAATCACTTGATTTGTCTAATCAATGCAGGACATGCAAGGTACTTTTGCATTCATTTTTAAAGCGTGAAAGCTTCAGTGCTTCATTGTAAGTGGAAGGAAAACAGCGACCAGCACATTCTTCGAAATATCTGCTTTTTTGCCAGTTTGGAATGACATGAGGGTGAGTAAATGATGACTGAATTTTCATTTTTTTGGTAATTATCTATTTAAAAGAGTTTTATCATGCCAACTCCAAATGCCAAAGCATGGTGATGGATATGACACTGTTAATGTATTTGGTCTCGGTGGAATAGATCTGCTACGCTGCCGCTGTTGGTTATTGCTGTTGCTGCAAAGCAAATACATGAACTTGCTACTGACAATACATATGCAGATGCAGTGCTGTGAGTATTTAAGACATGCTGCTGCTGCACAAATAGCATATATAGTAACCCGTAGAATATCGATACAGGTGGAGCTGGGGAGGTGGAGGGTTTCAGAAGAACTCTGAAAGCACGCTGTGAACTGCTCTAGTGAATGCTAACCAGCCAGTTAAATGTAAAGCAGCACGCTTATTGGCTGTGTATGCAACATGAACCAATCAGCTTAACACTGTGAATATCATCAGTTTGCATTAACGGCCCATCAGCCTGCGCCACCTAAAGTTTCACGACAGAATTTGGCGTTTCTCTTACCGTTAAACTGTCTGTGCGAGGGAGGATGGTCGTAGTCTGATCTTTGAATGGGGGAATATTTTGAGGCTTCGCTCATTTCCAGCATGGGGACGTATTGCATGGTGTCTGCTTGCTTCATGTCCATATAATCACCTTTCCCCTCGAAAGACAGGATGACGTAGCTGCACACACACATAAATACAGAAGTAATAAGTCAGGGGAGAACATCATGCTGTGTAAGGTCACCCTAACCAAATGAAAACACTCACATTGTCTGTTTTATTGGTCATGCTAATAAATCATTAGATCCTGTCATGAACATGCGTCGAAGACACAGAAGAGAAGAAATTGTTGAATAAAGTTGTATTTTTTGTTTTCTTTGTGCACAAAAAGTATTCTTGTAGCTTCATAAAATTAGAGTTGAACCACTGATGTCACATGGACTATTTTAATGATGACTTTCTGGGCCTTAAATGTGATGTTGGAGTTGTGTTGCTGTCTATGCAGTGTCAGAAAGCTCTCAGATTTCAGCAAAAATATCTTAATTTGTGTTCTGAAGATGAAAGACGGTCTTACAGGTTTGGAAGGACATGAGGGTGAGTAATTAATGACAGAATTTCATTTTTGGGTGAACTATTCCTTTAACTAAAACAAAACTATTCAAATTTGTTAGATAGCTGCCTTTGTAGGCAGTAGGAAAAGGCAATCTATGTAGGTAGCTCACTCTCTACATCTTTACTTGCCTGTTGTCTCTCTAATAAATTTCTTCACTTACCCAATTAGACTGAAATCCTGCCAATCTCAATCTTCAATCAGATTAAAGAGCAAGATAAACATTTCTTAACAACATGTTTTGACCTAAAGATTTTTATGATTCACTTATTTTAATGAATTCAGATTGTTTGTGTGGGTGTGTGTGTGTTGACTGACCTCCTGCTACTCTCATCGGCTGGGTTGATGCCAAAGATGTCAAGATCTTTCTTGCCCTTTTCTGTGTGCCGGCTGAGAAACCCATCTCTGTTCTTATGCAGGTAATTCACCAGGTCTCCATAGAAACAATACTCTGTGATAATGTAGATTGGTCCTGAGAGACAAAAAGAGAAAGTGTGAGAGCAGTGTTAATAAAACTGGTCTAATCTTATCAGAGACTTGTAAAATGTCTAAAAGCACGAGGTTAAAGTTCTACATTGCACTTAACTCTGCCTGTTAAAACGCCACACTATAAACACCAACGAACCAAAAAGACACCACCCTAGAGACCAAGTGTTTGTGTTTGTTATCTGCGCATTTGTGCATTTTCACCTGATTTGGTGCATGCTCCCAGAAGGTTGACGATGTTTAGGTGAGGGCCCAGGTGGGTCATAATTTTCAGTTCTGACATCAAAGCCTGTTTCTCACTGGAGCGTGCTGTTGCTGAGGAAGCAAGCATATTAACCATTTAAATACACTCTTAAAAATAAAGCTTCCAAAAGGGAGTTTTCCCTAAAATCCAAAGAAGAACCATTTTTGGTTCCTCAAAGAACCTTTAAGTGAAAAGTTCTTCACTGAGGAAGAACCATTATATTCTTAGTGTGAAAACATTTGAATAACTCTAAAGGAATCCTCTGCCACCATGCATTTTATGCATGCAACTACTAGTTAAACTTCAATTAACTCACGTTTAAGCATTTTAACAGCCACTTTCATCACAGGTTGAGAACGACTTAGTCCGTAAGCAGTGCCTTCCACCACTTTCCCAAAAGCTCCTGAGCCCAGGACACGACCTGCAACACATACATACACATTGACACAAACTTGAATTCGTTTGCATAGCTAGAGGATACCACTGAAACATTATCTAGTCTAAAAAAAGCATGCAAACTTTTTGTAACTTTCAGTATTACCACAGTGGTTTCCTGTTAGTAAAAGTACATTCTTTGAAATGTTGAAAACCTCAATCAGCCTGTACAGTCACCACACAAAGCTCTTAAATAAGATCTGTGCAGTAGACTGTGATGATGTCATATTAGGACGGGCTATCAAGACAACCACAATCCTATCAAGTACACGACCACAATAAAATGTCACTTAAAGATGGTTAAACCACACCGAATCCACAGGACAGGGTCGTGGTCGACTGATTCACTACAGCTGTAACTCACCCAGTACAAGTGAATCCCGAGGGAACTCCCAGCGGGAGTCATATGGAAGCTGCATGGGATCGACATAGATGTACTCGTGACCGTCTGGACTGACCGATTCAATCACACGCCATCTGATCTCATAACGTGGTTTCTGTGAAAAGATGCACAAAGAGAGAGTGATGCTCAGGTGGTCAGTAACAGAACTTTCACATAGTGGATAGTCAGGCTGTTCCACACTCAGGCTGTGAGGGGAGAAGTGTCAATCACACACAAGCAATATTATAGGTGTTCAATTGACAATCTCATTTCAGCCCTCACAAACGTTAACATGACTGTGCTGATGCATCATTTCTATTAATGCCTCAAATGTGTATAAGTTACTACAAGACTTAATGCGAGAGAGTGAATTTGGTGATTTGTGAATGTGTGTGAGTGAGTGATTGAGGGACTGAATACATAAGAGAGCGGGTGGGTAAGTTAGTGATTGAATATGCAAGAGACTGGGTGAGTGAGTGAATGATTAAATATGTAAGAGAGTGGGTGATTGAGTGAGTGAGTTAGTGACTGAATATAAAAGAGAGTGGGTGAGTGATTGAGTGAGTGAGTGGGTGAAAACGTAAGAGTGAGCGACTGAGTGATCGAGTGAGTGAGTGAATATTTAAGAGAGAGTGGGTGAGTGAGTGATTGAATACATAAGAGAGTTAGTGATTGAGTGGATGAATGATTGAATACGTAATAGAGTGGGTGATTGAGTGAGGGAGTGAATTACTGAATATGTACAAGAGTGGGTGAGTGAGTGAATGACTAAATTAGTGAGTACCTGAGTGAATGGATGAAGAAAGTGACTGAGTGAATGAATAAGTTATTGAGTGAGTAAGAGAGTGAGTGTGTGAGTGAGTGAATGATTGAATGTGTAAGAGAGTGGTTGAGTGAGTGAGTGAATGAGTGATTGAATATGTAAGAGAGTGGGTGGGTGGGTGAGTGAGTTAGTAAGTGAATGATTGACTGAATATGTAAGAGACTGGGTGAGTGAGTGAATGAGTGAATTAATGAATAAAGTGACTGAGTGAAAGGGCGCATAAGTCAATGAGTAAATCTGACAATACTCAAAAGGTAAGTTTTTGGTAAGTTTTGTAATGTTTTTTTTTTTTAAATCTCTTATGCTCACCAAGGCTGTATTTATTTGATAAAAAATATGGTAAAACAGTAATATTGTAAAATATTACAATTTAAAATAACTGTTTTGTTAACTTGTAATTCTGGATTCTTTGAGGAAAAGAACTTTTAAAAGAACAGCATTTATTTGGCATAGAAATTTTGTCACATTATAAATGTCTTCGCTGTCGCTTTTGATCAATCTAATGAGTCATTGCTGTATTAAAGTATTCAGTTTTTAGAAAAAATCTTACTGACCCCAAACTTTTGATAAGTATGGATAAATGAACAAGTGTTTAAATGGGTGAGCAAGTTAGTGAGAAAATGTGAGTGAGTAAATGGGTGAGGAAATGGTTGAATGGGTGAGTGAATGAGGAAATGTGAGTGAGTGAGTAAAAGAGTATGTAAGTGATTGAGTGAAGTCAATGAGTTTGTGTGAATATATGAGGAAATTGCTAAATAAATGAGTGAGTGAGTGAGTGAGTGAGTGACTCACTGTATATGAGTGAGTGAATGAGAGCAACTGATTCAATGCACATGAGTGAGTGAGTGGATGAATGAGTGAGTACCTGTTTCCAGATAATGACCAGCACAATGAGTGAGATGATGACAATGACCAGCAGCACCAGAACAGCAGCAGCCACAGTGAGCTCCGAGTGCGGACCTGAACACACCAGCAGCAGCAGCAATGAGGAGAAGAAGGGTGGAGATATGGGAAGAAATGGTGCAAAACTAAGCTCTGTAACAATCTTGTCCAAATGTGCTACAGCTTAATTTACATACCTAATAATGTCATCATAATAGTATAAATATTTTGAACTGCATGACTCTCGTATGCTGTATTAATCATGGTGCCCAGTGTGAGCAATTCATTTAAACGGTAACTGAGTGAAGCAAAACCCCTGCCAACACTAGTGTAAACACATATGGATTTGTTTCTAAAGACCATGGACGGTCCACCTGAGGAATCTATCACAGGAAAAAGACATGGGGAGCCTGACAAGACAGGCGCGGCTTACAAAATGAGACTAACAGATGTAAAGACTACTAACGTAGCAATTGCTAAATTTTAAAGAACGATGATGAACAGATAATCACACATAAATACAGAGATGTTTCCTTACAATGACTGAAACCACAACAAACAAAACCTAGCCTTGGTGCAGATCTACTGCCAGCAATTCATTGCTAAATAAACTGTACACCTGTGATTCAAATTAGTTTCAAATCAGCTTGAAACTTTGTTTACTTTGTCTACCCATGACAAACAGTGACACTGAAGAGACTTAGAACACTTGAAATGAATGACCTGGTCAATACAATCAACACAGTTGACCCTAAATAGACAAAAACAGGCCTCTTACCATTTGAAACAAGTTTAACGTCCCGTGAAACAGTGCCCATGTCATTCCTGGCCAGACAACGCACAGCAATCGTGCTCTCCAGATGGTGGAAAATGATGTGACTCTCAATATGGTTGTCCACGTCCATTTGCAGTTCCACTGTGATGTCCGTAGAGTTGATCGGAAGG